>JAHXMQ010012338.1:85116757-85209001 GCA_020466415.1 Ammodramus savannarum pratensis | reverse complement strand
TTTCCTTGGAAAGCCAGATTTCTTCTGCATGCATCCCAGTAAATTATATATATATATTAAACTTCTCATGTCTCCTGAGTAAAAAATAGCTTATTCTCCCAGTCTCACTGCATTCAGCTAATTTCTAAACAGCAGTGTTAAAAATGCTGTTGTCCAACAGTTCAACTGCTGTCAACACTAATATCAATAAAATCTGCTTCAAAGCAACTTGAACAACCATAAATACACAGAGCAACAGAAGGAGCCCCAGAGTACCTGTGATAGGAAGATGTGGCACAATATTCACAGGAGACATATGATTCTCCAGAAGAAACACTGAGGCCAGGTAAGATGTTTCAGATCATTGAATATAGTATTAATGCTCATGATCAGGAAACCAAATAAAGAGAAAACTTTATTTTACAGGAACAGAACAGCTTTTATTTTTTAGTATTACTGATTTTAATCGCAAATGAAAGTGCTAACTAAAAATAACCAAACTAAAAATAGATAAAGAAAGTAAAGTTATGAGCATAAGAAGGAACATCAGATAAATCAGACAGGAAATGTACATGGATGAAGAAGAGAATGATAAAATTTGATATAAAGAAGCAAAAGTACATTAAAAAACAACCAGGATCCTTCCTGCTCTAAGAGCTAGGTATGAATTGTTATCTATAACTGAAAATGTTTTTGTATCTCCACATTTATCCGCTGAGGAACTTGGTGTATCTATCAAAAGCATCATCAGGGATTCTAACATGAGGACTACCACCTGTGTTTCCTTGGCAAAATAATGGGCTTTATTTTGCATGATTAATTTTCTGAAATTGGTCTAAAGATCATGCAGGCAGACTGCAATCTCTTCTAAAGAAAAATAAGGAAAAAAAAACCCAATATAACTTATCCATAGACACAAAGGAAAATTACTAAAACAAAAGGTCTGTACACATACTGCAGGATTCTCCTGACATTAGATATGCTAGAATTTCTTAGCACAATATTTGGGAATAAAGTTTAAGATTCTACCCTGATGAACACATTTCTCCCACCAGCTTCACAACAAGCCTTTCAATCACTTTTTAGGTCATTGTTCAAGCTCCTCTGTATTTTAGGCCCTGGCTTTGTCATTAGCCCAGCCAGCTGTCTGTGGCCTCCTCAGGCAAGGAAGAATATATCTGTGTTATACATAGACAGGAAAAAAAAATCAGCAAAATAATAGATCTGGATGTCCATGTTGTTAAAATATCTAACACATAAAGCATTTATAGTTTTTTTAAGATGTATTAAAACCCAAAAAAAGGGGATTAATTCTTTGCACACATCACTCAGAGGAAAAGCAACTAGCGTATTGAAGTATACGTACATAAATATTGATCTAAAACACCAAACAACAACCCAAAAATTATTCCAAATCTCAAATTATTTTCTTTAAATCTGGAAAGAGACAGATGGGGCTTCTCCTTAGGATTAACAAGCCATGTGGAAGCAAGTATCTCTCACCAGTCCTAGTCAGCTAGCTGGCCTCTGTACTGGGATATAAAATTCTCAGGGTGGGAAGGAGAGCAGAAAAAAAAAAAAGATAGATAGATAGATAGATAGATAGACAGACAGATACATACATACATACATACATACATACATATAGACAGATTTCTTTCTATTTATCAATCTCTGGCATTATCATCAAAAACTCAGAGATAAAGACAGAAAGACAGAAAGACAGAAAGACAGAACTAGGGGGCTAGGCTCTGCTATGGAGACAGAGCAAGAATGTCTTGTCAAGGTTCAGTGCTTGAAGCATTCTAGGTTTTGAATCCATCAGCTGTTTAAAATAAAACACATAAATATATAAGAGAACAGAGTCCAAGTACCCCCTACTGTCCATTTCTAGGTAGATGCTTTTTCCCTCCCTGAATAGAAAGGTAGGGAAACAAACACCAAGTTTTGCAGAAAAAGTAGCACAATTAAAGGGTTAGGAAAGATTCTGGCTACTGTGCTCTCACAAAGTAAATACTTGGAAGGAGTTGCTACATCTAATTTTTGAAAACTCATCAAAGTGACAAGAGAAAAACATAAATCATAAGTAAAAATGCTTTCACTTAATCCATTTCTCAGACATCCTCCAAGTCCTAATTTACTAGGGCAGTAACAACAAGTAGATTAGAACAGGCTTTGATGTTCAAAGGGCAACTAGATACTGGTGTTGGAATAAATCTGGGAGAAGAAACAGAAAAGATCCTTTAAAAGAAAATTTCCTCAAGTAGAACTCATTGCAGACAGCATGGAGTACAAGCATTTTAGATTAATTTTCTTACATCTAAAGTAGGCTATGTACAAGCATACTGTTCTTATAACTCTGGTGACCTCACTACACAGATAAGACTAGGATTTGTAGATACAGAAAATAACTTTTTATGCGTCCAAAAAACATAGCTGAAAGTTTATCCACTCAATACATACCGTAAGAGAAATTATCTCCATTACAAACTTCTGCTTAACTTCTTTTATATAATAAAATCCAGTAAAAGTTAGAATTTTAATGATGATTTATACAAGTCCTATTTTATTCCTACCATTCGTTTACTTCCTTCAGCTAGGAATGTTCTCAATCCTATATACTTACTATAGCGACAGAGTCATGAATCAAAAGAGATGTTTGAAAGCACACCCAAATAAGAGCTCAAAATAATATTCACTAGAGAATCACAGTAAAAATAACCTGGTTTCACTTAATAAGGCACATTAAATTTAGCCTGGTAAAGAATGGAGGCACAATATTACTTACATAAGGTAAATACTCATTTATCAATTAATAATAAACCATGGAAGCTTGCTTCTAATGTCATTCTTTCCCTGCATAGTTCTACAGATTTAATCTGATAAAGGGAAGATGACTCAGGGAAGGAACAGGCAGAAACTGTTTCCTCATGGTAAAATAGCAGCGATGTAAGATGTCAAGATGCTCCAAGTACCTCAGTTTTGTAAAAAATAAAGTAGCTGCGATGCACAACCTTTCTCCCTCTGTGACCAAATAACAAAAGCTTGGACAAAATCTTTAAAGTCCCATTTTGTTGTAAAACTCGATAGCTTGAAGTCCCATAAATGGATCTCAGGTTTCACTAGTTTCTTAAATGCCTGAGACAAATTCCATTAGAGAGTATTAATCACAGAGAAGAGTGTGAAACAAAAAGAAGAAATGCTGGCTATTATCTGTTTTTTAAAAAAGCCTTAATGAATAACTATGCAAAAACTGACTGCACAGAGCAATAATGTTAGCAGTGTACAAGTCTGTGATTCTGAAAGAAATAAGTGACTTCAGCACCTAAATAGATAACGTGACTTGATACTCCTAACCCAAACCATTCAGAAAGTATTCATTCAGGACACAAAAACCCATAAATCATAAGGTCCTAAAAAATTTATAAAGCCTGCGAAGAGTACTCAAATCAACCATAAACACTTGATGGGATATTTAGACTTCTGTCTAAATAAGAAAACAAAAAATTAACTTTGTGATTCACATACAGTGCTAAATCCCACTTAGGTGCAAAGCTCCTTGGAGAGACTGAATAGCTCAGTGATCTCCTCTTAAAATTCTGCATGAGGAAGAAATATGGAGGGAAGCGTGTGGAGCAGTCTGCATTCAGTTTTCTGATTAAATTGACACTATACATCTTTCACAGAATCACTCCAGTGCCAGACTGTATTATGATGAATGCTTTCCTACATTCACACTTACCATTTTTAAGACTGGAACAGGATCGTAGATCTGACTGCTGTAACACACCTTGGGCCTGCAAAATAATCCTTTACAAAACAGGGCAGTGGCTGGCATTTGATTGCAGTGAAGAAGCTGAGATGGGGTTGATATTCTATCACCCCCAGACAGCCTGTTCCAGTGGCTAATCCCCTTGACTATTAAAATGTATGGCTTATTTCCTACCTGAGTCCATCTGGTCCATGTTTATTAACCAACTGGGGAAGCACTGCCCTAGGTACTACTTATGCCTAGATATTGGAAATGAACCTCAACCAGCTGAGTACCTCCTCATTGCTAGAGACCACCCTGCCTAGAAGCTGCATTCACCACTGTGGATTTACTTGGTAGCTCACCGGCTTCATATGCTGAGTATTTACTCTGTCAATGTGGACCCAAGGAACAGCAAAAGAATGCGACTAACTCTGCATATCTCATATATTAAATAGGTAGAGTCAACTTCTGAAGGTTAAGTAGTAAAGGAAAAAAAGAAAATAGGAAAATAGAGCTGTAGAACAAACCAGCATGTTTCCCCAGAATTTGTCCATGCTCTAAAGCTTTGAGTCAAGAGTAACCAATACCACCTTCTCCTATATTATTATGGGAACAGAAATAAGTTAGAAGGTTTTTCTGAGAAACAACTTAAACTTTGACTTAAACTCTACCTGCTCTCTTCAGATTATTTTTCTTGCTTCATTTTCCTAGAACATTAAATAGAGCTTTCTTGGTCGTCAGAATTTTCATTTTTAAGTTTTCAAGAAAGTGCTGCAATGCTGGTCTCACACTGTATGAGGTTTTACATTTTCAGGTGTGACAAGTTAAAAGCTATCACTTGTTCTGAATTCTCAGCATGAACAGTGAGAAGAATGCCAAGGCTGGACTTCTTTCAGCATCACAGAAGTTACTTCCATGTAAATGAGCCAAGTTAGGGCACTGCTCCTTCTACTGCAGCTGCAGCTTCTAGCTGTACTGTTTTCACTGAAATTTAAAGCTACATAATGCAGAGGAGTTATAGTCTTCTAAATAAAACCCAAACTTTTTTTCTTTAGGTTACATGAGGAGAGTAGTGTCCTCATTTGAGAAGCAGAAAAGAGACTTTCTGGATTCTCTGCAAAAAGCAATTGATGAATTCTTAATACTGCCTTTAATTTTCACCTTCCTTTCTGATACTTACCATCATTTTAGCTTGTGATCTTCTTAAGAAAGCACTGTTGGCTTCAGTTATGCACTAGGCAGGTAAGGGAACTGTAAAGCTCTAAAGAAATTAAGAAATTAAAAAGACAGACCTACTTTTCCCTTTTCTCTTCTTTCTGCTTAATGTCCTAATTTTATATTTCTCTTATTATTTCTCTAAAGATTGGCTTTTAAGTGTTTATTCATCTCAGATTTTTTTATTTGGTTTCTTTAATCCACTACGGTGATGAGTGCACAGACACAAGCTAATGCTCAGTTTTTTCTGAAGATCTTTAATTGACATAGATATTTTTAAATATTTTTGTCACTAGGATAAATACTCTTGATTGGTTTTATAAGAGGTGTTGATTTTTAAGAAAACATGCAAAAAGGTTGCACCTTTGTACATCTTACCAAATCCTTTTGACAGTAAGTTTCTGTTCCAGTTGCATTAGGAACCATAGCAACTGCAGGGAGGGAAGCTGAGTATCAAAGAACTATTTCAGTTAGTAAAGCAAGTCTGTAGTTAGAAGCAAGACCAAATCTATGATCATGATCTTTTTTCAACCTGTTACCTGGTCTGCTCTGCATCTTAACTCAAAAACTGGGATCTTCCTCAAAAGCACCAATTTTTTAAATCTTCTTTCCCTAGGCTCTAGTGACTCTTCTGTAGCAGTGACATTGTCTAGGGCTACAATATAACTTAGCCCCTTGCTTTCAGAATATACATACATACAGTTCATTTAAGCAAAAAGGAGTAATCATTGAAGTTACTTGACTCCATGTCAAACAGACATATTTGATCTCATTTCCTTTGAACATGATGGGACTAAATTCCCCTACTTCACATGCAGACACTGCATTGTCAACTTCTACATTCCACATCTTTTGTCCAGTATAGAGTAATTTGGTTTTCTCAAGGTTTTGCAGGGTATCTTCTGTGGGACCAGCACCTTGCTGTAGTGTTTGGCCAGGAGGACAGAAAGGATACCCTAAGACAGCTATAACAGCACTAGAGAGATGCCTGTTGTGCAGCTGAATCAAGCCCTGAATCTCATCCCAATGACCTACTGTTAACACCTTTGCCTCTGGGAGGGTCACACTGAACTATGCCATTAAACCATTTTGTTCTTAGGCAGTTACCTTTTCTTCTCTTCATGGTGCCCTTCTAACTTCTCACTATGTCATCTTCCATGTTCGGGGCTAGTTTGCACCACAGTAACAGCACTGAAAGAGGAAGCAAAAGCAAATTTCTTTAAACCAAAGGGGTCATTAATCTGCCTCACAGTAAGGACTAAGTGCAGTGAGTGGAGGAAGAGCTATCTTGAAATCCTAAATTATTGTAAGCACGCAAAAAACATTGTCTTTAAAAGAAAACAGCAGGTTTATGATCCCCAGGTGTAAAAACAAGGGGGAAAAAGCCAGCCTAAAAAACCATTAAATATAAAATGGAATTATTAAATGAAGACCTACATCTTTCCCATGGGAGCAATCACTACAAAATTTCCTTAAATATTAGCTTCTACCTAATAACACAATAAAGAAAAAGACCTTGCATAAAACAAATTACAGATTTTAATCCTCTACTCTGAAGGAAATCCTTAAATTAGATGGCTATCTCAATTTACCTTCAAAACAACAAGAGTAAGTCATGAAGAATCAAATCTCTCATGGGATTGATCAAAATTGAATTTGCAGTTTCCTGTGCTATGCTGACAATCATTTACAATAAAATTGGAATGAGAAAGGGAAATTGTCTGTGGGACCACTGAGCCAGGTAATAGCTTCAGTATAACATGGTCACACAGCCAAAATCAAATTAAAATGGACATAGAATTTTAATATGGTTGAACTAAGTCTTACTTTGCTTATAGGATTCTGGCTTGCAGCTTTTAGGTAACAGATCCGGAGTGAAAAAAATTACTAATTGGTGATAATCAGGCATTCTATGTTACCAGCAATTTGTTCAAAATAACATGATATTAAAATTGTGTTAGGAAAAACAAAGAAAATTCACTTGTAAACTATTTTAGTTTATTTTGTTATGATATAATACAAACACAAAGGAAAGCCATTTTATAACTTCAGATTTCTAGTCCTTCTCTGTACATATCTAAATCTTGTAAATAATAGTTACATTATCCCATCTTAAAAAACTCAAAAGACCTCACAGGCACAACATAAAGAAAAAGGAATACTTCAAATATTTAATTATTTTCAGATGCCTAACAATAAATAAATATAGTTATATATCCATAATGTGTTTTACACATGTATGGAACAAAGATTGGTATACTTCATTTTAAAAATAACATATGTACTTGATTTTAAAGAAATCTTCTCAGCAAGTCTGGCCCTGCAGAACATCTTTCATTTCCACAAGCAGCCAGCCCACGGCTATCACAGTGGTAGCAGTGGAGGGAAATGTCCACTGGAATTTAAATACATATCTCTTTGTTCTTAAGAGAAGTTAGTTAATTGTCTCCCAATCAGCAAATAATTCCTTTTTTTTTAAAGTCTGGTGACCTTACAGGATTCACTGAAAAAGGCAATAAAATAGATGAGATCTGGACACTGGAAGTATATCCACCCCACATCTCCTTCATATCTTGAAAAACACTTGTTCTAAAGGGATTCAGGTCTGAAAGTGCAGACTATATTTATAAATTACACAAATAATTTAAAATACTCACTGGAGCAGTACCCTGCTTTGTGGCACACAAGTACCCTAATCACCAAACTACTACAAGGCTAATTTTTCCCTTTGCTTTTATCACAGTGAATATTCAGTAGATATACAGACAAAGACAGCTGGAATAGGAAAGAGTTACACACTGCAAAATAAATAACCCAGAAAATAGCCAACTCTCCTCAGTAAATTCTACTGCATTTTTAGACACTACTGAAAACCCCTAGATAACTGGCTACTGTGCAAGTACTGAATGGCTATGAAGCTGATCTACAGCAGATCTGTAGCATACTGTATTTTGACATGCAATGAATCTGCATTTCAAATGCACTGAAATAGTGAATACAAAATGTTTTCTTCCAGAACTCGAGGATCAGCAGATTTCTATCATGGCACTCCTCTAGTCTGCACAGACCTAAGTTCAGGCCTTCAATACAAGATGAAATTTGTAGCTTTATTAAAAATGGATATTACTTGCATCAATAGCCCTTTTAAGAATCAAAGTACAGCTACTTACACTTGCTCATGATGTGTTTTATATAAGTAATTTTGTTTCATTACCACTGTAAAAATCACTGTCACCTACTTTGTTACATGACACACATAAATTTCTGCTTAATTCAAGAAGAACAGAAAGAAAAGTAGATATTCACTTCTTATTTTGCATGTAAGCAAATTGCCACAAGATAAGCAAAAGAGCGAACAATAGATTTGACGCTACGCTTACAGAATCTTCTTGCACATTTCTACCTCTCTAGCAGGAGGGAAGCAGTAAGCCAACTTCCATTTACATCAGGACAACAGCAATCATCTCCAAGCAGCTGATAGGCTGGAAACTCAAGTGTGAGCTTCCTGCTCAATAACCTGCTTTTGTTCCCAAACTTTACTCACAGCTTGCACTGTCAGATAGGGTGGCTGTAAGGTTTCAGAGAGTAGGGAACTTTAGAGGGCTCTTACTTGATGTGTAGAATAGGCTCACTGGGGCACAGCCTCAGACACACCTCAGCGTAGGTATCTAAAAGGTGAAATTTAGCCGAGTGTCCAAACTGTCATTACAGTCAATGGTGACACTGGACTCAGTGGCGACACTCAGTTCAGTTGTCTAACTTTAGGTTTCCAGTGATATTTGGCAAGTCCTGGGGTCTTCAGTGACAACCTTCGGTTTTTGTCTCCGCAGAAGCAAAATTCTCCTACCAGGTTTATGTGTCCAGTACAGTCCTTTTAATTCTCTCTCTACTATACTTCATCTACTTCAAGTACTGGCATAACTTTTTTACAGGAAAAGTTAGTTCTTGGTTTTCTGAATTTTGTAATAATGTATTTTAATGCTTGATTAATTCCAATTTGATGCAATTCTATCCTTCCTCACTTTTCCTTTTTGCTGTTTTGACACAATCGTTTTCTAATTTAAAAAATCACTTAAAATACAATCAGATTTATCCACTCTAGATGTAAACATACCTATCTTTAAAATTCCCTGTCACACCAGATAACATTAGGTTTATGTCTGTTGGAAAACCAAACTGTTTTTACCTCTCACAAAGCCTTTGAAATTACTCCACTTCTAAGCAGTACATCAGGTTCACCAAGATGTAAATTGTAAACTAAAAAAGGTTAAAAATAAGACTGTCTGTACTGTAAAAACTGCACAATTCTTTGAATTTCCCATGTAAAATATGTAGTTCATAATAGTGTATCTGCTGAAGTGACGGTGTACAGATCTATTAGTTCTATACACAATAGTTCCACTGTAGAACTAATAATGAAAAAAAAACCATCATGTATCAAGTTATGAACAAATTTGTGTTCTTTTAATACTGACACATAATATTCTAAATTTAAACCCATTCTGCAAGAGTCTTTATGACTGAAGCAATCCATCCCATTATGTTATAGTAAGGAACTGTATAATCTTCTTGGAGAGAGATTAATGAACAAACCCTTTTTGCTAGAGCATAACACCCACAGATTAATCTTGAAACTAGTTAAAACGTTTAAATCACTTAGTTTTTCTTTGTAAATCACATTTTAAACCTGTTGTAAGGCCAAGAAAAGTCTGTTGAGAAGTCCAGTCTAAACCTGGCCTGCAAGCAGAATTAATCATATTTACAACGTAATTCTTAGCAACTGTTGTCTTGTCCAGCTTGATTCTAAGATGTAGAATTCCCAAAATTGTTAACCAAAAGCATTTTAATATTGTTATTGGAAAATATTTGCTAATATTGAGCCTGTATTTTCTTTGCTGCAGTACGACACCACTGGGGCTTTATCTACTACGAAGGAGTACAGATAAGCACTTTCTTATGTGTAGTTCTTTCTATGCAGGTTTCAGAGCATATTTTTTCTCTCCTCTTTCCAACTGGTCCATGTCTTTCTAGTACACTACCCAAAACTGAAATGTTCTCCAGTTTACCTACGCAAAACAGAAGATTCAATTCACAGATCTCTGCTGTCTCTGTTTAAGAATCTTAAAACAGTTGCCTGCCTGACAACAGTGTGAAACTGCTGACTTTTGTCTTTCATTATTGATGATCTATCATTATTCACAGAACCTCTCCAATAGAACAAATTGGAGAGTGGACATACTATTATGTCTTCCACTGTTCCTCCCCAGCTAAATGGAGCACTTTGCATTTGTTCCTACGGAACAACAATTTTTTTGCACTTTGTCTCCATTGCATCAGGACTATTTTGAGTTCTGTCTTTCAACAAGACTTGACTTACTAACTTTTTGGGTATTTACTTTTTCTTAACAGAGAATAAAAACACTAAGTGCAAACTTCCATGGGTAGTTGAAAATCTTTGAAAACTAAAAGGCTGCAGGCAATTCTACCTTTGAAAGAATATTAAACATTCATTCAAAACCATCAATTTTATGCTACCTTCTCTGCTGGAGTTCAGTCTTTCAAACTCCTGCATTTTGTCAGCTATTAGCTTTCCAAAGTTCTCAGAATAATCAGGAAGCAGGCATCCATGAAAATACAAATTTTCTATGGCCACTGCTCCCAAGGGAATGATGCTTTAAATCTGTACTTTACTTCCTTTTTCAAATGCATAAGAACTACATAAAGCATAAAATAAATCTAAATTAGCATATGTGTGTACTGATCACTGTGTTACAGAAACACAAAATAGTAGTTAGCTGGATATTAACAAAAATATGAAAGAAATCTTAGTACTCACCGAGTATGAGACTGAACAGTGCACCAACATCTGCTTAACTGTAACTCAGACACTACTGTAACTAGGAGAAATAATTGATGGTAAATGAACAGGCTGAGACTAGAATACAGGAGCACAAGTGCACACTTGAACAATTCAAGAAAAGATTGATGTGGTGAAAACTGTTACAGAAGCCCATTAAATCCCTGTGCATTTATAGATACACACATATACTCCAGGAGTGCCTACAGGCACAGCCCACATATGGGCGAGAAGATAAGAATGAGATAAGAGTAGAACCAAACTCCTTTGGAATGATAAAAGACTTGCTTGCAATACAGAAATAAAACTCAGGATTAATAATGAAATTTTAGGTGTTAATCTAAATCTCTACATTTCTGCACTTATAGCAGTCCTTTAGTGCTCTGTTTTATATATATACAGACATATCTGATCCAAATCTAAGTTATATTAGCATAATGTTTATCCTGCTTCTTTATTATAAAGGACTCAAAATACCATATGAATAGGTGGTTCCTGAAGAATAAAGGCTGTATAACAGCTTTGTTCCTTAGACCAATCCATGGGTACAATGATTCTTCTGTGCTATTAAAATTCCCTACTTTTTCAGTCCAGAGGGAAGCATGATCATAGCTGTGGGGAAGGGCTGCAGAGCAATCGAGAAAGAGGAACATAACTCTGGTGAACCACAGATATTTTTGAGACTCTCATCCCTCAATATAACAGAGTGACAAATGGAATCCCTCAACCTGTCCACATTTTTGTCTTTTAATAGAATCCCTAAACTTCATTTAGTTAAAAGAAGTGGGATTCACCAGGATTTAGATTTAGGCTTATTTATATCACACTTAAAATATAAAGGATTATGGAGATGTGAAAGAAGAAAATGTTAGAACATCAAAGCAGTTTGTATTGCAAATGATCTGACAGGCAACATATAATTTGAAACCATGCGAGATATAGAAGCTCTAGCTGGAAGTTTTCTCATCTTCAAATCATTCTTCAGAAAATTTCACAAGTGGAAAGCAATTGAATTAGTGCCAGGGCATATTTAGTTTCACAAAGATGAACAGAAATTCCATTATTTCTTATAGATTACCAGAGAAAGCAGCTCAGAAGATTTCAACCATTTTCTAGTTCACACAATTTACTTTAGCTACTGACTAAAACTTTTTCCTATTTAAATGTAATAATTTTACTGTGATCTCAAACAGTATGACGCAACAATTTTACTTCATTTAATTATGCTCTAACATAAAGTGGAAATTGATCTACTGTGTAGCAATAATTTCATAGAAAAGCATGAAGCTGCATCAAGACAGCCTGATTCAATAGCCTTCAGAACTTACATGGCAAAAGCATTAAATTTTTCCTACACAGTAGGAAGTGTCAGGTAATGCTCTATTGAAGAGTTTATTACCCACTGCATACAGACACACATTTGCCAAGTCCTCTGTTTCAGTGACAATCATTCAGAAATGATTGATGCTTCCATATTTATGAAAACTATGCCACACTACTAGAGGTGCCAAATATAGTAGCACAAAGTCCATTTGCTTTATACTCCACAACTAAATTTTTATCTCTAAACTTCCCTTTCAACCAGACAAGCTGTTATCTTGTTCTATCTCATACATGGCCACTTTTAAAAGGGTTATGAGCTCTCTTGTGGAAAAATAGTGAAGTGACACAAGATCTGCTATTCTGTTGCACAGCACTCCCTCCTACTGCAGTTCACCAGATTCTTAAATGCCTGTTCAATTCCTCTCCAAATTTCAGAAATTGTAGGGATTTCTTTTTTTCTCTACACAAAAACCAGCACTGCAATGTGACTACACTGTAACCCTGGTGGCACTTGTTAATCTTTTGAGTATAGGTATAGACAAAGGTCAGTGTGAACTTTGAGTAACATCTAAGAACTGTACAAAATGAGTGTGTACATACTGAGATATGTCTATGTCATGCAAATGTAAGGTTTAAAAAGGTGGGTTTATGGTTACCAGATGGGAGATGTTATAGCAATCCCTGTACAGCAGCAACAATTTCTTCCTCAAATATTAAGATAAGAAATACTAAAAATCAGAAATGTGCAATAATGTTATCCTTTCAAAATTATTGTCTTGAAACAAAATTATCATACAGCTTAAGTTCTCTAGTCACCTTTCCCAAGGGAAAAATTATATATGGCTCTCCATAATGTATCTCCCACTTACTGGATTAATATCTTATTTAACTTCATTGCCACCCATCCTTCTGTTCCCTTACCATTCCTCAAAGCTATTAAAAAAGAAATAGAAGATTCACCACAAAAAAGAAAACACACATTCTGAAACACCCCAAAACATAAGGAAAAAAGTAACAGTACTCAGTAGTACCCAGTACACAACTGGTGCAATTTGCACCATGTAGCTTGACATGTCCTAAGAGGCATGGAATTTTTGAATCATTTGAAAATTGCCAATAGTTACTGTCAAGAGGCAGCACTTACCACAATACAGAACCACGGAATTTTCACAAACATTAGAAGGTGACAAAGATATGTCAGTATATATACAGATTAATTTACATAAAGACACATGCACACACGTGACAAGTTAATAGACAGATAGGCAGACAGCTGCCTCATTTCACCAAGACAGTCACCATAAAGTCCCTGGTACTTAGATGCCCTGAAGATTCAGGATCTCTAGACTGTATTTAATGCTGAATGGAAACACACCTCTGAAGACCTCCAGAGTCAGACACAAATAGTTTATTTTAACTGCCTACTTCTCTCTACTGAATACATAAGAAACTGAGAAAAAATCAGTTATTTGTTCTGTTGGGATCTGGTCCATCCCTTTAAAGCCAACCTCAACATACTTGGAGAAGAGGCAGGTGACAGCAGTGACAAAATCCATGACATCTACTCTGTTCTCTACACACCCCAACAATCCCCTCCAAGCTTTCTGTGTGACTCCTGAGATGTCTGTCCAATTGCCAAAGTAGCAGAAGAGATAATCACATTCCTATCTGCCCAGCCCAGCCTTGTCTAAACATAAAAAGCATGCCTAACATTTGGTGGTGAGATAGGCACCCTGTCATACTGTAATTCAGATTGAAAGGACCTTAATAAATGTCCAGCCCAAAGTCTTCCTCAAAGCAGGGTCAAAATTGAATTCAGATCAGATAGAATGTCTTACTATGTACCTAGAATTCCAAGCTGAAAAAACATCAGCAGCATCTTACTATTGTTTCTGAATCTGAAATCATTTAGCTTCAATTTTAGTTAGCAATGGTTGCAATTCTTCAAACATTAGTGGTACATTCAATAGCATGCTTTTTCACAAAGAATTACTTCAAAGTTAAACAAGGTATTAAATCCAAATAATACTAGAATCCATGCAACATTGTCTCTGTTACACTTCTTTACATAAAAAGAAAGACAAAACTAGTATAGACTAAAGCATGTACTTCAAAAATATGTGAAGTGTATAAGATATATAAAATAGATTTCACTTTTAAGTATATGCTTTGAAAAGTATTTTTTTAAATGCAAATGATGGACTAAAGACAGTGGACCAAATTTAACATATTATAATATGTGCCAAACTCTAGGCTAACTCTTATGGTAGCAAGAAAAAGATAATACACAGAATTTGAAACGAAGAACGAAGGCAGAAAAGATATGGAAAGATATCTCTGTATATTATATCAATGATTCCCTGATTGTTACACCTTTTTACAGCTGTGTTAGGCAGGCTAAATGGCAAAAGTCCCAAAAGGTGGAGAGCAACTCGCAACTCCAGCTTGTTTTTAGCATTAGACAGCCTAAATTAAAAAGAGGAGGCTTTAGGACTCCAAAGTCAACTTTGCATTTTCAGACCCCATTCTGCTAATTATTTCAGCATCACAGGCTAAAAACAAAAGAATTGCCAGAAGGACAACTTTCCAAGCCTGTATGAAGTTACCATGTCATCCTTTCCAATGAAGGGGCCATAAAGGTTAGTAAGTACATACTAACAGATGAATGACAAGACTTTAGGGCTTTGTCCTCAACACATGTGAACTCTGTATCTCCTTCCATCACATACAACCTCATATCTTTATTTTCGCATCTTCTCTGCTCCTTAAACAATTTCTGCATTAACTTCTGGCTAATTAAATAAAAAAAAACCTAACAGTATACGAAGCAAAAAGGAAACCCCACCACCAGTCCAAATAACTATTACTTATCAGGTAACCTCCTGTCATTTATTAAAACAACTATGGTTCAACGTGCAAATATTTTTTCAATCATATTTAGAAACTCAAGAGTCTGAAAAAGTAGATCTGAAAAAAGAATCTCAAAATCTCAAAATCAAACTACCCAAGAATGTCTATTAGAAAAAGACAAAGAATATAGTGTGGGGAAACAGTCGTATAAAAAAAATCTCTCTTTTGTAGAACTCCAGGCATTAATAAACTTGGGCATTTTAGTATGCCCCAAGTTAAGGAAGTTAAAAAGAATGTGAAGTTACAGGTTTACAATTAAATTCAAAGCATCTTACAAGAATGTTTTCTTACTTTTTATCAAATACAATTTTTTAAAAGCCACAAATTCCAAAAGCAATGTAGTTTCTAATCACATACATGATTTAGTACTACTTATTTGAAAGCATAAAAGCATAGGGAGAAGGTAAAAATTAACAGGTAACTTTTATTACATCATAAATAATCAAAGATGAAAATCAATTAAAGTATGAACAAGTTTGGAAACAAAAAGCAGAAAGTTTTACCTTGAAAAGCAGCTGCATTACGAGACATTAAAAATTTTAATGTAGCACTTGATGTTTGAAGCACTTGCTGTATATCTTGGTTTGCTGCAATCTGATACCTTTCTTCCATCTTTTTGGTACAGCATGTTGAATTTTTAGAAGTACAAACCTGGAGATCAACACCTAAGGAAAAGGCAGTTCCACTGATTAATATAAAACAAAAGTATGCAAAACATAAATACCAAAAAGACTTTTTTTTTTTTTTACATGGGTATTGACACACAGAAGAAATATTCAAAGCTTTAAACCATTTGGTCTTGTTCAACAGAAGGGGATACTGATTAAAATTCTGTGGGAAGAGTACATTCATTACAACTAATTAAAGCCACATAATATAATTTCCCTGACAATGTAATCTTGTTCCAGCTGTGAATATTGCTAACTAATGCTGGTCAAGTATGTTGAACATGCACTGTACACCATGATACAGGTGGCAGATGTCCCACTCCTGGAAACACTCAAGAACTGCTTAGATGGGGCTCTGGGCAACCTGATCTAGTTGAAGATGTCCCCACTCATTGCAGACTAGATGACCTTTAGAGGTCCCTTCCAACACAAACAATTCTGTGATTCTATGATCCTCTACAATACTGAAATGCTGGAGCAGCTCATGGCTGCCACTCCTGTCCTTCTGTAAATCTTGGACTAGAAAAAGCTAACTACTTCCAAGCATTACAAACACACCAGTGGAGAGCCGATTCCTGACAGATGCATAATGAACATGCTTATATTAACTTCTATATGGAGCAGTCCTAACTTCCAGTCTAATCTCCCTAACTGTGTCTTTCTCTAATGCCAAACACTCCCATGAATCCCTGACACCAACTCCCTACTTCCCTAATAGGCTGGGAGACACTTCTACAAAGGAGGATTTTTTTTTAAATTTTGGGCATGCTGAAATCCCAGAGGGAAAACTCAATACTTTTATAACTTTACAACTGGAGCATAATCAAGCATAAAAAGAATTATTCACCCTCCTTGTTATCATGTGGTATTCAAAATCTTTTTCTAATACTGTATCTAAACAATGCTTTCTAATCCAAAGAACAAATATATCATGAAAGAACAAATATGAAAATTTAAATTACATTAATACAAAACTTAACAGTGCAATCCAAATTTTGTTCTCAAATACATTATTATTGTACTGACAGATATGACAAAATTTCGTGGAAACATAGTGAGAAACTTATTTTCATCAGCATGACCTTTAAACGTCTCCATTTTCATTATTAACATATAATAAACAGGGTAACTGCTCACATGCAGTTCCCTGTGTACACAGGCACAGGCATTAATAATACTTGTCTAATACTAAAATAAAATAACTCAAAATTAGGTTTATTACCCAAACTCTTCTTAGTATTTTAAACAATTGTTAGGCACTGCTTAGCTTTCAAACCTTTGACACTTGTAAAGCAGAAGTATAGATATCTAGATATACTTGTAAAGCAGAAGATATAGGTATCACTGCTACAGAAGTTAATTTGAAACTTTATCTAGGCCGTATGGACTTGAGTATAGCTTCAAGAAGACACACTTTCAGCCAAATCCTAAAATAATAATGTATATTTGTATATGACTTCAGATGAAAGGTCAGTATTATTTTATTTCCTTGATTTTATCAAAAGTATTTTTAAGCAGCATCTTTTGAATATGGACCTCGTTCCCAATCCTAAGTGAATTTTGTTTTATACTTTTAAGACTGTTAATCATGTACATATGAAGAACATTTTATTGATCTATTTTTGTTCCAGCTCATTAAACACAGCTGCTTTCACTGGCCAGGAAAAAGTAACCAAATACAACATACCAAGAACCCAACTGACTAAAAATTGAATTGTTGCTCAAAACCACAGAGTGGTTTTCCAGTTGGTTTTTTAGAGATCTACAGAACAAGGAATAGCTTACAGATAATGTTTCGGAAGACACATAAGCCAGACCATGAAACAGGTCCTTCCATTTCAGTACAAGCAGTATTAAAAAACCCACACAATTATTTTCTGAGTTTTCACATCTAAAAAACTTCCCATCTTCCACAAGAACTGTTTTATCAATAACCAATTCTGAAATAAAGGGAGAAAATACTTTCTACTCCAAAAGGGCATATTGGCTCTTTTCAGTACCGAATTCTGATGGCTCTACACTGTGATCCACTTTGAAACAGGATCACAAGACAGCTAGAAGTGAAACAGCTTAGCCTGTAATAAAAATATATTGAAGTAAACAGTTATGGTATAAGAAAGGTTTTAGTACTGAAAATAATCTGAGTCTAGGAAAGACAGTTTGGGAAGAAAAATGTAATTGCTCTAAGCTGCAGGTTTATCTGTCTGGAACTGATTTCAAACTTTTAATTGTGGTCTCAGCTGTACAAATCTGTATTTTCAGTACCTTGCGATAAACAAATGCTGACAGGATGAGGCCATCAACTGCCAGGAAAAGCAAATGCCAGATCTGTGGTAAATTTCTGCCTATTTAGACTTCCAAGAGATCAAATCCAGGGTCTGAAAAATCCCAAAACATTTGAATTGTCATGACAAACAGTCTTTCAAAAGCCAGCACTGAAATGCCATATGGCTTGGATGCAATTGTCAAATCAGTGGTTTATTTCAAAATGGATTTGGAGCCTGTATCAGACCTAAGTCCTTCTCATGCTTATCCTTTAATATTTATTAACTTATTTTTGTTACAAGCACCACTCCAGATTTAGCATTACTTGCTATCACTACGATTGTTGTAAAGTACTTCAGCTTGGCTCAGTAAAAGAGATGGGGATCAGCCTCAAGCACCTGGCCCTGACTGTCGATACTGTTGAACCATCATCTCACTCTTTTCCGTGGCTCTCTTCAGCAGGAGTCAGTATTTCTCTCACCTGATCTTCAAGAGATGGTGAATTCTATATACTGCTTTCAGAGGGCACTCCAGACAGCTCTATAGTACAAGTTTGGCTCCTTCCTTATACACTCCAAGCTCATCTTCCTGCCTACTAAGAAGCACTCCAGCAAGGTGAAACCATCCCTTCATACACCCACACTACAGCTCACAGAACAAAACATGTCATCCTGTCCAAAAGCCCTCCTATTTTTGAGACTGCTTGAATGCCACAGTGACTTGGCATTACAAAAGTCCATTCCTTCCACAGGACACCAGCCTTAAACAGTGTAGACATAACCCTGGTCTGCTCTCCACTCGGTGTGAGAGTCAGGAGGCACTCCTTGAGCTGCACCACCTTTCAGGCCAACCCAGACACATCAAGACTACTGAGCACTGATGACTTCCTAGAGAAGCTGAAAGATAGGAGACTGAGAGAGGAGAACTGCTATAGAGCTGAGCTCACTTTTTTGCTGATTTTAATCTCAAAAGATTGTTAAATTTCTTTTCACAGCGATCATTTTGTGGATCCAGAGGTGAAATGTTCACACACATAAAAAATTATGCTGTTGGCAACAGTCCTTACAAAAACAGATGTGATATAATGAATGTCAGTAACTGATTTGACAGAGCAATTCACTTTCTGTCTCTGACTAAATCATATTCCAGAGCTCTGAATGCCTGTTAAACAAATAGAGTAATTACAAGTGTCCCTGCCTCCATACAACAAAAGACAAAAAATTTAATTTGACTTGAAGTAGAACCAAAATCCAAATTACTGGAATGTAAATTATACTAGAAATCCAAATTAAAATTCAAATATGATCTTGGAGTTGCATTAAAGTAACCTGCAGGATTTTAAACTGACTTCTATTGTTACTTTAAGGGAAATTAGCAAGAATATTTTAACTTGAATTAACAATAGTACCACAGACCAACTTTTTCTGACACTATCTCATCTTTCCAGCATGGTTTTTCTCATTTATTCAACTTCATATTCATGATGGTTCTCTACCAAAAAGCCTTTACAGTAAAATTTGAAATAATCACAGTCTTAACTCTCTTTTATGTTTCTTGTTCTCATAATTGCACACATGATCTCCCAGTGTTTGCTGAAAAGAAGACTAGATTGATCCCTGAAAAAATAAACCAACCCAAAACCAAAAAAGCAAACAAACAGAAACCAACTAAAACCAAACTGCTAAGAAAAAATATCTCCAGCACTTTTTTCCTCCCACTTCATTAGGAATTGTTTGATTCTACAGTGACAGTAAATGTAGTATTTTTCAATAAGACACAAAATTCAGCTTTTTGGTGCAAACAGAAGCCTGAATTTTTTTTTTTCCTTGACATACCTCCTGGAGGCTCTCTGTTGGGAAGGCAAGAGTGGAATGTTCACCAGCCATCCTATTCTGCTGTTGCTAAAATCGGACCATAGAATGGTCTGGGTTGGAAGGCCCTTACAGAATATCTAGTTTCAACCCTCCACCATGGGCAGGGACATATTTAATCACTTCCAGGGATTGGGGATACATAACTTCTCTGTTCTAGGTATTCTGAGAGAAAGAAATCAAAAAATAAATATTATTTGCAACCAAGATAACAAGAAGAGCTCAGAGCTCCCATTTAATCTGTCTGGAAAAAAAAGAGCTGCTGAAATTAGCTAAAAGTTCTAGATTTACTAGCATATAGGGTAAAAGAGTGGAAATCTTCAAGAAATCTTGGGTTACAATTCCAGAAGGGATATACAATATTTTGAACATAGGATATAAAAATATGCTAAAAAGTATTTTGCAGATAACAATTTCTTTTTTTTAATAATCCAAGTCATATTGGATTACAATATGACATATTGTAATCCAATATCCACACATATCACAAAAACAAAACAAAAAACTCCAGACCTAACCTTTGAGTACTTTTTATATTTATTTAATTCTTCATACACCAAAAAAGTGTCTTTCAGGATTTTTAATTACTGAGGTTATTCTGTACAGTCCCATCAAAAATGTTCTTGCAGCACAGAACCAGACAGAAAAAAACAAAATATTTTTGCAACTAACACTTGAAATAAGCATGAAGGCAATTAATGTTCCAATATAGCATGTGATGGGGCTGAGTTTGTATTATAGTTCCCAAAACACATGTACAAAAGACCAAAAACAGTTAGTCAAATGTCTTGATTGCCACGGGTAGCAATAAGTATCTTGAGAGTGGTAAAAAAATATATATGTCTTGATTATTAGTTGCCATTTTCAACACTATATCCTGTCCTATGTGGATGATAACATGAACTCAAATTTGTAGTTTCCATATCCTTCAAGATCACTTTTATGTACATATACATGTCATTTCTGCATAGGATGACAGAGGTATTTTTTTTCTCCCTTAAGGATACACAACCTCTATACAACAGCTGCAAAAGTAATTATATAAAATAATGTATAGGTTTTTGAGTTAACATATATTCAAAATACTAACACATGACAATCTCCAGAACTAGAATTTACATTATTTACTGATATAAGGCTGCTGGTTTTATTCCTACTGAGAAGAGGAAAGAATGGGAATGGTACAGCCCTTTTTTTATACATGAAATGAAAACAAGGCAAATATAAACCCTGTAATTTTACATTCAAAACCATATGTCAACCAGCATTCCTGCTGTTCTTCAGCTGGTGATCATGCCCTACCCCAGAGACTCAGCTTAAGACATTTAAATGAAAGTGTTCTTAAGTTATGTCTACGGTACCACTAAAATAAAGACAGAGAGGCAATGCAGTAGAGGCATTTATGCAGCTTATTCTGAAGACAACACCAACATTTGATAATGGAGTAGCTCCAAGATGCCACAAACTGCACTGGCTATCCATGGTGGCTGCCCACAAGGAGCACCTGAGATGCCAAAGGTATCCCACCCACTGCACATTGCACTTCTAGAAAGATGTAAGTTTCCACTACCAGATAGATGTAAGTTTCCCAGAGTTACTGCATCTGTCAGCCCCACTGGGAACATTATGGAAACCCTAAGATAATTAAATGCTGTTAGATGCCCACATTTCAGCACCAAAATTAAACCTTGCAAAGGCAGCTTGGACACCTATTTTCGTAAGGGAACACCTACAAGAAATGTGTGTGTTGTACGGGCGCATGTGTGCATCTTACACACAAACACATTTCTTAGTGTCATCAGAAAAGGTTTTAAAGTATTTTTACATTTTGCTTCAAAAGAAGGCTTAATATAGAAGATCAGGAGCAAAAACTGACATTTCTCTTCACATTATGCTTTGAGCCTACTAATACCTTTAATCACACCTAAACCTTCTAAAATACTAATTTAATCCCTATTTTCTTGTCATTGCACTTCTGGACAGATTTTCCTGTTTGCAATTATTTGTTTCATGATAGCTGAACAGAGTTCTTAGAACAAGAACTCTGGCAGCCCACAGCAATGTAATTTCCTTCAAAGAGTGAAAGGCTGCTGACCATACAGCTGTACCACACCTCCTGCTGCTCACTGTTTGCAAGGGCAGCAGCAGAGAAAGGAATTCCTTTATATTCGTACAATTCAAACATGGTTTTTACTACGAGCGGGAAATGCAGAAAAGTCAAAATCAAAAGAAGAAAGTGAGTGGTGGTATAAAAAATATGATAGGGGAAATGAGGAAATCAGAGAAGCAGACCAGAAGAAACCTATGTAAAGCACTATAGTTGTTTTCTCTTGAGTCAACATTATTTCCTCCCTATCCCTAGTACACAAAGAAAGTATAGTAATCAAAATAAACAATAACAGAGAAAGCATAAAATTTACAATAGGCTATGGAATGAGAAGAACATAGATAAAGTGATACCATATCATTCATACTGAGATTATTCACACAAATAATCAGCACAGAAAAACTAATTTGCCAACAGGACTGTAACTCAAGATTTCACTTTCCAGACATCTTCATTTGAACAGTACCTGTCTCATCAGGCTTTCCAACTGAAGTGTTTATTTTATTTTTATCAAAGACAATTATAAAATCTTTAGGTTAGGACAATGCAAGAAGACAACCATGCATGTTGATAAATGTACTGTTAATAAATATAGTACTCCAATTTATAAACTACACAATACAATATTGACTGTGTTAAGCATTATCTGTCACATTTCAAGCTAGAGTTATTAAAAGCTCTATTTTGGAGGGATTCCTTTAAAATAAACTTAGTATGCCTTATCTCAACTTGCAGAGTTAATAAAAACCACACAAATTATCTTTAAAAACCCAAATGAGGTTAGTTATTGATATTTTAAAGTGAAGGGGACATTAACTCAGCTTTTGTTGCTTTCTCTGTCTAAAAAGCACTGACTCACATTTACTAGTTAACCTGTCAGCCAAACATGAACACACTTTAAAGATGTGTAAAAAAAAGTTGGTTTTACATCCTATACCGCTGATCACTAAAATACTTGCATTTTAATCCTCTGAGTTCAACTGAGGTTCTCACAAACCTGGAACCAAAACCTCAAACCTAAAACCATACACCTTACTATAAATGTGCTTTGCAACATCATTCAGTATCTACTTTTAAAAAAAATTAACTGCTGATACAAATGCTACATATACTCAAATTGCCATGAAGACTCTACTTTCCCGAGAATTTTATTCCATTACGTATCAGTGACAGGCAGATATCCGCACGGAAAGTGCGCAGCCCGAGCACCGGCGAGGGTGTCAGTCACTCTCATTTCACAGCAGCGGCTCCAGCAGCCCCAGCGCGGTTCGGCGGCTGTCCCCAGCCCCCAGGGCTCGCACCGCGGTACGGTGCCTGCCCACGGCCGGCTGCAAGCAG
Organism: Ammodramus savannarum pratensis; assembly: GCA_020466415.1. Taxonomy (NCBI): domain Eukaryota; kingdom Metazoa; phylum Chordata; class Aves; order Passeriformes; family Passerellidae; genus Ammodramus; species Ammodramus savannarum. The sequence continues at coordinate 85,185,714 of JAHXMQ010012338.1, read as the reverse complement.
GATGACCCCAGCAGAAGGCGGCTCTCTCTGCTCTGTGGGTACGGAGGGGAAGTGGGTGGGCACAGGGGGGTTTTAGGCAGGTGTCGGGGTGCCCCACTGCCCACAGCCCGGGAAGAGCGTTTTCTCTCTTTAAGGGGCCAGCCGCGATGTCGTTACAAAGCGGGGACCCGATGTGCCCGCGGCGCCCAGCCCGGCCACGAGCACCCTCCACCCATCGCCGCCGGCGGCACCGAGTTCAAACGCGGCGGCCGCGCCGTTCCCGGCGCCTCCTGCCCCATCCAGCTCTGCCTTACCTGCCCTCGGGAACTCCGGGACGCCGCCGAGCGGGCCGAGCCGCCGCAGCTGGAAAACTTTCCGGACCGCCTCGCAGCTCGGCGGCGGCTCCGCACCCTGCGAGGCGGCGGCCAGGAGCAGGACGGCGACGGTCAGGACGCCGAGGCAGAGGCTCTTCCCCCCCATAGTCAGCGACCGCCGCCAGCTGCCGCAGGGACGCGGCCGAGGCGCCCCGAGAGCCGCCGCAGGGCAGGCGCCGCCCGCCGCCCCGCCGGGACCCTCCTCCGGCCCGGCCCGGCCCCCGCCCGAGGAGGGGCCCCACGCCCAGGGCGACAGCGGGAGGGCGCTGCCCAGCGCCCGTGTCGGGGCTGGGGACGAGAGGAGACACCCCCGCCCTACCTCGGACACCCGGGGTGCGGGGAGTGCGGGCTGCGGAGGGGAAAACGAAAGGCAAAGGAAGCGCTGGCATGGTAGGGGAGCAATTTCCACCCAAAAACACGAAAAAAAAAAAATTACAGCGCTTTGGGGGAACTCCTAGCAACAAGCTTAACACTGTCAGTAAGGTACGCCGTTCAGTTTGGCTTGAAATGCCAAACTTTTGTTTTTCTGACAAAAGTTTCCAAGAATTCGGCAGTCTTCAGGGCATCTTCAGAAGTTTCAGTTTCCTGAGGCAAACGTGACACGGGACCAATTTACAAACTCCTGTCCTGTCTACAAGCTGTTAGAGCAGCCAAGGAAGCATCTGGGAGGCACCAGGTTATCTTTAAGAACAGCTCCTTAATGCCAAAATCAAGAATTTTCTCCACGCACAAATTTTAAATGTCACACCTTACCCCTGACAGCCAGAAATTTTTCTTAGTGTGCTTCGAAGCTGCAAGCATTCAGCACTGTAAAACATAAGGCTTTCCATTTAAAAGAAATCTTTAATCCATGTCAGCAATTTCAACACAAGACTGCAAAGCCAGTTCTAAGTGTGGATTATTCCACACTTTCATTTAAATACAGTTAACAAACCAAAACATAAGTTATTAAAATTTGCACAAAAGATCAACCACTACTGAGCAAAGCAATAAAACAATGTCATTATCCAGTCTACTGAATAACAGCTCATAAGAAGGGGACAGGACTAGTATTTCTCAATCATCCATACTCCTTGGCTTGGCAACTTCCTTCTGTCAGCAAGTTCCAATGTAGATTATATGAAGTGTCCTTTAACAGAATTTGTTGTGCTTTTCTTATACATTGATGTATAAAGAGTGTACACAGATGACAGGTTACAATCTTCTTGATAAAGCACACTACAGCAAAAGCCACCTTAGGCCCCCATGAAAAAAGGGGGGAGGGAGGGAAGAAAACAGTGAGTCCTAGTGCAAATAAAAATATTTCGTTTAAAGTAAATAAATAAAAAATAAATTGCAACATCTTGTATGGAAGCTGGTATTAGGCAGTGAACCCCTTGTCATTCAGTTAAATAGTCTTTTTTAAGATATTGAAAAATACCACTAGGGAAAACAACCTGCACATGAGAGCCAGAGAACATAGGATCTTATTCAGCAATGTGAAGATGATAGAGCAAATTCTGGAAATGTTGAAATGCCATCCTCAACATCTAATACAAGATGTGCAGCACACACAGTAAACTTATGAAAATAAAGTACTAGTATTCAGGGAAAAATTATTGCAAGTTAAGAAAAACATATAATTATTCCTACTTACAGATTTCTCCTTTACCCTACAACCACATGGAGGTTTGCCTACAGCAATAGATGATGTTGGGAAATCTCTAGAACCCCTTTGCTTCAAATGGAATCAGTCCTTTCTCATGTCCTCCACTAATAGCAATTCAGAGAAACCTATATCCTCCAACTCTACAGTTTAAGGGAAAAGGAAAGTTTTTGGTAAGAAATTGAATGTACATGTTTTAACCAGATCTTACCATATGAGAAAGATTCTAGTTTTGTCCAAAAGGTGAGGTGGGTTTTTGTTCGTTGAGGGATTTGGAGAGTTGGTTTTTCAATTTTTATTTTTTGTTAATAGCTTTAGCATAGGAAGTGTGAAGGAAATAATTAATTTTTGCTCCATTAAAAGATTGAATTTAATTTCAAGTTTTATGCTTCAAAGCTTCCCTGATTTTAGTCTTAAAATGAATATTTTAGCTAACAAGTTTCAAGAATTAATTATTCTGGAATATACTAGACTAAATTTTATTTGCTAGTGCTGTTTAGCTAGTAATGAGCAGGCTCCTGTCTCTTGCCATGGGGCTCACATTTGTGACTGTATTTTGAATCTACTGCTTTTTAGTGGGCCCATTTTGCCTTTGCTTACTGTATTTTGCTTTATGACCTTACTGTATTGTGCCTGGGAATGCTTTGATTAACAGCCATTCAGATGTAGCTCCAAGGGATGTCAAGTGGCCAGAGTGTGGTGGCTGCTGTTCCTGTCCTGCTGTACTGGACAGGCTGGAACTTCAGTCTGAACTTGAGTTGAAAGGTCTGTGACCTGTGAGTGAATCCACAATGGAGAAGAGATCCACCTGCAGCCCAGGGAGAAGGTGGATGCCTGAAGGAGGATGTGACCCTGTGAGATGCCTGTGATGGAGCAGGTTTGCAGAAAAAAAGAAACTCCTCTCATTTTAGCATGAGAATATATATATACATATATATGAAGTTTAAGAGAAAACATTAGCATTGTGTAGACTTGTATCTTCTTGGCCAAAGCCTGAACATATGCACCTGATAGCTCCTCATGGATATCTAGCTGTTTGCACAAGATGACTTAAGAATACCCCTTCTACAAATTCTCCTTTTGTATCATTTCCTTAATCACAAACAATACCACTCTATTACCTGAAACACTGGCACAAGGCCAGAGGAGGATCTTCAATTTATCCCTCTAAATCACAGGAAGCTAAAATGAAGCTTTCTATTATTTTTGGAACACAGCTAAGTTTCCTCCTCATCTACATAAATGACATTCTCCTTTGGACTGCCATCTTGTAATAACTGAAAACACTTTATATGGCTGTGCCACCTTTCCTGTTTTCATCTCTTCTGAGAGCTACTACAAAAATAACCCTTTCCAACTTGTTGCTTAGACCATGTTTGCTTTTCTCATACTCCTTATTGTGTCAAACACAAGCTGCTTGGCTTCAGTTACATATCCTTTTAAGTGGTCCCCTCTCAGGATGCAAAGGGGAGTTTCTACTTCCCAAGGATTACAGCACCTGTCTCCACATTCTGAAATGATCATATACTTTCATGCTATTTATTCTCATGTACCTGAAAGTAGTTCAAACATCTATTAAGCTGCCTCATAGTAAAAAGATTTGAAGGGTGATTTAGAAGAATAAGTGTTTTGACTATTATTTCTATACATACCATAGTAAAGGAAGGAAATCAATCTTTATTGATTAAGGAGAAAGACTAGTGTCTGTGTTGACTGCTATGTTCACATTATCTCCCAGTGTCAAATTCTCTTTCTGATCTAATATATGCTCTCTGGATACCATCCTTTTGATTTTTATATAGCTTTGCACAGAGGGGGGATCCTAGGACTGAAACAGAACTTCTTGAAATTACAGCAACAGCATGGGGAGAAACAACAACAAAAAAAACACACAACAAATCACCAACTTTTTTCTTCAGTTTAACAGAGCTATTGTAATTATTCTATAAATAGTAAGGAAAAGAAAAAAAAAACACCACAACCAAAAATAAAAACAAACAAAAAAAAAACCATCCCAAACAGTAGCCTTATTTTAGGTTGGGATACTAAAACTGGTGAACTAGAACTAAAAGCTACACAGCATTTGTATTCATAACAATGCCACACTTACCAATGATACCATAAACTTAGTGAGGCCTGCAAAACTTCACACACAACTCTTAAGTTTAATTAATCTAATGATTCATTAAAAGTAGAGCTGAAAGAGTTCATACCAGTCTTGCAAAATTGTAGCGTGATTTTGAGATAAATTCTCAAAAATGTTGGTTGGGGTTGTTTTCTTGATTTTTTTAAAGAAGGGAAAAATATTAATTTTAACTGAAAACCTTTTTGAACTCTTAACGAGAAAACTGTATTATTGTTTCATGCTTGCAATGACAAAGAGCTGTCAGCTGAGGGACACATGAGAGAGAGAACACTGGGGAAGGAGATGCAGACCACAGAGTACACAGTAAAGTTTGGAAGGGACCTTTAAAAGCCCTCTAGTCCAATTCCCCTGTGACGAGCAGGGACATCTTCAACAATGACAGACCACCAGCATTGCTCCTCCCGCCCCCAAGCACGGAGCAGATGCTGTTCTCCCATTTATTTTAGCTGAGGCTTCCCCTGCGCATTACGGTCCCAGCATCCCTTCTGTCCCAGCTCCCGGCCTCTCCACACTCTGTACACGCCCTTCATCTCCCCGGTGAAGTCAGCCAGCCGCTGGCACCCCGAGAAGCCGCCGGCAGGCAGAGCCGAGGACGGGCTGTGCCTGCTGCCGCCCCTGCCCCCGGGGGCTGCCCCGCTCCTGCAGGCGCACCCTCGGCTCGGGACACGGGGTGGGAGAAAGGTCTTCTCCCGGCCATACACCACCATAACCCCGGCCCCGAGCTCTGCAGGACCGGCTTCCCACCTCAATTGAAAAGGAAAAGGGTGCAGAAGTTCAGACCTGGGATCCTGCCTACACAGGCACAGCTCCGTTCTTCATAGTAATTCCAAATTCCAGTACTCACAGTAATTGCACATCTATTTTCATAAAGGTTTTATTCATTTAATAATTTATACTTTAAACATAGCTCAGCAGTCAGCCATTTACTCTCAAAAGTACTTCTTCTTACTGCTAGGTACAGTGTTTCCATGGAGACTTCCTTAGATATTCTGGGGTGAACACTCTTAATCTCTTATTTTCTTTTCATTTTAAAGATCAGGACAGACCTAGGCACTCCTGAAAGGGAGTAAAGGTTTAAGCTTCCATTAGGAACAACTCCCATGCATCTATTTTTACATTACTAGGAGCTACACACTGCCAGTGTTCAACAGGTGACCTACCTTACCATTAGGTCCCCCCTGAATTGACACACTAAGGTAAAGAATTCGTAGGAAGTCTCGAATTTAGACCAAAACACAGTAACTCTGTTACACCTGATGTAACTAAGTATCAAAGAAAATTAATGCAGTCACCTTCATTTTCCTTAATACCATTCACACATTCAAGATTCAAGCGACTAGCTGTCTCTGTCTGCTTGACATAGATCCAAACTTTCCCACCTCCCAAGTGAACATGCAAGATACTAATGTATTTTTTTAAAGTGGCAAGGCTATGCAATCAATCTCTGATATTAGCTTAACATGCACTGTAGCAGTTGTAGCAGGTGTCTGGGGAAAACTAGAACACGTCTACCAAGTGGGATATGCTTGCTACACATGACCAAGAATTTAGTCTAAAAATGCTAGCACTGATTTTTTCCTGCATTATAAATACACAAAATACAGCCACAGCTTTCTATTCAAAGGCTGTTAAACCTCCTACCAAACCACATCATGAGCTCTTTTTATGGATCAGTCTGTATTTATCAGGACACAACTTCCATCAGCACAAAAACTTTATTAACTTGATAATGAAATTCACAATGCAAAGTCAATTGTAATGATGTCAATTACAGCAATTACATAATGATGTTAATGGCTATATGCCTAATGCATGTAGTTATTTGTTAATAGGTACTTCTCTGCTCTTACAGGTATGAGATATCCAAAATGGCTCAATTGCAGGAAAAATCTTCAAGTGGAAATAATGCGAATACCAAAGCCATCCACCACACAAAGTTTCATGAACACTGTTATCCCTGAACTACTTGTGAAGCGTACTTCAAGTTTATTTCTCATTTTGTATGAAACAGCAAAATGCAACCAGTACCTGGAAAAAGTAAGGCCAAAGTCCTCATTAAAGAAAAAAGAAAAAAAAAAATAGTGTGCTTAACCTAACATAAGTTTTCCTACTACATCTTACTGCCACACAGAAGACAAATTTTTTCTTAAAGACATAAATCCTTTCACAAGCTCAAACCAAACTGATCCCCACTAATGAGCTGACTAGTCCTGGATGAGGGGCTCAGATTGGTGTGTTTTCCCCATTTTCTCAATAGCATTAACACATATATTTCATGGGAGCTATATATTACATGTGAGTAACTTTGGAGTCCACTGTAGGAAAAAGAATTAATCAGTACAGCATGGAAATACTTTGAGATGTTAGTCTGCTGTTGTCCACTGGCTGTTCTGGAGTACTGTGTAGATAATACAAATATGTAAGTTCAATCTTTGTACTACGTAGTTTCAACTAAATTTATCAACAATTAATATTAATAGAAATATTATTAAAAACATAAAAAAGTGACCACAGAACATACTTGAAAAGAATGTTATAGGGTTAGAAGAAAAGCTGAGGGAGTTCTCCAGTAAATATTGTATCTCTAACTATATTCCAGCCTTGTCTTCAAGTGCAGTTCTTAGATGACTTGAATATGAAGAATTTTGAATAGAAAAAAAATTAATTTAAAAAGAAAAATAGAAGTGAGGATAGGTATTGAACTGATACATTTTTTTGCTTCACCTTGCTAGTATATGTTGTTTGATGAAATATTGCTAGGATAGTATAATGCTATATAGCAATCAAAATGGACATAAAAATTCTGATCAGCAGCTAATTTTTGTTCATCTCCTCCAGAAACAGAAGGAAATAAAAATGAAGGGTCTTAATTTTGCACATTATAAAGACTCTTCAAATAATTTCCCCCATTTTTTCAGCCCCAAAAAGAATTTCTTTAGCACTTAACAGTCAACCGTACAGAAAGAAAATGCTACATCCAGACTGCAGTTGCATGTAACTTTGGGTCACTATATGATTTCATTCACTGTGTCTTCTCAAACTGCTCTTTCCCTCACAGTGGTTTGGAGAGCCATGCTGTACCTGCAAGGCTGCACTCCCTCTGAATGTCCTGCAGTGCTGTTTCTACCATCAACTACAGAATTTTCAAGAACAAAACATGGTAATAACAATCCAGATGAAAAACAAGGCAGAATAACACAATACCTACACTAGTTCAGGATGGCATAATACAAATATTTAATCAAAACCAGACAGACTGTAGTTTTCCAACAGTGGTGAAATCAAAAAAAAAAAAAAAAAAATCAACATTTTCCTTTTCTCTAGAACATGGAAAACCTGTAGAGTAATATTGCATCTCTCCAGTCATATTTTTGGGGGTCAAAAAGCTGGAAGAAGTCATCACCAGATGTTTCTAGTCTCATGTCTCATGTCTACACATTTATCTAAGACTTTCTCCAGACTTCTAGGACTAATATTTTTCACAACCTTTTTCAAGTTTTGTGTTTATTAAATGTTCCTGCAATGACTGAAAGCAGCACTTGCTCTTCTGTTAGAAGCTGTCATCTTGTTTTGTCAAGTACCAGTGCCCAACAAATCCTTTATTTCCACAAACAAAAGTACTTTGCCTTTTAGTTACATAAGCACTTGAGCAAGTCTCAGTTGTCTACATGCTCATCTCTGCCTCTTTTTCCAGAAATTGATTGCTTATTCTCTCCTTCCTTTTTCTTGGTCAGGATAGCTGTAATTTGTTCTGCCTGTGTAATCCAGCAATATGGAGCAGGGATGCTGGCAGCAATGTCGTTTTTAGTAATATTGCTACTGATTATGAACTGGCACTTTGTAAAGAAGCCCCTTTGTAATTTATCTCAAGCTAGACAGCAATAGTGGAGTTTATGCATATCTAAGAGCAAAAAAGGGGACATTTACCTAGTGGCATAAAATGCAAGTTGCAAGTGTTTAGCTATTTACTAAATTCCTGATTCCAATTGTCCTTTTACACTTCTAACTAGTTTGGTACAGCTATAACTGAACTAACTCGTTTCAGCAGTATATTGTGATAGCTGCAAAGCATTGGAGCCACCAACTGTTCAAACATGGCAACAGCTACTTAACTTCTATTCCAGAATAGTAAATACAGAACACATCATCCTAAATTTTGGGACCACTGAGTTTCCTTCATTACTTATGACATAAAATTATATTTATCCTATTTGAATTATGAAAAAACTTTATATTTCATAAAAAGATATTTCATACCTCAAATTACTGTATTGCCATCTCTAAAGATGACATTTATCTAATACCTTAGAAGCTCTTCCAGTTCTCTTTTCAGTTAAGACACTCAAATGAAAGTTACATATAACTAAGCAGCAGATGCATTTCCTCGCACACCAGCTCATAAGAAGTTCAAGCAAGCCTTTCATAATGAATTTTACATTTTACATTTGTTACTGCAAACCATTATATCCAGAATTTAAAACACTTGAAGATAATTATTATATAAATGAGCAAAATGAATGCAGAGTTACCTCAGAGCACACTCTTAAAACAACCACATGTTCTGCTAAAAGAACACCTTGTTGTTTTTCATCTTGAACTTTTATCTTCAAATACATGTATGTTTTAATTCCCTCTATTTAATTTCCTTACAGTGCCTACTTTAACCATAAATTTCAGTAACTGAGCTCTACCAACGCAGTTAAGGCAGCCAAGTGTCTCAGTTGTCCCAAGCTCTGATATTCTGGGGAGTTGAACACAGTACTTGCAAGTTTGCTGATGACACCAAACTGGGACTCTCTAGAAAGTGCTCTTGACTCTCTGGAGATATCTTGCAGAAGTACCTAGATAGATTGGAGCATTGGATAATCATCAATGAGGTGAAGTTTAACAAGTCCAAATACCAAATTCTGCATCCAGGACAAACTGAGAGAGGAGTGGCTAGAGAGCAGCCCTGTAGAAAGAGGTCTGGTGTTGCTATTGGCAGCAGGATCAATGTGAGCCAGCCGTGTGTTCTGGCATCCAAGAGGTGAAACCACACCCTGGGGTGCATCAAACACAGCGTCACCAGCCTGTCAAGAGAGGGGATCATGCCTCTGTATTCATCACTGGTGTGGCCTCACCTCAACTGCTGTATGCAGTGCTGGGTCCACAACTTAAGGAGGATATTGAGATCCTTGTATGTGTTCAGAGGAGGGCAACCAAGCTGATGGAAGGACTGAAAGGGATGTTCCGTGAGGAGTGACTGAGGATTTTGATGTTTAGTTTGGAAAGAAGGAGACTGAGGAACAACCACATTGTTCTCTACAGCTTCCTGAGACATGAAGAGAGAGGAGCTGATCTCTTCTGAGATCAGTTATAGGACATGTGGGAACAGTTCAGAGCTGCACCAGGGAATCATTGCTTTACTGAGAAGGTGGTGAAACGCTGAATCAGGCTTCAGGAAGAGGTGGTCAGTGCTTTGAGCCTGACAATATTTAAGAGGCACTGGAACAATGCCCTGAGGAACATGCTTTAATTTTTTGAAGTGGTCAAGGCAGTCGGATTAGATGATTGTTGTAGGTCCTTTCCAACTGAACTATTCTATTTTTACCTGAATTCAATCAGCACAAGGATAAGGAACACCTGAAAATGAGTACAACAAAGTTGGAGAATTTTAACCATTAGGCAACAGTATACAGTGTGAATTTCAGTTTGCAAGGCATCTTGGAACAAGATGAGTTTATATTACACCACCACAGTCTCCAGGTAGAAGACAGAACAAGAAAGCTACACCACACAGTTCAACTATGAGAAACCCAGAACTTTGATCAGTTTTACTTTATCTTAATGCAATGTTGCACTCATTACTATAAAATAACAGCTCAAGCAGTTAAGAAAATATATACACTGAGGCAGACTCGACAGCAACTATCTTACTAAATCAACTACAAGAAGCTGATTATTATAGGGAAACAAGAAGCAGCTGTGAAGAACAATTCCTGAAGTTTGAAGGAAGTAAAAAAAGCTCCTGGTTTGTCTATAACCCATTTCTTAGGCCCCTCAAGGACAAAGAGGAATTGTAATTTGGGAGCAAAGTTACTTTTTTTGACCTTGTATGCTTAGGGAAAGTCTAGCTTTAAAAGCAAGTTAGAAGAAATCAGAGAAATTGCAAATATCTATAGTTTTACTAAAAGCTTCCCCAAAATGTTCCCTGAAATCCACAGTACTTATTAAAATTCTGACTAAAATACAGCATGTTTAAACGAACATTGTACTATTTCTAAACAATTATATAAAGGTTAATTATCCACATACAAACATAAACTTTCTTATTAAACTTTTAAAAAAAGCTTAGGAAGAGTGATAAAAAAGCTGCACTTCAGACTTGCAGGCAGATCTTAAAGGAGCCTGAGAACTCTTAGCAAAAGACAAACATAACCCTGATACTAGAACTGACCAATCAGATGAATCAAGATTATAAATGTCTATATCCTTACCACATATGTGCAATTTCCCACCTATCAATCAGGAGCACACCAGAAATCCAGACACCAGGGAAGTTTGATTTTGTTGGGGCCATAAAAAGCCAATCGATGAGGATGTTCTGAGTGAGTAAAATAGAGATAAATCTCTAGTTAGTGAAAAGACCAGCAGAGCAGAGAGTTGCAGTTCTGACAGGGTGCTCAAATACTGATTAATGCACCACTTCTACAAGTTACAGCTACCACATGAAAGAACAGCACCTGCCCTGCCTTGCCAGTCAAACACACGGTGGTGTTGCTGCCCTATGGAAATGACACTCATCTCTTGAGCACACTGCACACCAGCTCAAACTGCGGCATGATGTATTTCACCAAGGGCTGGTAAGGAAATTTCCCACTCTGACCATTCAGGGCCTCCCTTCCAGTCACACTCCTCAGGCCCAGACTTCCACTGCTGGGACTGAAGCCCCTTCCCAGCAGGCAGCTCCAGTGACCTGAAGGGACCCCAGCTGGGCTCCCCACTCACCCCACTCACACAGTCAGACCAGGTTTCCCACAGCAAGGTCTCGGATGCCTCATTAGAGGAATCTATTTATTCCCAGCGCAGTTCCACAGACACAAGAGGAAGAACCCCTCTGAGGAAGAACCCCTCACTAAGGAACTCCTGGGCTTAGTCTCCCATGCTCCTGCTCAGTCTCCCATGCTCCTGCCCCATCTCTCTGTCCATCCACCTCACTGGGTCACCAGTCCTCATCTCCTTTGTTATCCAAACAATTCCCAGCTCCTGCTGTGTCTCTCAGTGTCCATTCACCTGGCTGGCAGCATCCATCCTCACGTCCTTTGTTATCCCAAAGGTTGGCAGCTCCCGGCTTCTTGTCCTGGGAGCTCAACTCCAATCGCAATGTGCAGCTTTCAAGCCTAGCTACCTGCACCAGGTGTACTCCTCAGCAATGCCACCTTCACATCAAAACCAGACATCCATAATGAAGACATTCAAAGCAACTTGGGAGTGCAAGACTTAAAAAAGATCTCATGTTCATGCAAGGGATCAATTTTCTCCCACCACCAAGGACCACTTAATCCCAAAGAATGCTTCTGAGCAGCCATACAGACAGGCAAGACATAAACCTGCATATTTTAATAAAATCCTAATCTAGATTTTGTTTTGTGCTTTATTAGAACTCCCCAGAAGATTAACAGTAAACTAATTTTACCCATTTGTTGTTTTGATTCTTTGGCCAAGGCTCCCTTTAGGCTAAAGAGGGAAGGCTCAGTTTGTCACTAGCAAAACTCTGAAATACCTAGTCCATGTTTTACGAACATAGATAATCCCTTCATTTTTTCTTGAATTCTAGACTGTTCTTTATGTCTGTAATAACATGCTTACATTCCCGTTGGCTCGCCACACTTCTTATAAAATAAGGCAGAATGTAACCTAATTTAAATGTCCTAGAAATCAGATTTCTAGAAGTAGGTGATCCCTAACATCCTATAGCTTTCCTATTCCCAAAAGAGAACAGGCCTACAAATCTGTACACTTTAGACTGAGCTCCTAATTTAGTACTAGAGAGGCACTTAGCAAGTAAACTATACTGCACAGATGGAGCAAATAATTTTCAAGCTTAACTCCACATGGTTGCAGACACCAGAATGTGGCTCCCAGCTGTCAACACTGAACACCTCAGCATGTACAACACTTCTGGCAGCTCCCACAAACTATTTTCCCAGGTAACCACTTGTACGTCAGAATATGAAGTATGCCTGTCAGGGCCAATAATGTTGCTTAATTTTGGATGGGAACTTTCTCAGTAGATGAAGGATAGAGCTCAAATTCCAGGTTAAGTCCAGACACGCTATTTTGCCAACTGCTACATGAAAGTAACCAGTGCAGGAAGGCTTACTTTTTGATATACTAGGGAATGTTGCCAGGAAACAACTTGATGATTTGGGGAGGAAAAGAAAGTAGTGTTAATACAAGAGTACCTGCATCTTCAGACAGAATCCAGGACAGTCTTCGAATACTCCATCACAAAATACTGCAGGATTCACCAAAGCTCTGATTCCTTTTGTAACCACTCTTCATTCTCACAGCAAAAATTTATTAAGATAGAAGTTTTTAATTTTTACAAAAAAAAGAAAAACATAATTTGAAAACCACCAATTTGAAGGAGTGTCCTATGTTCCATGCTCTGTAATCAACAAACTCATGTTACAATGAAGAGAACTTCACTGACCCTACTAATGAAATAGTTCAAAACTTTTAACACTCCTGCATTTTCTCTAATAAATGCAGGAAAAAACCTTCCCCCAAAACTCCTAAGCCTCCCTATGTGAAATACATCACCAGAATTGAATGGACTACCTCAAAAAAGTCAAAATACTTTAGGCACACTCAAGAGCTGTGTTAGAATTAAGACAAGAAATGCGACTAGTCTACCAGTCCAGCAGAATTCTGCAAGCTTTTTACCTCTCAAACAAACCAGACCCCCTCTCCTCCAAGAAAAAAAAAACCAAAAAACCCAAAACATCCAACCAAACCCACTAGACAAAAAGCAGGAAAATTCCACTCTCAGAATGAAACTTAGTTTGCAATAAATACCACTACTGCAGTATTATGAAGCCAAGAATGGCAAAACCCTATTTATCACTCCAAGCACAGTTTACCTAGACTTTCTAGGCTTTCTTGGAGAGTTCATGGTTCTAGTCTCCCCAACAGACAAGGTTCTTTTCCAGCAATTATTTTTCTCCCTTTCCTCCCCTACTCTACCCTTATGTTTTAACCTCCATCCACCCCAACCTCCCATTTAGAAACACGTCAATCACATGAAAATATGGTATGTTTTCCTTTCCAAATTTCAAGTGCAGTACATATTTGAATTCATATGTAACTGCATCTTTCTACTGAAGAAAGATGTGTGTTTAATTACTGGCTGAATTTAATAAACAAATCTTCAAAAGGGACAAGAATAGTAGATACCAACAAGTGAACACCTGTTGTCAAAGTGATCTATACAATCTTTGGACGTGAGTTGCTAGGAAATAAAGGTAAAAAGAATCATCCTTATTCAGAGTACAGCTTCAAACAGGAGCTGATTCAGACCTGGCCAGACAAAGAACACACTCAATTCTGTTTGCACTGATCTCCATGGACAACCCATATTACAGACTGCTGGAGCCATCTCCCCGAGCAAAACCTCCTTTCACTGTACTGCCAGAGCAGCCTCTCAAATGCTGCCTGCTAGGATCTATTCATAACTCACCCATTTGGATTTAAGCTGGGATCAGTGAATTTCCTGAAAACACGTGAGTGGGGAGAACTGGAAAGAATGACTTCCCCAGGCACTCAGTAACTAAAGGACAAGACTGAGTACAATTTTTTTTTTTTTTTTTTTTAACATCTCTAGTTCTGTTTTCCCCCAAAGTCTGAGGCATTCCAAACTTCTTGGCTGACCACTGAAAATACTCCAAGAACTTCTGGTAGGATTGTTAATCAAGCAACCACAAAATACTCCACACTCATTATCATAATGATGCAAGTAAGCATCTTTGGGGCTTTCCAAAACCTCATCAGTTCTTACAGCATATTCACCTGCAAACATAACCAGTCCAATACATTTAGAAGCACCACATATCTGTTAATGCAAGATCAGAACTAAAGCTCTGCCAGAAGATGCTGGCAAAAACAAAGAGTACAATTTGGTGACATACAGAAGATTTAAAACCAGTCGTGAGACCTTCAGATTGGAACTAAATTATGAACTGAGCAGTTCAGAGGCTACAACTTGCTCATGGAAGTGAACCATCCTGTGCAGTATTACACTGCAAAACTTCCCTGTGATGGCTGACAGGAGCACTTCTTAATACAAAATCCTCCACAAACCTTGAGAACATAAGCATAATATAATTTCAAAGATATTTGTGACTTACAGTGCATTATTTTGATACACACAAAGATGAAATTATTTGCTTTTATGCTTAATCTGGTAACACTGATGCACAAAACTACATTCCAGAACAGTAGTATGTCACTCATTAAATTACATTCTATCAAAAATGATTTAATATAGCACTACCATGCACGTTCACCCCACATGGAGTAATTCCAATCATAACATCTAGGTATAAACTATTGTTCAACCAGCTTTTCAAAAGCTTTTGCTAGGGAAGAATTACAATTTTACCTAAATTAAAACCCTATTAGCAGAGCTTATTGCATGTCCTCACACTCTTTTCTGCAGTTAAGAAAGTTGTCGTTAAGACATTACTGTTTCATTATGAAACCTTTTATCAAATAGAAAAAAAATATCAGCCACCTAGTAGTGCCAAGGTCTCAAGTTTCTCCGTGGAAAAGGATATACATAAAACAATTTCTTCAAGACATTTTTTGGTCTTTGGAAAACTACAAGGAAAGCTAAAAAAATAAAACCAACTTGAACTCAGCGTTTTACAAGGTTTAACACAAGTATCTTTTATTTCCAACTATTACAGTAATATTCAGGAACTAGTGTTATTTCCCACATAAAACATGGGCCTTTGCCAAAGTAGTACGGAGTGAGAAAATAAAATTATACACATACATCAAAACAACTAACTAGTGACTCAGTACTTCCTAAGTCCTTATATTTTACATCTCTGCAGAGAAGATAGTTAAAGAATTACAGAAGTAACTAGAAAAATACCAGTCCTCTGCAACAGTAGAAGCAGCTTTCTCTCTGCATCAAGTACAATACACAGGAACTAGTTAATTTGTTCTGCAGCAGGAAAAATGACTGCCATAAATACACTTAAAAGATGAGGGTATCTGGAATCTTTTAAAGATTCTATAACATGTCACCCAAGGGATTTCTTATTGTTTTGCATCTTATCCATTGTTAAATTCCTGATCATTTCTGTCCCAACTGCTGACATGTCCCACAGCAGGACAGTTGCTTTAACATTCTTGTCCGTCACAGCAGCATACCAAACAGAGATTAAGTAACCCAAGTCATGCTACCCTCCTTCTGCCTTAACTGAGGTTTCTACTCTCTTTACCATCCATTCAGTTTTATCATCTTCCTTTACTTGCATCCTGGATCACCTTCCACTTCCCAGGGAGTATCACACTATAGGCCTGCATTTTTCTATTAAAAATGGGGCATCATCAGCTACCACTTACCTGTAAGTCAGATTCCTCCAACACACTTCTAAATCACTAGATGTATTTTGCACTGACTACAATATGGATTATTCGTATAATAATCCTAAACATTCACCACAGACTGTTTTTTTTTTTCCTACCAAACACTGCTCCATTAATTCAAGCTATATATTGATAGCCAGGCATTAATTAGCTGGGTCAGCTCACAGTAGCCAAACCCAGTCTGAATCCCAGATATGACGAAAACACCAATCATCCACGTAACCATTTCTTCACTTTAAAGTCCCAGCCTGTTGTTTACAGAATTTGTGTCAAAATTGTTCTATGCAAAGCACGTTGGCCACATGTAAAAACCATTTTTTCCGTTAATTAACGAGGGAGATTGCCTCCCTCAGCTAAAGTGGATGTCTGAACCTGGTACAAATTTAATGCTCGAAGGAATTGGTCCTTCAAGTGCTAATCTCCTTGAGTCATGAAATGCCACTGAAGGCTACCCAAGTCACAACTATTTGCATTTACAGCTTTGCCTGTAGTTTGTGTGAATGTGAAGAACCTGACTCTCTCACAGAGCCTGAAATTATTTAGTAACAAATTTTTTTGATCAAGCATTCTAGGTTTGAGCATTAGGCATTTAAGGCATCCTAATCATGTCATCCTAGTAAGCTAAGACCAGAAATCAAGAACCCCAACATTCCACCCCATCCCAATAAAAACACCCAAAAACACAACACTTGAGCTCAAAATTCACAGAATTGCTCACCCATTTAGAAGGGGAACTAGGCAAAATTAAATTTTGTTTAACAGTAAGAATGAAACACTACAATAGCTTTAGTAGTTTTGTCTTCTTTACAGCAGTGAAAAATCCAGATTAAGAGTTATAAAACAAAACTCTCAAGTCTCTACCTACCAGTCAGTTCTCCTCCCACCAAGAACCCAACTGGCTGTAGTATTAAACAGTCTTGTATTACTTTATTGGAATGAATGTATGCAACATTTTTTGTTTGTCCTGTTCCAAACTGCATTTAGAGTTTCATGTGTAGCATGCAACAATGGCAGGGTGGGAACACATGCATCATCTCAGATTTCAGGCAATTCCCATACACATTAACAGTACCTGCTTCAACACTTCTCTTGCTGTATCAGTAGAGACAGCTGCTACACAGATACAAGACACATGCACAGCAGATACCAATCAGAACAGATGTAGTAAATGAAGAATTTTAACAGCACACATTTATTTCCCTCCAGTATCTTTTCCTTTAGACATCACCAAAAAACAGGAAAGCAAATATGCCAGAAACTGGCTCTGCAGAGAACTGAAGACTAAATAGCAAGGTTTCTATGAAGTCAGAACATGATGGAGTCCACTCCTTCCTATTCTGGATCTGTGTTTCACATCCTGAATGCTATTAGCCGATTCACATGAAGCTACCAGGACCGAAGAGAGAAAAACCTTCAGAGAGTGAATCCTATGTTTAAGGGATGATAGGGAAAAGTGGTATAGAAAAAAATTCCAATAATCCCAGATTTAAAGAAAGCTGTCTTTACCAAGACTTCGTACACAAGACCACTTATGAACTACACAAATATGAGTGATGTACTGTAGAACACAGAGAATTGCAATAATTTTCTATGGTAGAAAGTCAGCTATACCAGAGAAATCCAACTCTAGGCCACCACAGCAGGGGAGATTCCTTTAAAGTCCTGTTCACTTAATGTCTTAGGAACAAGCTCAAAATGTCTGTGCCTGACAGTCATCTCACTAGTCAATTTTGATATTCAAATATTTGTCACAGCATAAGAAAGTCAATTCTAAAGAACTGAGCTGTTTTCAGTATCACCCAGTGACAAATTAGTGGAAAAATGTTTCATTTCCCAGCATGCTTTCAGATACTGAGTACACAAAATTTTCTATGGTTAACAGAAAAGGTTTTACTCATAAGGCTAACTGTGCTATACTAGGACTACAGGAAGTGTTAATACTGCTTGGAATTTTTTACTTTTTGTTTAGGAAGACAGTGTAAGCTATGCTCTTCCTGCATATATATTTTGAAAAAATAACTTCATTTTAAACAATTCCTAGAAATCCATGCAGGCTTATCTTCATTAGACCAATCTCCTGAAGTTTGTGTGGTTCACACTAATTCACAGCTCATTGTAAAAATGAATACCTGTATCAAAGCCAGCAGAAATATGCTTCAGACACATGTGTCATTTTTAACAGAAGACCTGAATATATCTGCAGAAAATGCCTCTTGATATTTCTGCAGGATTTTAGAACTGGCACTTGTTTCACCATCTAACCACTCCTCTCTAGCCACATCTTCTACATGAATATTGAAGACAAGGATCAACTTAATTCAGTAAAACCAGCTGAACTTAGCAGCATTACTTTTCTCCCTACAGTCTACTGTCAACTACTTCAGCCTCAGCTACACTGAAACCAATGTACAGAGCTGATGATTATTTATGAGGAAACATTCAAATGACGGAAAAGCCCGGTTTACACAGAACTTAATGTAAGACAGGACTGGATTTACTTACTACATATCACTGAGAACACCAAGCTGAAGTGTAAAAGTATAAACCGAGTACTAAGGTGCTTTCCAAAATGAGCACATGACTAACGTGAAACTTTCAAGTTTAAAAACCAATAAGGCAAAGCTGTATTGAAGGCATGCCAAGTAAGACTAGTATTAGAAAGGCAGTGCCATAATTGCTTCTTTACTAAAGCAGAGCTTACTACATCGTGAAGATGCTGTTTAAGTTACCAAATCACTTTTCATACCTGCACCATATCGAAATATTTTTCTGGAGTTCAGGCATTAAAAGAATTTATGATGGGAACACAAAAAAAATGTCACTAAGTTTTCATTTTCACATTAAGGCATTAAAACCAGGTACACTGCAACACACTCAATGGACAAGGCTCCACTGGCATAAAACTTCCTTGGGCAAGCACTTAATATTAAAAAGCTTTATTGTTCAACTAATAAACATCTTTGGGGATTTCAAAACTTGATACTTACAAGGCAGTATACACAAGATCACGTATTGAAACATTTTCTGCATTTTGAGAATACTGCTTTTGCACTTTAAGGAGTTAAACCTTAAATCACCAGCAGATTTCTGCAGAAACTGAGCATCCCGAAATCAGGACAAGACACACACCTCATTTGCTGACTCCACAGACACAAGCTTCCTCCAATCAGCAAGACTAAGAAGAGAATTTCAAGCTTGGGAATAGAGTATTTGGGGCAAGAAACCTATCTGAGCAATACTTCCTGAACAGAGATAGAAACCAAAAGCAGTGGAAACTGAGCAGCACGCACAAGTCCAACATGACTTGGTTACTTCAGAAAGAAGTTCAAGAATGTCATAGGCACCTCTGTATTTTGAACTTCTTGCTAGAGGACAGAGTAATATGGCAAGATAGCACTGCAATACCCAGTGTTCAACACTCTTTAAGAACGACCCATTTAGCTTCATATTCCATTTGAATTTGAAGTAAGAAGAGCAAGTGCTGCATTGACCCGTATTTTCCCACCACAAAGGAACTCTATTCTACTTTAAAGTATTATATGGGGTCTGGCAGCTTAAAGCAGCAAAGTGAGTAATTTGAATTTATAGCATTAGTCCTCTTTAAGCCTGTTTAAGAACTAAACCCATCAACATGAGTGCAGTTTACTATTATGCACCTCATTTAACAATGCAAGATAAGCTGAATGCTCCACTTCCAGATTTTAGTGACCCCTCCTTATAGAGCCGGTAATTTCTTTCTTAAACAACCAATCTCAGCTTCTTTGAAGCAGATATTTTTTGTATGAGTTTTCCTCTAGGTAAGTTCTTCAAGAAGCTCAAGAGATGCTTTATTTCATTGCTAAGTGTCACATCCTAAGTGATTCCCTAAGAAAGTTACAAGCTGACCACTGTTACACTCATCAATGTAGACACTCCATGATAAGTGGACACATATTAAGATTCCATAGGTGATGAATGATTAAGGCTCTAGCTGCAGCCTCATTTGTCGCTCTTTAATTTGACACATTCTGGGTGGAAGAACTAAGGCTAAAAATGCATCCCATTATCATTTAGAAAATGCAGAGTTTCAATATAGTAAGAAGCATTACAAAAGGAAGCTACTGAATCCTTCATGTAATTAGCATTCACATAGCAAGCTTATCCTGAGAAAGTCTGAACTTTCATGCAGATTGGTACTCAAGATCCATTTCTTCCCAACAAATTCATGAAGAAACTGCAAACATGCATCCACCTCAGTTTAATAGAAAAGTAATGATATAAGCTTTGAAAAAAATACAAAAAACAAGCACTCAAAAATTTCAATGAATACATACTGTCAGAAACAAATCCAATACATACAAACAAGAAGCCAAATACAAAAAAATCCAAGTTTGGTTACACAGAGAATTACATGACATTAAAAAAAAATCTTACAAATTTAAAATTTCATGGACCAGTGAAGGAGAAATTCCTTAAAGCTACAAGGGTGTTTCAGCCTCTATCCCCACCAACCTCAACAGGCCGGGACAAGTGCAATACCACAGACACACACAGCATTGCAACTGATCCCAACCTGTGTAGAAAGGGGTATAATTTTTCCACACTCACTGACTGACTTGTCACTGCCACAGTCAGTTTTGCATGGATTTGCACAGCAGAGTATCATACAGCTGGATGCAAACCTGCAAAACTAACCAGAGAACAGTGTTCAATAAACAACAAATAAATTTTAAGACATACTTATTGTGTAGTTCTACAGCTAGCAGTACTTTAAGTGCTTATAATGCAGTAGATTAGTGAACACTACCTGCACTATAAGCACTTTAGTGCTACAAGAGCTGTCATTCACTAGACTGCTGTTAAAATAAGGAAGGCCACCAAATATCCCATAACCAGCAGAAAGCATTCAAAGTCCTTGATGTAGATTATAACAGGCCACCATCAGCTTTGCATAGATTTGCACAACCACTCTCTTCTTGTAGTGCAACTATGCAAAACTAACAGAAGTCTGCAAAGCAGAAAACTACTGGAACATCTACAGTCTCAACCTGAGTGACTGGATGAAGACATAACTTCTTATGCCAGAAGGAGCACTTAGGGCAGTAGATGCTAATCTACTTCACTATCTGCACTAGATGCACCTTAGTACAAAAAGCACTTGACACCACCACACTGTACCTTTCCATTCTCTGAAGTCCTGCAAGATCTCCTGAGGCAGTTGTCAACATAATGCTACAAGTGCCTTCACTGCAGTAGGTTCTATATATCACTACCTGCACTGTAAGCACTTTGACATTACTCTGACGCAAACAGCGTTTTTTTAGTAATTCAAGATTTGTTGTCTACCTTGTACCTGCTGAAAGAAAAGAACAAAGTGAGTATTTGATCAGGTTTCAAATTGCAAGCTTTGGAACAAATATTCACATTTCTGGGCTAAAGATCTCCTTCAGAGTAAACTGAAGCAACCATCAGCCCAAATCCAGGACACTCCTATGCAACACTAAGCAGTAACAAAAACAATTCTGATTCACAATAGAAGACCCAAATGTGAAAATTAAATAAATGCTTCTCCCACACTATTTTCAGAATTCCACAACAACTTGAAGAGTTAAAAATACCTGACTTCTCAAAGCAAACCTGAATTTGGTGAAGAGCTCCCATCAAATCTTCAATTAAAAATTTACAACCAAATTCCAGAAAACTGAGAATTTAAAAATTAGATTCAACATATCCTACCACTGGCTTTGTAATGTCCAGAAACCACCTCATAGCAGGTATCTTTTGAAGTTTTCCAATTACTCATTTTGCTGTCCAGTTAAGAATATTTGCTGCTACTGCCACAGACACCCTGTCTCAAATTACAAATTCTACCATGGCATTTAGGTTAGTCCATCTAGCAACAAAAAGCAAGTTCTAATGATACCTGTAAAATATACTACCACAACCAAATTACACTTCATTACAGACCTGAGTTTCAGTAATGCAGGACAGCACCATATCTGAAATTCGAAGAAGTATTTAATTCCTTTTCTAACAGGAATATAGACTTGAAGGAACACATAAATATAATGTCTCCCTTACGTGATACTTACAGCCAATTTAACAATACTTTAAAACTACAATAAAAATAGTTTCTGTTAGACTAACTGAAAAAAAAAAAGGAGCTCAATTAAAATAAAAAAAAAATATAAGATATCAAAGATATCAAATCTAAACATTTCTATAACTTCCTGACTGTCAAACTGCTTTAGTCAAACAAATGTTCGCTTGGGAAACTTACATTAGTCTTCAATAGATGAGTGAAATTGCGGACTGCTACACACGCATCTAATCCCAAGGAACTATTTGGAATTTAGTGGTCCTAACTGTAGTCTAAGCCTGAGCCTCAGCAAAACTGCTTCTGCTCTCACACTTTAAAAAAATTATTAAAAAATAAAAACTTACCATCATCCATTGAAACTAACTTCCTCTGCAAACACACGGCTGCAACATCCACAGAAAGCTTCATTACCTCCAGCTGCACGTGGGGATACTGCGAAAAAAATCCACAGAGTTACTTGCATTTTGTTTCTGAGGAATGAACAAAGTCACCGAGGAACTTCCCAAACCAGCGCTCCCCATGCCCACTCCACCCCTCCCAGGAGGGCGCGAAACGCTCCGTACCCCCTCGGGCGGCCACGAACCGCGCCGTGCGACACACGGCACTCGGGCTCACACTATCCTCCCGGTACGCGGATGCCCTGCGCGGCCAGGCGGGATCGCTCCGGTGCTGCCGGGTGTGAGCCGTGGGCCCGGGCCGGGCCCGCTCCCCGCACCGCGCAGCACGTGCTCGCCGAGAACACAGAGCCGGCCGCCAGGGGGCGCCGCCGCCGGCAGCGCGGAGGTCACAGCCCGGCTACGGCGTGACGCCCCCCCCGCGCGCCCGCCCGGGCCCCGCCGCCCGGGCGGACGCGAAAGGGTCGGGCCCGCCCGCGCCCGGGGGCTGCCCGGGCCGGGAAGGGGCCGCGGCGGGGGGAGGGGAAGCGACTCCCCGGGCCGCTGCTGCCCACACGCGGCTCCGGGCCTAACAGGGAACAATCGGCCTCAGCACGCAGCCGCCGCCATGTCCCCCGCCTCCTCCCCCTTCCCAGCAACATGGCGCCGCCGAGGGCCCGCAGCTGCCGCCGCCGCGCCGATTTCGTAATGAAGCTCGCGGCTCCTGAGCGGCGGCGCGGGGCGCGCCCGCTGACCCCCGTCCGTCTGCCCGGGAGAAGCGGGAGGTCCCGCACCTCGGCGGAGAACTGTGTGTGGGGGGGGAGGGGGGAAGAGACGGGCCCGCCGCCCCCGCCCCTCCTGCGAACAAAAGCCCATGCGGAGGGGCCCGGGACGCGCTCGGAGCCCGCAGCGCTGCCCCCTCCCCGGGGCCCCGCGCCACCTCCCCTGGGGGGCAACGGAGCACAAAAGCGCCTCCACCGGGAACTCCCCGAGAGCCCCCCCCGACCCGCGCCCTCCCCCCCGTTCCTCCCCGCCCGCCGCCTCTTTTACCGCCGCTGCCGTTCCCGAGCTGGGCGTGGGCGGCGAGCGGAGCCCCCGCGCCGCCGCCGCGGCCTCTGCCCCACGTGCGGCTTTGTTCTGGCGCCGCCAGCTCCCCCCCGCAGCCGCGCCGGGCACGGCGCAAACTTTCCCGGACGGGCCTTCCCCCCGCGGGCCGCAGGGGCAGAACCCCCGCCCGCGCCCACCCCCGGCCGCCGCTGCCATTGTGCCGCGCACGCCGCCCTGCCCTGCCCGTCCCGGGGGCTCGGCCGCTCCCCGCGCCACCCTGGCCCGGTGAGGCGCCCCGGGCCCAGAGCGCGGCAGGAGGGGGGGCGGGCGGGAAGGGGGCGGCGGGACTCACTGCAGCAGCGAGCGGCGCGCACGCTTTTTCAAATCTCCCTCATTCCAGCCCCTCCCGCCCCGTGTGCGAGCTCGGGAAGCGCCGCGCCATGCGCCCTTCTCCTGGCTCCCCCCGCCGCCCACCCACACCCCCTCCTACCGCCCCGGCCACTCGCAGCGGCCCCACCAGCCACCGTCGCCGCCGCCTCCGAGCTGCCCGCCCGCCCCCCGCCGCCGCGCTGCCTTCCCGGGCTCGCCCCCCGCGCCGGGCGGCCGCCGCCGCCGCCTCACAACAGGTTTCCTGTCACCGACACGCGCGCGGCAGCGACACTCACCAGCCAGCGGCCGCCGCCACCATCTTCCCTCCTCCTCCTTCTCTCGCGGCCCCGGCGCGGCGTGGCCGGCCCGGTCGAGGGGAGCCGCTCCGCGCCGCTCCCCGGCGGGGCGGATGAGGGAGGGGGAGGAGAGGCCGGTGGGGGGAGGGAAGTGGCGCGAAGGCAGGTCCCGGCGGCAGCAGCGGCCGGGCTCGGGGACCATGTGGGTGAATGAAGGGCGGCGGCTCCCGCCTCAACGTAAATATCCACAAGCCCCGCTCCGCCCTCATTAGAATAGAAAACAAAGTGCTTCCGAGCGCCGCGCCGCCCAATCGCCGGCCGCGGCCCCCGCCCCCGCCCGCCGCCGCCTGCTGCGATTCATCCACGCACCAGGCATGCACCGAGCCCGCCGCCCGCCCGGCCTGCCCCGCGCTGCTCGGGCACCGCCGCTGCCGCCGCAAACTTTGTCTCCGCGGTTCCGCTGGGGCCGGGCCGCGGCGGGGGAGCGGGGTGCTCGCCCCACCGCACCGCACCGCGCAGAGCTCCCGCCGGGGGATGGCGGTGCCGCGCGCATCCTGCCTGCGCAGGCGGTGGGGAAGGGGAGGGAAGGAGGGAGGGAGGAAGGCACGGGGTGGGAGATGCACATGGTGGCCCCGCGGTCACGGGAGGGCCGGGGGAGGCCCGGCCGTGGGGGGCGGGCAGGGCAAGGCTGGGCCCGCCCGCTGCCGCCGCCCCGCGAAGTTGCGCGGTGTTGGGAGCGCCGCGCCCGTCCCGGCGTCCCCGGCCCCACGCGGAGCTGCGGGAGCAAGGGGGTGGTGCCGCATGTGGCTGCACTTGTCCGGAGGAAACTCCTGCGCTTGGATTTGGCGGAAAGGCAGGATAGGAAAGCCGAGCCGGGAGGGTGCGAGTGGGAGAGATGTGGGGAGGCGAGCAGCAGCAGCGGCGTGCCCGGCCGGCGGTCTCGGATGGGGGGTCCTGCTCAGACGGAGCCAGGTGCGAATCCCGGAGGCTGCGCTGGGCTCGGGCCGGTGTCACCCGCCGCCTTGGGCAGGCGCTCTGCGGGCGACCCCGGGAGCTGAGTCCCGCTCGGAGCCACCATCGGCTGCGGCTGCCCCCAGGGCCCGCGGAGACCCGGGGCCGGCAGAGGTGCCAGGACCTGTGGGGTGGATCGGTGTTCATTGTCGAAAAGCTGCCTAGGCGAGGGGGCAGAGTGCTTAAGTGAAATGTGTGACTAGGTTTTCCTATAGCCCTCTGTTTGTTGTTTTTTTTTTTTTTTTCTTGAGTCTTCGCCTCAGTTTTCTGGACTGTGATAGGAAATGATAGTTGGAGATCAACATATGTTTCCATCACATAGATGCTTATTTTACGGACTAGGTCAATCCTGTATTTTAAAAGGTGAAAGTGCCTTTAGTTGCTGATATATTACATTATTTTGCCCAACAGTGATATTTTTTAGATCAGCATTTACAGATCTACAATTCTTTGCGTCATTATAAACAGAAAAATCACTGTGCCTTCTGAATAAAACACCAGAAAATCCATAGCCTGAATTTGCCATTTCTAACGCACTTCGAGGGTTTGTTTGCTGTCATATTATGTTGTTGTTCAGTGATTTCTGCAGACAGTAGTATATTTGTTTTTTTAAATTATTCTAGTAACCTTTCTCACATAGCAGGAAAAGTTTGCCTTGTCTCAGTTTGTCTAATTTTGTAGCTTTTCAGAATAGGACACTAGTGCTCATAAATACATTTCAATAAAGCTATAACAGTATCTTTTAGGCGACTTTGCTGTGTTTGAACCTTAGGAGTGTAATAAAACAGTTGGTTTTGGTGTTTTGTTTTAGTATTCATATGTGATGTCAAATGTCGCAGAAGTAGATTGTAAGTTTTTTTCTCATCCATACCTTGTAGTTTTGGTTTGATTTTGTTTCTCATAAATATATATTTACTGATGTACACAAAAAATATTTTACAATTCTGTGTTTGATAAATGGCCTTTTCAGTACCATAGCTGATTTTTAAAAAACACAGTAATGGAAAATGCAATTGGTTTTACATTTTCTTTTAGTAAAACTGAAGTTGATCTTCCTTGCACCCGGGGCTCTTCTCTTGCACCTTTAGCCCTGTTTACCTTCCCACACCCCCAAAACCATTTCTGTAATTTTAAATACTTTTTTCCTTTTTTTTTTTTCTGTAATCCTCTAACTTATGGCAAAAAGGCCAAAAAAAGATAGTAAGATGCAAATAGAAAAATATTTTTATCTTGCTGCTTTGGATGAACGCCATGCTTTGCCACAGTTAGTGGCAGTAGTCCCACTGATTGAACGGGTAAAGTTTCAACCCTTGTCCTACATCCAGAGATTCCAAATGGCTTTTGCAAAGCTGGGCAGGTATTCTCAGAATCTAGAGTAAATGAAGTGATAGGGAAAGTAACATCACAGCACACCAAAATTTCCACTGGCTGAAAGGAGCCAACAAAAGCATAAGTGAGGAAGAAGACTAGACTGATTCTTTTTTCCAGTGACTTTATTCAGAGAGGATACTGCATTCAGGACCTAAGTGTCTTGTGTTCTCCCCACAGCTGGATGAAGATGATGAAGAAAAATGTATTATTTCATTGACTCAAAAGGTTGGGCTCAGAATCCAGTCTGTCTGCTACTGAAGCCAGTGGAATGGTCTTCATGAAGCCATTGTGTGTGCAGTGGTCATCCACAAGCACAAAT
Source organism: Ammodramus savannarum pratensis (assembly GCA_020466415.1). Lineage (NCBI taxonomy): Eukaryota > Metazoa > Chordata > Aves > Passeriformes > Passerellidae > Ammodramus > Ammodramus savannarum. Next base: position 85,159,064 of record JAHXMQ010012338.1, on the reverse strand, counting down.
GTTGCTGTCTTGTGTTTTATGTTTCATAGCTCTAGTGGTTTCTCCTACAGATAACTTCAGTTAAATGTAACTTTGGAGTAGAATCTACTAAATTGAGAACAGCTTTCCTAAAGAGGAAAAAGTGACACAATTCTAAATGCCCTTAAAGGAAAAAAAGATTAAAACAGTAAATACTCTTCTGTATCTTGAAAAAAAACATTCAGAAATTAAGGCCCCGAGGTTACTGTCCTTTAACATGTATGAACATGACAAACTTCTGTTTGTCCTTTATGAAGCACTGCCCATCTTATTTTTCTTTGCTACAGTAGGTGAGAATATCACATCATACTATTTACCTTCACAATAGGGTGGCATGGCAATTACTATTCCTGTGTAACAGATAATGAATCTGATATAATAAGGTACAGAAATTAGCATATTCAAAGGCGAGAGTGGCTCCTTAACAGAGGCCAGTTAGTTCTGTTTAAATTGATAAAAAGAATAAGGAATAAATCAGTGTCCTTTATACATCACTCAGAATCACAGGTAATGTGAATGGTGTGCAGTACACACTACTAAGAAATCTTAGGAATTTGCTACTTTATCAAGCTACCTCTAAAAAGAAAAGAAAAAATACCTGAAGAAAAAAAACTTTGATAAGTTGTTAAAAAAACAGCATTGACTAGTGAGATGTACAGTAGTGATGTCAGCTCCTTGTCCTTACACTCTTCATTTGAGTGAGACTTATTTAAAAGAATTTGTAACATTCTTTTTGGAACTTTTAGGGTCTTGTATTTCTGAAAAAAAGGTGCTCTGGTTTGGTATTTTACTCCCAACTTTAAAAAATTCCGTTAAAAAGAAGTGTTATTATTTCAAAGTACTGCAAACTGTTTATCTGTAACAGCGGTGACAGATTTAGTAGATTTCAGTCAAAAAGGAGAAAACAGGACAAACAATTCCCCAATATATTTTTATATTTACTTAGCACTGCTAATGCATGAACCAGGTAAAAAAAAATAACTCGTCTAAAGTAAAACATTTTGGAATTACTTATTTTTTCAGAGCTAATTCTTGCTATTCAAAAACAGTTTCAAAAACACAACATAAAAGTGCCCAAACAAAAATATAATGGTGCAAAGAGGCTGTTTTTTAGGATTAGATTATCCTTTTAAGTCCTACCATTTTTTAGAAATCAAACCTTTAAAATTCCTGCTCATTTTATCATACTCAAATACACATGAATCATAATTTCAAATATTTATATTTAGAAGGAAGCATGTACTCTGTAGGGAGGTGAGTTATAACAAGATACAGGAGTCCTCAGTCACAGGCAGTTAAACATCTCTATCTGATTATTATTCTTGGGAGCATAGTACTGCTATCATTCAACCATTAATTTTATTTCCCAGTGTTTATGATGTTATTCTATCTGGAGATCAGTGTTTGCACAGACTCTAGCTATTCATTTCACTTGTAAAAATGTTCCCCTTTATATGTTAGTTTCATTTGAGGTATGGAAGTCTCTATTCTGTGGGTATTTTTCACCATCTGCAGAGAGTTGAAAGTTTAAGAGCTGAAGCGGCATGAAAAGAAGAAATGTTTATAACTGGAGAGTGTTGCATTTTCAGCAGTGTTTCCCTTACCTCTGTCCTCTGCAGTTCAAGTTTTGTGCTCTCAGGGGCTGGAGTGGCTGGGTACAGGCAGGAGGACCCTTAAATCTCTGTCTCTTTTAAGCTGGCCAAAAGCCTCTGCTGCTGTGGTTTTTTACACAGACAAGTTTTGCTGCAAGATCTGCCTTAGGTTTCTCGAGAATGCCAATAAGAAACTGGAAATATTCCCCAATAGGATGTTGTGCTACTATGAAATAGTTTGGAAAGATGTTTCTGTTGCTGTGATCCAGACGCAGCTACAGGAAGCAAACCTTGCTGGGGAGAGAAAGACTGAAGATACTCTGCCTCATCTTCAAGTATTCTGTCCTCTGTCTCACAAGCTTACTTTCTTGGCTGTTGAAACTCTCTCTCTTGTTTACTGTTTCAACCTATTCACTGCCTTCCCTTTTCTCAATTCCTAAGAGAGAAGTATCTTACCTGTGTTCTACACAGTGTATAGGAAGGTATACTGAAAAACACTGAACAGCTGAAGAATAGAAGCCACAGGATTTACTTCAGACCAAACTGGATCTAAAAATATTGTGAGGGGGGAGGGAGGGGAAAAGCACAGGTGTGAGCATCGTAAGAAGGGATTTGGAAAGTAAGAAAAAGATGCTCAAGAGCAGACTCTGAAAAGAGGGGAGAGAAAAGGTTGAGAGCGATTTGGACAGGATCTCTCCAGGATGAAGTTGTTCTCTGACACAGTTTTTATAAATGTTCAATAAGTTACTCTATCCTTCAGCTTTTCTCAGTACTGATAGATGTAATTCTTGTCTTCTGTTCCCTTGGCATCCATGCAAAAAGCAGATACTTCTTGTTTTGCTTGCAAACATTCAGAATTACTAAGAACATAGTTTCAAGCCTCACAGTGGCTTTATTGAGGCTAATTAAATGAACATGCCAGGAGAGATAAAGCAAAGTGGCTGTTGTACCCTTCCCCAGAATTCTCTCCCCACATCAATGGGGGCATTTTTAAACTGTTGTGTAGGAGTGAATCGTGGTACGTTAATGCAAATAATTATGTGATATACCTTCACAGGTGTGTAAGAGCAGTTAGTGAGATGCATGTGGTTATAGAGACATGGCTGTCTTTTAGGGATGTACCTGGGCTAGCTAACCCAAATGCTTAATACAGCCACCTATCTCCTAGATTAATCAGGGAATGAAGATTAGCAATGAAGGAGTGGAAAAGGATGACCATGGTAGATGGAACAACTGGGGCAACATAGGTATTGCAGGGATTTGGGAATATGGCAAATAGACTAAGGGAGAGAGAGAATTAATATGGAAGAGGGAATTATTGAGTAATTATGATAAATAATTGAGTAAAATAATGAAGAGAAAATGAGGAATGGTGAAAAAACTGGGAATTTGAGAGACTTTTTATGTTCACGTGAGAGCCTGAGCTGAATGCCAAGGCACAGTGAGACCTTTTGAATGTTACAGTAACACCTGTACATATTATAGATGTTCTTCAGAATAAAATCTGTAAACTCTTGATATTTGTACTTTAGAAATTTTATACCTTTGTGTGTCCCCAGAATCTGAAGTATTGGTGATAAATTGTACTTTAGGTCTTCTGCCTTTGACATAAGTCAGTGTGTAAAGGACCGCCCCGGCACCAGGATCAAAGTAATACCTCAGAGGATCTGATGCTAATGTTTTTTGAAGCATTTGGCAGCTTTTTTGACCAAACATGACCCTGTTGTCTAGTCAGAGTTCTGAATATTTGGGATGCACATTGGACTGAGATACTTGAGAAGTAAATGTTTATGGACAATGCATAGTAATAAACATTATACTTCCATTTACTGTCAGCATATCTATTGACAGTGAGCATTACACATCAAAGACATCCTTTGACAGCCCCTCGTTGGAGTGTATCTGATCTGGGTACACCCAGTGTGTGCTCATGCCAAGGGAGAATGAAGCTCTCCAGCCTCTGTGAGCTGCCTGCTCTCCAGCGTAAAGGCCCCTGCCTTTATTTAGTGCTTCTGCAAGCATTCAGGCCTTTTCCTCTCCAGGGCCATCCTCAGCTCTTACAAAGCTTTGTGGAGCAGCCATCCTTCTTCTAAGGTGAGAAACTGGGGAAAAAAACACAGATGAAAAAGATACACATACTCTTCTCATTTTAAATAATTTTACGACATTAGTCAAGGCAGGAACAAACTTCAGGTATTTATTTTCCCTCCTTTTAATGCAGTTTTAGCTCAAACCACTTACTTTATCACAGGAAAATATAGTAGTTTCATTTTCCCCCAGCATTATCTGGGCAGGTAGGCTAGCTGTGTGCAGACTTTTGGAAAGCATTCTTTCATGTTAGTGAGAAAAATCACCGAATTCAAGTATATGGCTGTTCATATGTATGTAGTGAAGAACACAGTGACTCTACCCTTCATTGTGAGACTGTGCTGAAAGTGCTATACAAAAATAACGTATTTGTCAATGCATGTATCCACCAATAAAAATGGTAATGATGTCATAAGCATTCAGCCTGCCCTAGTCTACTGTAGAATATTTGGCCAAAATTTTATCTTTCTCCATAGCTTTGTGTCAGTGAGACTAGTGGTTCTTGGTGACATCAATGTGCACATTGATTAGTCCTTTGTCAGGTCAGCAACCTGTGAGAATTTTCAACAGTTCCAAGCTAGGTTGAATACACTGGTTCCAGAAAAGTGATAGGACATTTCTTAAGAAGAATTCCCAAATTGCTTACCTCCCATTTTCGATGTCTGCAAGCAAGAAACAAAAAATATTCCCATTATTCTAATGGTGATTTTCACTAGTTGTTGCTAGCAAGAAGATGTCTGTATCAGTTGGTGCACCTGACTGATGGGGAGAGCTCTGTTGCTTGGAAGGTATTTCTGACTAGCCCATAGCACACAGTAAGGATAGAGTAGACGACATTTAGCTGAATTTTGTGGTTTCATTCATTGTTGTTTTTTCTCCTACTCAAAGTGGTAGAGAGGCTACTGAGAGGTTTAGAAGTGAGATAATATAATAGATGCTGTCACTGCACTGACAGCAAAACCCGCTATTCCCTGTGTCTCCATTTCTCCAATTCATATTCCATCAGTAGGAAAGAAACTTTAATTTCTTCCAGAAATGGCGACTTTGACAAGAGTGATGTGGTCAGTAGCAGAGTAGTAGCAGAGTGAGGAAAAAGAAGGAAAAATGGTTCTGTGTCAGGACCTGTGATTAATTAGTTTGACCACCATCTGTGACACATACTTTAGACATGCAGTCTTCTTGTGCAGATAGGTACATACATATCAGATGCAAATAAAGATATATTTTCAACTACATTTGGACAAATTTCATCACCTTTTTGTTAGCTTCTTAAATCTTTTTCCAGTTTGTATCTCAGCTGTGTTTTTCCAGTACTATCTGCAACTACTTTGAAGCTAATCTAGATTCTTTCATGAACAGAGATATTTGTCTTAACTGAATATAGTGTGTTCAAGAGCTGGGCTAAAATGTAGCATGGAACTTAAAATATTGAAATACAGCAAAACAAATGCCACATACAGTGAGCTTTCATATACTACAAGTCACTTTTCATGCCCTTGATATACAGTGTCCATTAGCAGAGTAAATCTTAAAAAAAATTAATACTGGTTTTTAAAAGCAAAATAAATCCACACTTTTAAAAATCTCACATATTTATCTGAAGATAGCAAAATGTGGAAACAATTATAAATACAAATGTAATGAGTGAATGAAAATACAGATATAAAAATGTAATGAACAAATGCTGTTCTGGAAGATCTGACAAATACTATTTGAAAATTAAAAATATGGGAATCACAACTTTCATATTCAGAGGACAGATAACTTTTTATTAAGTTACAATAGGAATTAATTTTAAACATAACTTTATTTAAATATACTAAATGTTTTGCATTAAGAGACTCCTTCAAATGCTCTAGGAAGTACTATCTTTTTCATATAAACTTAACTTTTACTTTTAAATGTTATGCTTATCAGTAAGATGTGCATAACATTTAAATGAGAGAGCCCCTGGTTTCTTCTAATGAAATAAATTCAGTTAAGGACTTTTTCTTGTTACAATAGAATTGAAGTTGATCGAGTGTGTTTACAGTGTGAAGTATGCTTGTAGAAATTGACTCAGCTTATTCAGTGGATTTGCTCCTTGCATTTAATCCATGTCATATCTAGTCTACTGATTTAAAAAATCTGTTTGATTAGTCCTTATTCATTAAACCTAAGGGGAAAAATAGAGTGTCCATGAAAGATTGTGATATACTTTTCTCAGTTCTGTTTCCATCATCAATAGAGGTGTTAAATGTTAATTTGTAAAAGCTCTTTATTTCTTCAGGGACATAAACAAACAGCATAGTATCATACTATTTCAATGTTCAGAGGCCACTGCATTAGGATTAAAAAAAAAAAACAAAAACAAAAAACAAATCCATTTGGGTTAGCATTTGCTATCTTCATCTTTTTATTTAAGATAAATTAATTACATATAATTTAAATGACAGATTTTCTTAAATGAAGGAAAGCATGTGAATGAAGTTACATAGTGTATAAATTTGAGTTCGCTTATGCTACACAAGAGTTTGAGTGTGAAGTTAAATAGTTGTAATATGTTGCACAACAGCATATTACAACTCTTAACTGTCAAGTTAAAAATTGAAGCCAGTTGTGTTGAATTATCAGTGTTGTACAGGTGTGTGTGTGTGTAAAAATAAACATTTAATAGTTCACAAAATAAAAAAACCTTAGCATTTTCAGCTAGCTGATTGGTCATTTTTACAGTGACAAAAACCTGGCAGTAATGCTAAGTTCAATCAATGGAATATGGCCTCAGATTTATTAAAATGAAAAAAACCCCATAGACTTTGAATAGTGAAGAAATCTTTTTTTTTTTGCCATCGAATGATACACTTAAAATTAAAAATATGCTAAATAATTTTGTTGATATGCGAAATAATTTGTAATACTTTGACCTAATATAATGATTGGAATGGAACAAATACAAGACAAATGAAGAGGTAAAATAGGAATTTTATTAGGAAAAACAAATAAAAATATCCCATTCTTCCGTAAGAATTCATTGTAATCATTAAGAGACATAACAGTTATGACTGTTAGATATATGTTTAAAAATGTTTTGCAGGATTACACATTAATAAAGCTTAGTCATGTTCCTTTTGGAGCAATGGTAAAAGAGCTATTTTTGACCTCAGCTGCACCATTCCCCTACATGAACAAACAATATTATAATCTCTATTTTTAGCTCTGATGAAATGCTGATTGTCCAAAAAAAATCTTAGCCTACTTCTTTCTTTTTAAGGAAAAAAAAAAAGAAAATTATCAAAATTATCAAATCTTGTACCACCTTGTAAGATAAAAATTGTTTTAATGAAAATATTTTTAAGAAAAGCCCAGGTGTATACTTTCTCTACTTATCTGCAAAATATTTTCTCATTTTGTTTTATTCCATCATCTCTTTTTCCATCTGCATTACTCTCTAGGTTCTTCCTTCAAGAAGACCTCTCAGGCTATAATTATCCCAAGTGTAATGAACATGTTTCTGGTACTCAGAGGAAGCTCCTTTAGGTATCACAGCACTACGCTGCAGCAGAGTACCCTGTGCATGCACTTGCAAAGCACTTTTCTTGTTTCCCCTAAAACTGCTGAGCACCACTAACTTGCAAGATGCTAAATGCCCTGATTGCTCCTGCTAGGGTTTTAATACATTCATTGCCTCCCTATGTGCTCAAATAAGAACAAATCAGAAATATGAGTGCAACATTTTGGCCATGGCATTGGACTTTGTTATTATTAATTTCAGAAATGTACTTCAAATATTTATTGTATAGCTGTATTTGCACACTGATATTAACAGCATGCTCTATAGTTTCTTTCAGTCTCTAAAATTGAAAATGATGTTTTGCTGTAATGTCAAAATAAAAAAAAAACATACAAGTTTCTTTTCATAATGCACATATGCATATGACATTGGTCAACTGACATTCATGACAAAAATCTGCAGTGATTCTTGTGTTAGACTGATGAATATTTCCTTAGATATTATCATTTTATTATCATTATTATCATATTTCCTTAGATAGTATAATTTTTCTCTGATGAATGCAGCACAGGAAACTACCCATACCTTTTATTTTTACAAAACAGTTTCAGCTTTGGTCAGTTACACCAGTCAATGTGCTTCCAATAATCTTACCTGATCAGCAGACAACCAATATTAATAGCTTAAAAGTAACCTGAACTTAAACTCTCCTATTTTTTATTGGATGAATTGGATATTTTGGGGGTTGTGATGTACCTATACCATTGTGGCACCTACAAAAAGGTTTACTTTTTATCACAACGGGGAAGAAGTATTCTAGGAGCTGTAAAATGAGAACATCAGGCTCAAACTCTTGTGAATAAGAAAGAAAAGCAACATGAAATAATGAGCTTGTATAATATGTAAAAAATATTTTTTTTCTAAAATTTGTAATCTAAACCTTTTTAAGATAGTGCTTTACAAAAGGAAGGGAAAAAAAAGCTGCACTACTCTGCTCTGCTCTGTCTTTTTCCGCAGCCCAGTATCTAAGCAAAATATTTAACATAATATTGATTCTTCTCAATAGCTTTTTCTGGCCAGTAAACATGAGACAGATTTATCAGTAACATAATTTTAGTAGATTTTGACACCTTATGGTAGCTAGCAACTTGATCCAACAAATGCAAGACTGAAGATAAAAACAAATTCATTGCAGAATAGAAGAGGGTGTAGTCAAACTGATACTGACAATGTAAAGTGAATTAAAACCCAAGACCTTATGCTCTATCAAACTGAGGAATCAACTTTCATAGAAAACAGAAGAGAATAAGAAAGTTGTAGATGTAATCGTAATAATAAGGAGAAATAGAACAGTGGGTGAAATGTGATGATTTTTATTCATACTTTAAAAAAATACAAAGGTGCTCAGTTAGTTAATCTTTAATATCGTTGTCTTTATTCTGATTTTGAAGATTATGGATAATGTAAGATGTGAATTCCCCTGTTTCTTTCCATATGTTCCTATAGCAAAAATAGTTTCCCCTCTTCATATGGATTTCTCCAAATAAGGAATGAAAAAGCTGCAAATTAACTCCTCATTACTACAGTACAAATGCATAGTTCCAATATGCTAATTTGAGGGGAGAGAAATGAGGAGACAGCTCTTTGGAAAACTCTGTTGAAATCTGTCCTCCAGAAATTTCCCACTTAATTACAGATTTTTTTTAAACAGCATTTAATTATTTGTGTTTATACATATGAAAGCAACAAAGAAAACAACAACAAAACCCCTCAAACACCAAAATCTCATCACAAAACCTAATTAACTGGACTTTGCAGTGAGTTTCATTATGTTTGTAAGTTCTTGATTCTGGTAAGAAGGTAGTACAACAATGAGATAGGATGATCCTGTCGAAAATCCCCCACTACAGGACAACATGATTTAAACAGCTGAGGTGACCAGATACAAAACCAAGATTAGAATGTCAGGCCAGAATTGAGCGACAGAGCTGTAAAGACATCCACAACAGAGTGCTAAATGTCCTTATTGCCATGTGCTGTTGTTCAGACCTGTCAAGTAGTTCTCTTTGGGAAAGGTGGATTCTACCTTCTCTTTCTGTTTTTATGATTTCTTCAGTACCATTTGTACTTTACAGTAAATAAAACATCTGTTACAAGATGAAATAACATCTGTTGTCGACTAACACAGGCAAATAGACTGAGCTAGATGCATCAAATGATCCAGAATGGCAGCATTTATGGGTCTCTAACACAAATAGATATAATAAAAATTAACAACAAACATAGACTTTTGCATACACTAGGATATTAATCTCTACAGCTTGCTCTGAGAAAAAAAAAAAAACAAACCACCATGCTGGATCTTTTTCAAATGACCATGCTGTAGCTTTATGGAAAACAAATCCCAAAGTGTACTATATTTGGGAAATTATGTATGGGAGTATACACATATATGCTTAAATTTGAAGACATCAGGAATCATATGATAGTGTTCTATTTAATATCATTATAGCCTAGAAAGTGCTAATGTTTTTTTCTTTTCACATATATAAATTTTTGTAATGAAGTTAATATTCAAATAGTCAAATGTATTTTTGTCTTGTTAATTCATATGTTCTGACTTTAGACGCAGCCCTTTTTTTTCACATTCTGGCTTGCTACTCTGCTTGAGTTCAAAGCCACATCTGTTTCCCCATTGTTTTACAAGAAGTCTTCTGCAGAACAAATGAGTGATACAATTAATTGCAAGCTTGGAGTTTACAAACAAGTTCCTGACTTTAAAAGTCACTAAACAGAATTATCTGTTATAGTACTTTTACTTTTATCATCTTTCATTACACTAGCAATATGTATCCATTATCTTCATTATTCAGCCCTTCTTGTTGATGCTACTACTTTTCCTGGTATCTTGATCCTGGTAATTGAAATCCTTAAATATTTTATTGTAAACAAATCTGTACTTCTCAAGGTTTTCAATGCTAAATTTTCAAATATATCTATTTTAATTTCCCACATGTAAAATTTGCTTGTTCTTCTTTCACACAATAGTCTCTAATTTATCTACTTCCTTGAAATGTATGAAAGTTGTTGTATGAGCTTAGGGCTTTTCTCCAAATTCACAGTATTCTCAGTTCATTATTTTGAAAATTAACTGTTCACCCATTATAAATTGTTGCTAAGTAGAGTTGAATTTTAACCTTGTACAGTGTGCTTTCTCATTATGTGACTCCATGTCTTACCAAATGCAGACAATTTTTGTGATGGCTTTTTTTAGGTGCCTCTTCAATCACACAATAGTTGAAATTTCTTTAAAAAAAAAAATTCATTTTCCTGGATGCAGAGTAAAACTTGAAGCCATGGATTCTGTAAAAGTGAATGTAAATACGAAAATTACATTTTCATATTACTTTGAATCAGTGTTTTGGTTTAGTTTAGTGAAGTTGTATTTTGATTCTATGTTTTGATTTTTTTTTTAAAAATTGGGGTTTTGGTACAGTTTTGGGTTTTGACTCTTGTTTCATCTTGGTGTGTTTTTATCTTTTATTTGCTATTGATATCTCATTTCTTATGAATGATTATTTAATAGATATCCAATGCATATCCAAATTGGTAATAGTTCAAAACTTTTAAATCCAGAAAATGGAAAAAATAGGAGAAGGCTGCTGCTTATGATAAGGCAAACTGCCATTAAGGACCGAATTTCCCAGACATGCTGGACACCCAGCTTGAATACTCTGTTTTTATACATACATACATACATACCTAGCTAGAAATGGATAGAGAATAAAAAACCATCTCAAGTATTGTATACCTTTAGATACTGGGAGCTACATATAAATCCTTGCAGTGCTGACCTATGCTGTAAAATTAGTTATAGCAATATAGGTATCCTGACTGGCACCCAAACACTGTTTCTGTACAAAGATATCCAGTGAAAATCAAAGGCAAACAGCAAGATTCACATGTTCAGCTAGGAAAAGCTGACAAACTGAAGGCATAACTTAGATGCCTAAATACTGATATGATATGAAAATGTGTGCAGTTCTCTAAGTTGCTGTTGGATGACTCCATGAATGTTTAGAAATTGGCTCATTTTTGTATGGATGAAATAGAGCACACAGTTTAAGCATCAATATTAACAACACCTGAGCATCAGCAAGCCCAAATAAGGAGGAAATTTTGTTTTTATGTCAAGCCTGTAACTGCTTCTGTTTCTTTATTTATGGAGAGGCATGTGCTATTAACTGACATTAATCAGAAAACAATACTACCATTGGCAAAGAAGATCTAGCAAATGCTTTGCTATACCCTGAGAATGTGGAGTTTATTTATTCATAGTTATAAATACAGGATGTAAAGGCCACATAAAAGTGAAATGAAGCAAAAGAATCTGTGTAGATGACAGGTGAAAAATGCTCTCAAACCATAAGTGTTTCTATGTTTCTTAAAATATAATAGAAATCTGATTATTTTGTTTAGATTTTCTCATTTTCAAAAAGTAGCTCAACTAGAAACTAAATAGGTGATTATGTGTCTGATCTGTTGCTTGACAGTGTTTGATTGAGATTTAATGAATTTTATTTGATTTGAAATATAAGTTTAGTTATGCTAGCAAGGGTCTTCTACATTTACCTTATGTAATACAATGGGATCATTATTAAGGTACTTAGTAAAAAATGATGGCAAACCAAATTCTAGTCCATATTTATTCATATTGTCGAATAGCACTTACACAACATGTCTTGTCTTGTCTTGTCTTGATATTTGTTCAACAGAAACAGAAAGGAAAAGTCATCTCTACCTGTGGATGCGTTAGTGGAAGAATGAAATAAATTAGGCCTTAAAGTTTCAGAGCATGTGAGACTGCAAAGCCTCAGTACACTAGAGCTTAACCTCTCCAGGTTACAGTAAGTCTGTAATTCTGGAGGACTCCTAATAATGAGCACTTTGCTGCAGTGTTAGCATGGTCAGTGTCCTGTTGGCTATAAGTATGTCTATCATGTACTACGTTATTGTTAGCTTTTGGCATGTTACGTTTTAGTTTGGTACAAAAGACAATGTGGGGCCTCTCGGGGCCAGGCTTCACAGAAAGGATATCCTGTCTTTATCGGCTTGGAACAAGGCATAATAAAATAGAGTTCTTGCAAGCACCATCAGAGACAAAGGTGAAATGTAAAAATGCATCTTCATTTTTTGCTGCCAGATGTACTGTTACTGCTGAAGTTCAGGTTTTAGGTTCTGAAACCTGAAAATATTGAAATCTTTAGTTGCCCATCTTGTCTACAGCCATTTGAGATTCAAAGTGTCTCCACGGCTATATGCCAGAAGAACACATACATGGATAGAGGACATTACATTAAACTGCAGTAATTAGGAGTATGGTTTCTGTTATTCTCTGTGGGTGCTGGATCCTGCCTTTTGCTGGTGCTGAGTTACTACACCACTAGTCAGTGGTGAGAGACTAGACAGTGAGAGACTTGTGTTCTTAAGTTTAAGAATCTAATTCTCAGCTTTCTGGAGAGAAAAAAAGAATTTAAAAGGAAGGAAAAAGAAAATAATTAGAAAAGAATACTATGTAATTGAATGGTTCTGGTATGGCACACCTCCACTTTGTCAAAATGTCCCTTTAGTGTCGAAGATAGTTTAACTCATTCATAGGACTCTAGGTCAAACTTATCAACATCAAAGGAGCCTGGCTTAGTGTATTCAAAATTGTTTCACATATTTAATAGTTAGACAGGAAGACATTAAGTTTTGCCCCACAAAGTTACTTTTTGGATGTGGATCTTGAATACTCAATGACTTCTATTCTGCCCATTTTTTATGCTATTACACAAATTGGGAAGCAGAGTGTGTACAGAATGGTTCCTTTGGTTATTTCTTTTATTGTAAATTTCACTATTTTGGTCCTGATGTTTTTCCACCCTATGTAGAACTTATCTTGAGTTTTCTCTAAAATCCATTGGGTTAATCTCTACCTTCTAATATTCTTATGAATTTAATTTATGTAAACATGCTGAGTATGTTGTTTTGTTTTTTTTTAATTTGGACTCTCTACTCATGTTCATACGACAAACTGGATAAAAAAAGAGAACAAACAAAAACCTAAAGCAAAACAAAAACTCTATTACATGATTCCTGAACCAAAAAATAGCCAAAGAGTTAATATGAATTCCAACTGATTTCCTAATCTGACACTAGCTGAGAATAATTTCAGTGTTTAGTTAGTGAGGGGTGGTCAGCCAGTATAAGTCAAGACCTTTTTTGGCCATAGATGAAGTCAAATTAAACAATGTTGCTAGTAAATACAAATAGTTGCTTAGTACATACACATATGTAAACTGTAGGACTCTTGTACATCTTGACTTGAAATAGGCATCTGGCCTTCCTTTTTTACACTGTAGAAAACAGTTCCTTCTACTATGGACTTTTTACATACTGAAGTCCATAATAAATTCCTAAAAATGCCTTTTCCTTTCTTCTACATACTAATGAAGTCTACCCTGACTAGTTGAAAGTTAGGTATTGCAGATAACTAAAACTACCTGAATTGTATTTATTATGTGCTAGCAAATGTTTCATTTCCTTTTTCACTCAAAATAGCATGCCTTCATATATCTGCAGATCAGCCACCAAGATCTAATCCAAAGAAGTCTTTCAACCCACAAATACCTTTGACCACTTTTTGTTACCCCAAAGTGAACATTGCATGTGACATTCACAATAACTGCTGGATCATCAAACTCCTTCCCGACACCTGCTGCACAACAGTCTTCTATGCTTTTGCATCTACACACTATTCTTGATCTAAACTCTGTCTAAACATGACCCGACTTCCAAGTTCCTTAGTGTCTACATTCCCATCTCATTCAATCTTTCTTCAGGTTTCATGTCTCTAGAGTTTGGAACAACAGGATTATTAATTTGAAACAAAAGAGTTGTTACTGCTATGTCGGTGTATTTATTGTCTGCAAATAGAAGAATTTTGAAGAGTTCAAACTGAAGTGAGAAAATGGTATAACTTTAAAAGTTCAAAAAAGAATACTGAATTGTGTCAAAGTATACCAGCACAGTTTCAGTCTGGCACTACTCAGAAAGGATGTTTCACTAGAAAGACAATAAAGAGGTTCAAGGTATGTTTCTGGAAACAGAGCAGAGGCAGAAATAATGACATTCTGGTGCCTTACCATTGTTCATTTTATGATCAGTTGTGGAGAACTTTCATGTGAGCAAAGAAGCCTTTTTAAACATGGAAATATGTGGCTTTGTAACTTGAATGATTGTGACGATGTGATTGGACTTAACTTCAGAGTAATTGTTCTGAAAAACATGGTTTGGAACCTGACTTTCATAAAAGGAAGATATTTTCTTTATAATTATCATGGACTGTATTATGAAATATTTTACTTGTTACCAACCTGCAATCTTAATATCAGATGAGGGTAGCTGTGGTACCAACAAGTTTGTCCTTTTACTCTTAGTTCTACTTCCTTTGAATTCTTGCTTTCAGCTATGCTCTTGTGGCGAGGAAAGCAAAATGTGTTTTGAGATTGTTTTGAAACCAAAGAGAACCGCAGCACCTTAATGGAGAGAACAGCAATATTTATATGGAGCAACAGTATTTATGTCAATATTTAAGAGTATACATCTATGTCTTTAACAAACAAAAAATTATGAGAAAAGTGGGATTTACACTCTCAGTATTATCTCAAGCTCCTTGAATAATGCAACAGCCTCTTGTTGGCATAACAGTTGTTCTATCATTGCTCCCACTTTAGCCAGTTTCTGGAAATGATGAAATATTCTTTCCTAACTCTGTAAGATATACATGAATTCTGAAATTATTCAATAAAACAAGCTTCCTTTGTATCTTCATTGTAACCCGAAATCCCTTCCTGCTACTATTTTTTCTAAGGTTTGTAGAAGTTGTCTTGAACAGCTAGCCTTTCCTCCACTGGGTCTTGAAGCAGAACATCCTTTTAACACTGCAGATGCATTAGAATTAAG
This sequence comes from Ammodramus savannarum pratensis, assembly GCA_020466415.1. NCBI lineage: Eukaryota > Metazoa > Chordata > Aves > Passeriformes > Passerellidae > Ammodramus > Ammodramus savannarum. The sequence goes on along the minus strand of JAHXMQ010012338.1, from coordinate 85,143,869 downwards.
CTGGTTCCCTTTATGGGCAATGATGCATGGTCTTTCAAAAGAATAACTCGTTTCTGCGAAGGACAACTGGTATGCACCATCCTTACATTTCTATTTTTCTACAGTAAGAAGCCTAGATGAAAAATATAGGCCAGATATGATTTAGACTGATACAGTCAGATCTCTTAATTTGATCCTCCTGTTGGTTATCCTTCCCAACCCCCTTTTTCTACAGAAATGTTTTGATTAGATAGAAGGCAAACCAAATTTCATGTCTTTGTATTGTATTTTCGGAGAAAGACAACAAATATTTTTTTGTTCCAAAGTTTCTACCATTGGTATGAGTGTGCCACTGGGGACTAGTTTGGCCTTGTGAAGAACATCTAGCTGAGGTTTGGCCACTGGATAATCACTCCAGTGATTGATTAATGAATCCGAAGCAAAACAACAGAAGTGGATGGATGTCTTAACAGTATTGCCAAAAGTCAAGTATGCCAATGAGATAGGAGACATTCAGGAAAGAAAGAAATGAAGAATGGAAGGCAAAGAGATTGAGGAGAATCACAGAAAAACCCATAAAATGCTGCTTCTAGAATATCTCTAATGTGATTATGAAATGAATGGGCAAGACATAGATTTTTCACGGGATGTGCTTAAGAGAGTATGCAGTTAGAAGAGGGAAACCTCAGTAACACAAACATCTGTGGTTTTGTTTCTGCATAATCATGGACTACAAATATGCAAGCAATATTTTGGAAAGGAAGAACTAGCAAAGGAGCCACAAGCCGACAAACCATTAGCAACACAGACTTCATTCTGTCTTTAATCAAGGCTCTAAAACAAGAGCAGATGCAATATAATAATGCTTATAAGAGCCCAAATTTATTATGTAGGATAAAACCCTGTTTTACCCTGTATCTGATGCTTACACAAAAGTGACTAGTCTAGTGCAACTGGATACCCACTTTTCTGGATGAGTTGAGTTTAAACAGAAGTGAAGAGAAAAGAGATTTTATTTTCTCAGTAAGTAAAAAACATTAGAGTTGAATACAAAGACAGTGGATTCAATGTACCATATGACAGGCCAAATTTGCCATGCCACCTGATTAGTCAACGTGATTATAGTATCCAGGCAGCTTGCACATGTGATTTAAAATAGCATCTCTAACGTCTTTGTAGTAACAGACCATGTCAGGAAGAAATTCAGTTGGTTGTTTGTGTGCAAAGGACAGTTTTGCAGCCCATAATTCATAACATCCTAAATTTAGGGAGGTGATCCACCTTCCCTAAAGATCGCAGGCATCATGATGTAGTCATCATGACACAATCAAATGAAAGGCAGCAATAATGTTACAGTTCAGATGAGTCAATTAGAAATGCCATCTTGCTAGAGGGCACCTTTCACCACAGTCTGCATTGCTCAGAAAGCAGTTCAATTAGATGGATAATGCAGTCCAAACAGAAAATTTCCCAGCTGTCCGGTTTAAAGATGAAGTTTTAAATTGGTGTGCATCTTATTTTAAATTTGATTATAGCATGGATTTCTGCCAAAATGAATAAAAGACTGTCTTACAGAAATATTTCAGTGATATATATTATTTTCTGCAAGACTTAAAGGACAGCACAGAAGAAACCATGAAATTGAAGGTAAGAGAATTTAAAATGAATTGGTTTAGACAAAAGTTTTATGGGAAGGAGAAGAAACAAAAAATTCTTTTCCTTTTTGTTTATGTTAGGGTATTGCTGCTTCCAGCTGGTTACAACAGTTTTGGCCTTTGGTCTTATGAAATGGTATAAATGACACTAGCTGAAGCTGAAAGGTCTCAAAGAGAGTCAGTAACCTCACAGCATGATAAGCTAGGAGAAAAGCACATTTCAGAGCTTTTGTGTATTTTTTGATACATTAAACAACGATACTTGTGAAGTTTTCATTTTGTTGCAACTCTTGGGAAAAACGTACTGCTATTTGAGTCTGTTATCACTCTGTGGGGCTCTCACTTATATCAGCAAAGAGTCAGCCTAAGAGAATATATGTAGAAAACCTTCAGAATGACCAGTCCTCTGACTCTAAGGATGGAGGTGGATTATGATAATTTTTGGAAAAAAAATATTACATTATGTCTGATGCCTTTCTGTATGCTTAACATGCTTTATTATGACAATATTTTTTCTTCTTAAATTACTTCCTAATAAACCTGGTTTATAAAAATATTGATAAAAGTAAGCTAGCATGATGTGCAATGATAAATTAACATCAGGCCAACTGTGTATGCATTCTCATAAAAGCTTAAGGCATATGGAAAGACCACATATTTTTTAACAAATATCTCAAATTCTTATCCCAAAACTCGGGACATGACATTACATTGTCTTTGCCTTTATTGATCATTAGTAAAACATTTTCAGATTATGTTCCTTCCTTTCCCTAAGGAAACAAGACTCCTGTGGGGACACTGGCTGTGTGTGAATGGTATGTATATACTACTAATTCAATTTCAGTCACTTTCTGCTCGATCAGTTACTTCTGACAGAGAGCTGGGAGTACCAAAGATATGTAAGCTCTTGGAGTTATAAAAATTGGTACTTCTGAAGAGAAGACCCTATTAATATATACAAAAGAAAATCTTCAGCATGAATTCAGCCCATCATAAGGGCCAGGGACTGCAGAGGGAAAAGAGATGTAAAAACAAATCAAACCAAATAAGCAGCTTTGGTAGGGCAATTCACTGCCTGCCACGAACTTGTCAGTACAAGAATTGAATTTACCTGAATTGGATGTCTTGTTCCTCCTACCTACAGCTTAGGTAAGAGTTACCTCACCAATAGTGGCCATCTGAGAGCTATTTTCCCAGGCTAGTTGTACTGGCTTTATCTGTAGTTTTGAGTGAAACATGGCTAAGGACTAGCCCTGACTTATAGCACTGTTCTCTCTCCAGGAAACTTAGGTACTTTTTTGAGATCTGCTTCTACACACACACAAAACCTAGGTGTAAGGTATCTGATAAAGACCGACAGAGTTCAGTTTCAGATTCTCATTGATTCTGAGGCTCACTTAACAATTTTAATGTCTATAGTAGCATCCAAATCTTATATGGTGGCTTTGGCTAGGAGAAAATAAAGTGTAAATCTGAGGCACTTTCAAACAACAAAGAATTAAATATTTGAAGTATTTATCCAGTGTTTGAACTCATTCCCTGATGATTTTTTTTTTTTTATTTCACAAAAGGGTATCCATGCTCAATGGAGCTAACAGACACCTCCAGAGGATAAGATGAATTGCGCTAGAAAAGACCTTTGCTGTTGACGACAGTTGAAATGTACGCAGAAAGGTTAGACTAGACAATCTGATTCTAAACAGTTTAAATCAGGTATGATTAATTCCATCCTGGAAGCTACTGAACTGTTCTCACAATACCTGAGTTCCTTATAGAGTCAATGATGAAGACAAGGTTTTTTTGAAGATACCATAAGGAAATCCAATTAGCTTAAATTTGCTTGTTAAACTGAATGAGGCAAAATCACCTTTTTGAGAAAAAAAATCTAACTATTAAATATCCAGGAAACTTAACCACTTGCTTTAAAAATAGCTTCAACAAACTCAAGGCATTTAGGTGTCTAATAAAGATGAGCAGATTTCTTTTTTCTGATTTCTTTAGTCTTGTGTTTGTTGAAGAACCTAAACAACATCAGAGTTGTTAAATTTTAGTATTTAGTATTAAAACTAATGTTCATACTGTAATTTTTATAATCTGTTACCACAATAGGAGAAGATTACAAAAAAATTACAAAAGGTATTCAGGAAAAGGCAAAACATGTCCAATTCTAACATGTCCAATTTTTCACCTTTACTGTTAATATAATTTGTATCATTAAGAACTTGTCTAAATTGAGGAACTTAGGAACATTTTCCAGCTAGTGGATCCAGGTTTATGATCCAGCTGCTTTCCTGTTGGATGACAGAAATTACAGCTATTTAGATGAGTAGAGAAGAAACTGCAGTGTATTCAGTAAGACCCTTGCTTATCATCATCATAATTTATGCTGTGGAGATTTAAACAGAAGTTTAGGAACGGCAATTTTTGTGGGGGTATGTGTGTATGTATGCACATACATATATGCATACATATATAAAAATATTTCTTTAAGAATATCCATAAAACATTACATGAGTTTTGCAAACAATTTGTTGATTAGATGATCATTTAAGGTAGAAGAAACATGCAAAAATAAATAATACACTAGGAATAAAATAAGCTGCCTGAAAGAACAATGAGGTCTGTTTGATGGATTTGCTCTGAACAGCAGATGTGTTAGACCAAGAATAACAGCAGAAGACAAAGAAAAAAAAAAAAGAGAGGATGCATTTGTACCAGACAGAAATAAAATTGCTCAAGGCTGCAGCACTGTGGAGGCTTGGGAGAAATGGTAGTGTTTTCCTGTCCCTGGGAAAGTTTGGAACTGATTCCAAAAGGCAGTACTCAGGGATGGGCCGTAGCTGAATTGTTTCCTCGGTCTCTGTGGCCAACATATACACGAGGAAATCCTTAAGCAGACTTTAAGGAGTTATTTAAAGGCATACTCTAAATACCCCTCTTACTTTTTTGTGCCTTTTCTAACTTTCTCATTATTTTTTCCAATTATTTCACTGAGCAGTTTATCCTACTTTGCTAGGACAATCTTGTGTCCTCCACTAGGCTTTTCTGCAAACCTTAGCAGAATAACAAACAGGTCATAGGCCCATTAAACCAGTGGCACTCCCATTAAAGAATGATCTTTTATTTGGTTATCATCTGCCTGCCAATCATCTAGGGCAAACCCTGAGACTACAGCTATATGAATAAATGAAAGGGATAAGAGCTGGTCTACTCGTCCTGATGGCAGCAGCAAACACACCCACAAAGATAAAATATTTTCTCATTCCCACACAAGATTACCCCTTGCTTACTGCCCAGCAGAGAGAAGTCTCTGTCCAGGGGTATTTCCTAGACAGCATCTAACCATTGTCTGACAGAGCCTCTTGAAGGACCAAAAGCAGAGAAGCTTGTGTGCTAGCAAATCACTTGTACAGGAGACCATTTGCTGGTAGTGCTTGAGTATATATGCCCTCCTCCTGTTTATTAGTACTACAGGTGTAACAGCAGGGTCCAGGCATGACTGAGGGGATAGCTTTTTTAAAATCCTGGTTCCTTAATTATCTTAGAATATTAAAGAATTTTTATCTGTCATATAATAGAAGTTGTCCATACTAGGATGTAGGAAGTAGACCTAAAAAGAAAGAAAAAATATCAATACCATTCACTTCCCCCTTGTATATTTTAGGCTTTCTTCCAAGCCTGTTTTTTTCCTCCAAAAGCTTACTAGAAGAAAATAGAGGAAAACAGCAACCTTTAATACAGAATCACTATTTGCGATATAAAACCAAAACCAACCTCCAAAAAAAGAAGAGCAATTATGTAGTAAGTCCTACTTAAAACATATTTAAAAAAAAGACCTTCTCTGTTAAGTAGGGGTATAAAGGGAAAACCTTACATAATAAATACACTGCATTATAGAAAGCTATGTTCTTAACACATTTAGAATAATTAATCACTTTGGTTAATAGCATACAACATATCACTAACATTAGCTATTGTATGTCACAGAGTACCTAGGATATTTGTAAGTATTCACAAGTGGCTGCATTCATCAATTTCTGCACTTTAGAAAAAAGCACTGAAACACACAGAAGAACAGACATGCTGGAAAGTGGATCTATGTTTTTAACACAATTTTTTCAGTAGTGCAATTTTCCAGTTTTGTCTGGAAACCAAGAATTAAGAGGTTTAGCTCATCATGGATTTCTAAAGAATGCGGTTCAGAGGAGCTGCGACTGTCAGTGCTCTTGGAAGGCTGAGAGTCTAATTCACAAAACATGCCTTTATCTTTCTTAACATTTATATAAGAATTCAATAGATTTTTCAATCTATAATGCCTGGGATCATTGTTTTACTCTTTGAAAAGGAATAGCTAATAAGTAACTCAACCAAATTCAGTTTTAGTTGGCAAAGTTTTGTCTGTAATGTACTGACAAATATTTTCTCTAATGAGTTCAAGCATCCTTCACAGATAAATATGACATTAGGCTGTCAAGTCCTCAGCCAAAACTATTTACTAATGCCACTGCACAAATTTCAAGGAGTCTGGAGTGGAGTAAAGCTGAGCCATGTAGTTTTTGGTTTCTGGAGAACCTTTTGTTTAAGACAGAAAGGAATTTTAGGGTAAGTGAAGTAAGTGGGTGCAAAGTCAGCCAAATTAAATTACTTTTCCAAACAGACATAACAGCAGTTTCTGCATATACTTTGTCAGTTCTATAATTTTACTTTATAAAAATAGGAAAGCTAGTAAGTTAAATAATAGTTTTTGGAAGTTTCTCTTAACAATATTTTGATAAAGATGTCACTTGAAGATGACAGTACTACTGAAAATTTTAGAGCTGCAATGGTGGGAAATTAAAGGTTCATCCTGGAGAAGAGATATATATTTATCTATGAAACTATTAATTATGTAATAATAATTGTTTCAAATGGACATCTCATGCATCACTCTACATCTGCTATAACTAACTCTACAATAGATTCCAGTCAATGATCACCCAATATTGCAGGATTTTCCACCAGGGAAAATATTAACAGAATGGATGTATTGTAAAACAAAGACTGAAACATCTTCTCATTCTGATTAGGGGACATTTGAATATGATTAGCAAGTCTCCTAAAAATGTGAAGGACCAGAGAAAATCCTTCAAAAGGTAAAGGCTTCTCTGTGCCTGGAAACCTGAGCTTGAGATTTTATTGAAATAAATGTGATATAAAATGGATAAAACAGAAGAGCAGACCAAGACAATGCATTTAGAACCTCAGATATAGAAGTAGTTGTGAGGAGACAGTAGACAGGGGAATAATGTGAGAATAGAATAGAGAATAGTTCAATTGGAAGGGACTTAAAAAGATCATTTAGTCCAATTCCCCCTGTGAGTTCCCTCATCCATCTAGGATGAATGTTTAATTTGTAAAGTTAGATTTACTTTGTTGAAGATTTCCCTCTTCCCTCCATACTGCTGTAAAAACATGGGAGTAGGAATTTTAACAATCTGTTTAAAATTAGTTGCATTAGAAAGTCAGGTTACATTAACCACTGCTTTTTTCTGTTATTAAGACAATGAGTGCTTTACTAGGGGGTTTGAGGTTTTTAGGTTTTGGTGATGTAGATGCCATAATACAACTTCACATTTACACAAAATAAAATCTTCTGTTACATTTGAAATTCTCAGTCTTTTTTTTTTTTTAATTTTTCAGGCTTCTACAAGGAATTGAATTTCCCTGATATATATAAGTTGATGCTGACTGTTCACATCAGCTCTTATAAATATATATAACTAGTTTTTATTATAACTAGTACTACTTTAAGATATTACTAGTTTTTACCAGTCTGAGATAGTTTTGCTCATATTTTTTAGCTTTGCTGACAATGTAAAGTTATGAGGTAAAGTTCTGTAAACTGATATATCTGTCAGTGATACAGATGATATAGCTCTTAAAATTACAGACTGTGAGTGCTGTACTGGGTTTTTATGTATGTTTTTGAGGTAGTGATGACATCTTACATGCAGAAGAGCACCAGGTAAATGCAGCTTTGAAACATGCTTTTGGTTATCTATGTCCTTCCCAAACTCAATATTTAGTACAACACACTCTCAAATGCTTGTTCATACAGCACAATTCCAGCTACATTCATGGATCTTCCTGTTCAGCAATTTTTGTAATAATTTTGGTTTTTATGTATATATTTGTTCTTTTGGAGTAATGAAAATTTCAATTTGAGACACCCATAGAAACAACTCTAGAGTATTTGTAAATATTTCAAAACAACTATTGAAAATCAGGGAAAGAAAACCCTGAACAAGCCAAGTAGAAAAAGAAGGGCTAATATTCAGTAATCCAAGGTACTGTAGATGAAACTGATTCCGGTATATTTTCATGGTTACTCAGGCTCAGAGAAATCAAATTATGTTGAAACAGTTACATGTCAAAATATATAATCCAATAAATCTAGTATTTTAGGAATCCAGGCAGAATCTACTCTGCTGATTATATTTAAATAGAAGGCAAAGCTGCAAAAGATCTTTGTGTGGCAAAGGGTAGGATGTGTCCCAGTCCTTTCTCTGAGTTGGTGGAAAGAAGCAGGTGATTATTTGGTGTAATTTAAGAAAAATTACTAAAGAAACTCTAAGCTGCTCAGATGAGTTGTATCCCAAGATTTTCTCCAAGAAGAGCCTATGATGACTGGTACAGGTGCAATTGTTTACATGACTGATGTTTACAATCTGATGTGAGGAATTTTACCCTAAAAATCTCTGTGGAATGAAGGTTTATCGCTTTTGTATACCTGAAAGTTTTAAGTGTAGAAAACCTGACACCTTTGGGAAGGTTTCAAATGAAACATGAATTTGTTAATGCAGATATTAATGTAATCTATTCATAGAAAGAATAGCTTGTCTTCCAGTTTTAATTGTAAAAAGCAATGTGAGCTGGTACTATTTCCAGTTGTTTTCAAAGGAATGCATTGGAATATTCATATTCTCTATGCAGCTGGGGTGAATTGAGATTATTGACTCCATGTTTTTTATACAGTTACCAATGAAATTTTAAATTTAGCTGAAATAATTTTTCCAAATATGTCTTTTTCTAAAATTTCATTCTTAATTACTGTTTTGTCCACATAATGAATGAGAACTGTTTGGTTAATTTTCATAACCACCATTTTCATGCTTTAAAAGTCAATATAGTCTTTAAAATTATTTCTACCATTTAAAAACTATTTATATTCTTTTTATATTCTGAAGAGATCTAACATTATATTTGTATTAAAGATAATTTCTTCCATTTTTATATGTGTGTTATTTATATATTATTATTTACATTGTCTTTTCGTAAAGCAATATGATTTACTAAGGTATTTGTTTAACTAAAGCAATATGATTTACTAAGGTATTTGTTTAACTAAGTTCTTAAGCTGGAAACATAAGGGCTTTGGCACATTCTGAAATATGAAGAACAACTCTTTGATTATGATGAAGCTGTTCAAAGCTTAATCTATGATTGGATGTTATTAAGTAACCACTGAAGCATTGGTAAAATAAAACCCCTCTGTTTATGGCTTTTCCTCAAAAACACACCCTCATAGAAAAAAAATGTAGAATTCAACATTAAAAATAGAAATTATTGCCATTTGGTGTAACTGAGGAAGTGCTCTGTCCAAATGTCATTAAAAGCACCAGTCTAAGACTGATTCCAGAAGTGCCCAACTCCATTATAATTCCATTATAAAAATTATGTGCAGACTTTATAATTTATGTTTTCTTACCATTTTGAAAAGCTGAAAAAAACCCCCCAATCCATATCAACCACTAAATATTATTTAAATTCAGTTTTGGATGATGGTGTAAATCCCAAATTAAATTAGATTTCAAAAAATATATCTTCCTCTGTATGAAATGGCATACCTCCCCCGTTTACTTCTGAGCCCTCACCTCCTTATTGTTCACAATATATAAGCATTAACACATTTGTGGTCTTTTTTTCTGGACAAAAAACAACCCAAACAAGCTCAGTTTCTTCTGCAACAAAGCCAACACCTTTGGGGACAGTTCACTCTACTGGCAGCTCTCATATTTTTTACGTGTAACACTATGTAGCTCTTATCAGAAACCTCTGTAGTCTACTTGTGGATGCATGCAAATGTCTGTCCACACTAGATGTTTGATAAAACAAATCTGTACAGTGCACAAACAGTACTAGTTATTCTATCTGTTATCACTGTTTATTATCACAACACTAAAAAACTTGAGAGCATTCAGCTTTTTTTATGTTGGAAAACACAAAATTTGGCCTATATCTTGTAAAAGATTTGATAACAGTTTCCTACACTCCCTTTCTCATGTTTAGCTTTGTGGTGCTAAACAATATGACAAGGGGCAACCGGCAGAGACTGATGCACAGAAGTTCCACCTGAATATGAGGAAGAACTTCTCTATTATGCAGTAAACTGAGTGCTAGAAGAGGCTGCTCAGAGATGTTGTGGAGTCTCCTTCCCCAGAGACACTCAGAAGATGTCTGAATGCAACCCTGAGTAAAATTCTCTTGGGGACTCTGCTTGAGTGGGGAGGTTGAACTCGATGACCTCCAGTGGTCCCTTCCAACCTCAACCATTCTGTGAGTACGTGAAGACCTTCACACATTTTTTTGTGCTTCAGTACAGGCTGTAGAACAATATTAAGGTCATAAGGGTGAAAAAAAAATGTCATTCAGACATACCTCTTTCTTTCTATTGCCCTTTCACCTTCAGAGAGGATTGAGAATGCTCATGGGAAAGGAATTCCCTGAGGCCATTCTTCACCTCTTAGAAGGGTGTTAGTACTTGTTTCTTGCTTAGTTGTCTTACACTTTGAAAAAGGGGGCTTGTGCAGATAGCATTTTCTTCCCAAGGAAAACCTGACATTCATGGTTTTCTGTGGGTGAAGTTAACCACCAGAGCCTCAGCACTCCTGACAGAAGCCATCTCAGGGCTCAGAGCACAGATATAATGTAGAATGCAATGGTATTTATTTAGGATGAGATCCAGTGTAAGATGAGTTCATTTATAATTCCAGTCATCCCAACTGACACAGAGACATTAACCCTAAAAAAATTTCAGCAGGCATTTTGTTGAAGAAACAATGTGAACTATGTTAGGTCACTTATGTAAATGAGATGCTTGAAGAATGAGAAAAAAGATATAGAGTTGAAAATGTAATTATTATTTAGGGTTTTTTATTAATACATTGAAATATATGTTTAGTCCATGACTCCTGAACCATAAAGAGACAATTTTCTGATCAAACCCACACTTCTGGATTCTACAAAAAAGCATATTTTTTCTTGGCTAAAAAGCAGGAAACCTGGAATGCTCTTTTAATACATTGAAATGTACTGATTAGTTATAAATCAGTAAAATTATTTAAAAAACATAATTTAAAAAATTAAAAAACAGTGTTTGCAAAAATGTAAGGAGATTTCAGCTGCTTAGTCTTTCCTTCCTTGTTAAATACGGCAGCTAGGTATTTCTCATTGTAGGTGCCACCAGTAATGCTTCAAATTTCTACTTTTGCCTAAAGCTACGGTTTCTGAGGAAAATAAAGGTCAGTTTTGCTTAAAAAAAAATGAAAAGCATGAAAACCCACACATGTTTGGACTACAATGGCATTTGTTAGATTAAATTTTTGTTAAGACTCATGTTTGCTTCTAGAGGAGGCCACTTGAATATAGTCAAGTGTATTATCACAAATTAATTAATTTTGTTTATATGGTATCTTGATAAATTAGACTCTTTGTCAGGAGTTAATAGATACAGTTCTCATTGGTAATGCTGCTCCTTTGAGCTACTGAGGGAAAAATAATCACTGTTCTTTAGATTCAGATTTATCGTTTGATTACTCCTAGTATCTATCCAAAGATCCACGTGCAACGAGGAGGCATAACATAACGCCTCCTTCACAGATTTGTTATCTTCTAGCAGTAGCACCTGATGTCTGAGCAAAGTTTTTGTCTGTTTAATACGAAGATATAACATGCTTTCAAACTACCCACACCTAGTGAGCCAAGAGATTCAAAATGGGTCAACTAATTTATTTCGTAAGTAGCTGAAGGACAGGGGTGTCTATAAGCTGAAAATTCCTGTATTAAGGTAACATAGTTTAACCAAGTGGTTTAAACCAGGACATAAGGTTTGTCTCAAAGGAATTTTCTGCCATCATCATAGAAACAAATGAATTCTTATTCATCTAACTACAAAGGGACTTATAGATGCTGAGACATACAGAAATAATATGCAAAAGTAATAAACCACATGTAGTACTGTACTCTTTGTACAACACAAACACAAGACTTTATTGGTAAGTTATACCATAGTTTTGTCCTTTTCTGTATATTCTTAATTTGTGTAGAGAAAGAGAGATGTCAAAGTTGACAAGCATACAAATCATGGAGTTGCTAAATAATGGTTGTAAGGTTTCTGGAGGTGGTAAGAGTCCAATCTCCTACCTGAAGGAGGAGTGTTACCCCACCCCAGATCAGGGGTGATGTCTGAAGCGCTCCAAGGACAGTCCTGACTACTCCTACTCTTGAACAACCTTCTTGACTGAGCCTCCCAAAACTGCACATGCAGCACTCCTGCTACGTCATCTGGCACTACTGTCACCTTCAGAGTGGCCTTCAAGTAGTTAGAAGCAATCACTAAGCCCTTCAGGACCACCAAAGTTCAGTTCCCCCACCCCATCTTTCTTGGAGGCTTGTTTTAGGCACCGACTATCTTAGACACCACTACCGGACCAGCTTCTCTTGTAAGTGGGGGGCCCCAGCACTCCCCGTCATCTTCCAGCTCCCAGGGTCTAGAAGAGGAGCACCGTGATTTTCCTCACTCTCTTGGCCACCTTTTTTGTACGCGATGGGGCAGTGACAGGATGCTCTGCACCCGCGCCACGGCCTCTGCCTGGCGCTGCCTTGGTGCCAGCCGAGCTTGATGCCATACCGGGTGCAGACCTTGGCGCTCCCTCGCAGCAAGTCACTGCCAGCCCCACCACTCCTGAGAGCTTTCTCGCCCTGACCCAGGCGGGACAAGGTGTTTCTGCAGCCGCAGCAGCGGCCGGGACACCTCTGAGTGCCGGTAAGGGGCTCTTTTTTCCCGGCACAGCAGCGCGGTGTCGGGCCGGGCGGGCAGCGGCCACAGCCACAGGAACAGGCACAGGCAGGCACTGAGCTCGCTTTCGGCCTCCCCCGGCTGCCACTCGACAGGAACGGGGCCGGGAATCCCCACCGAGTTCCCGCTAACCACAGCTCCCCTCGGCTCTCCTCCTCCCGGGACACCCCCGCCCCTCGGCCCTGACGGGAGCCGCCGGCACCGACCGAGCCCCTCCCGCTACCGCTGCCGCCGCGCCGAGCGCCCGGGTGCCCCCCAGCGGCCGCGTGACGGACCCGCGCGGCCCCGGCAGCAGCGGGGAGAGAGCCGGGAGAGCCGGGCAGCTCCTCCCCGGGGCGGTGAGGGACACCCGGCGGGACAGACCTGCCCTGCTCTGCCCTGCCCTGCCCCGGGGCGGCGAGGGACACCCGGCGGGACAGACCTGCCTTGCCCTGCCCCGGGGCGCGGAGGAGCGGCTCCCCGTCCCGCTGAGGGACAGGCTGCGAGGGCGCCCGGCTTTCCGCGGGAGAGCGGGCTCCAAGGAAGTCGGGCGAATCAGATGAAATCAAAGGAATTAAACCGGGAGGGAATTTTGCCTGAAAATTGTGAGTGTCAATAATGCCAGGACCACGCTGCTGACAGCAGATTGGTAACCCACAGCGGGTTTATATTTGAATTGGTTGGCACTCCCGATACCCCCAGCTCTGCTCATTCCATTTGTGTCAGGAAGAGGGTTCCCTGGTACTTAAGGAAAGGAGTGATCCATTGTGTGCTGCCTCTTTAAGATGCTATATGTAAAGTTTGGTTGCTAGGTCCCCCCCCTCCCCTTTTTTTATTTTTTTAATGGATACCAGATGTCGGGAGAAAAAAGCAATTTATGTTCCGACAAGCCTACGGAGTGGATGTACATTTCTAGCTGTTAGCAAAACACTTGCTAATTACAATGCTTCCTTCTCTTTATAGCACGGATAACTTGCGGAGAGTCCTTTTTGCTAAACCGTGACTGAACGTTATGGTACCAGTACTATTTTTTTTTCCCCCCAAAGGAACAGTGCAGAAAATGTCGAAAATTCTACTAAATTCACTAAACACCTTAACTGAGAATGGGAAGAGCTAGTTTTGCTTTTTGTTTTCCCTGTTTGAAAGCTAGAGAAAGTAACATCCGAGTTGTGAACAGATGGCATTAATCAGTCAGCACAAATCCTGCCTAACGTCAGTGTTACAGTATAGTACTCTACTCAAATGAACATTAATTTTGGAAACCAAAATGATTTTTAAGGAAGTGTGTTGGAGTAATTTTGTCCTTGTCATATATTGCTTCAGTTACTGCAATTTTTTCTTTTTGGAGTGGCTGGATAAGCAAGTAATTGTTAACTCATTTATAATTCTTAGATAAATTGGAGGTCTTTTCATTTTATTCAAGAAACTCAAGTTTTAAGTAAAACTTCTGATAACTGTCTGATAACTGTTCTGTTCTTGCTATTATTCACTAGGCAGACTGGTCTGTCTTTACCTCTGGGCTAATGGTGTTTTTTCAGTCCTGTTTAGTTTATTTTGCCTTTTCAGTAGTGTATCAATCAGTCTTTCTCCTATTTTTTCCCCTTGCCAGCCCACCCTCTGCCCACATGCATGGGAAAGGGGAAAATTGCCTCACGTATTCTTCTTCTTCCAGCCGGCGAGTAGGAGGTGTTTTATGATATCTTATTCCTCTGTAATAGGGAAGTCACAGATTTGCCCTACTACATACAGTTATTTAAAACTCTTTTTAATCCAGAAATCTATGTATGCAATTTAGGGGAAAAGGTAGTTTTAAAGAAAGTAAACCAGATTTATAACTTTGCTTGGAATCTAGTTTGTGTGTACTTACTGATTAGGGTTATGGTTCCCCCTTTTTTTGATAAGCCCTTGAGAACAACTGGAGTAAAGGCTCTTCATAATTTCTTTAATTCCTATGCAATCTGCTGATGTGGTGGGAAAGAGCTTATAGATCATTCAGGTTGGGGAAGGAAAAGCTTTCACTGTCTGTGGGGGCACAGCTTCTCTTATCACCCTTTTGCTGTGGGAAGCGATACTCCAACACCGCCTGGGAACTCAGGGAAGCCAAAACTCACCCTCTCACTCCTACCCCTGGAGCTGTGTAGTAACTACCACAATGTGCTCTGTGCTCCCTGATCCCCCTGGCTCACATTTCTCATGCCACCTACCATTGCTGCCACTTATCCTGTTTTGTTACCAGTCACAACCTACTTGCTCCTTTCAGTTATAGTGAGCAGACCCCAGGGCTTCTGCTTTCCCACAGAGACAGGAGAAGAAAGCTGCTCCTTCTCTGTCTTTTTCTTTTGAGTTTGTGGTACTGTTTTTTGTGGGGTGACCTAGCAGCCTTGCCATACTTGCTCTTAAGGCAGCTTCCAGGAAAACAGAGTTACTGCTTGAAATCCCCTCTGAAGGTCAGGTACTGGCCAGGATCTCAGGCCCCTCATTTCCCAGGAAAGTCTTCTCCTGGGACTTACCCAAGAGAGTAAGTCTGCACCTGTGCTCTTGCTTTTCCCATGCTGCACCCTGGGAAGAGGATTTTGACTCCTGAACAAAGAGAAGTGCTGTGAGACCTGGATGTCAGGACCTATTTTGGTCACACTTCCCTCCCAGCATCACCTGCTGATCTTTGGGAAACTCACTGTGAGGTGACTCCATCCTTCTGCAGAGACATTGAGGCTTAGAGTAAGCAGAGAGAATGAAGACACCAAATTACTCTTTGTAGGATCACACAGATGCCTTAGGAGGAAGCTGTAGAGTTTTCTTCATTGATAGACTGGTAAATAGCTAGGATTAATGTTTTTAACTCTGATGAGTGTTTCATGTAACAGCAGGCAGAAGAAAAACATTTAGGAAAAATGGTTTGCAAGGAAAAGAGAAAGATTTGTCAGTCATCCCAGCTTCTGATGTTAGCAAACCACACATATTTTGTTATTGTGGGTGATAAATTTCAACCAAAGCCTCTTCAAGAACTAGTTGTGTTAGTTTTTTTCTACCAGTTATATTCAGAATACTGGCTTCTAATTCATATGCTAAGAATCAGATTGCTAGGTTTAGCTGACTGTCCTTCTTATCCTGCAAAAGTGAAAATTCAGAGCCTAGTCTGGGCAGTTTGAACATGATCCAGAGGCAGCTGCCTGCCAGAGAACAACCTGTACAGATCCTCTCATGGCTCAATATTCTAAGTCAGTCAGCTTTTCCCATATCAGCTATAGGAACCACCTGTTATGCAGCTAACAAAGTATCAGCTGCACAGGTAGTACACAGAACAGCCTCATCTCATGAACTGGAAGTTCATATTCATGGGATTTGAATTTCAGAATATTATAGTAGTTCTTACCACAAAAAATTATTCCTTCTCACACTGTCCTTGTTAATATGGACCCAGGCTAATATAAAATGAGAAGAGGGATTGTGTTTGCAAGGGGCTCATCTGCTTTAGAGGAAGGTAGCATTTGAAGGAGGAGACTACGTTTAAAAAAGGGTTTTATTTTTCCCCTTGGATGAATAATCTGGAAGGGAAGCAAAATCATAGCTGTTGAAGGAATGATAAAAAAATGATTTTGAGTGCTCAGCTGTAACCAAACAGGAGGTGGTGTGTTTTTTACTTTAGACTCCAAATGTTACTGCATTTCTAAATCCCACGTTCCTGATCACTTAGGAAACACATAGTAATGCTTTTTCCCCAAAAAGTACTACTCATCTCCTTTTGAAATTATTTTCAGCCAGTCATGAAGCTTGAGTATTTTATTCCAAAGCATTCTACAGCAAATTACTTCTACTTAACTTGAGATTAGTAAAAAGCTCTATGTGTGATGATATTCATGAAATTATTAAAGCCCCAGAAAAAAACAAACCCAAAAACAACCAAGACCAAACCCAAGAACTAAACCAAACCAACCAACCAACACCCGCTTCGCCCTCCACAAAAAAGGCAAGGAAAAGTATAACTCAAATCTTTTCCTACAGTGATTAAAATTTAAATGTTAATTATGTTCTCATTTGTATAATATATGTGTGTATTTGTGCATATATGTGTGCTTGCAGATGGATGCTTTAGCTGGGAAAAATGAGACATGTATTTCCAACTATGCTGGAAAAGAAAAAAAATCTGATTTTTCAGTTGTTGGCCATTTTAGACATCTGTATTACAAACTGAAGAGTGTGAAATTATCAAGATTATGGTAGAACAGAACAGTCTAGAAGGAAATGTAACCATCTTGCTTAAAAAAAACTATGTAGCAAGCAAAAGATTACAAATGCGTGTTTTGTTTGCTTTAAACTAACATTTTTTATCTTCCAGAAAAAATGTCAGTAAATACAGTGGAAATGAGAGCAATCTCCTATGGATATTAGCAACCTCCCCAATTTCCTAGGTTCTTCTAGGAAGGTGAAAAAAAATCCTCAGGAGAAGGAATCTTTTACCTATTGTGGTTAAAAACTTTGAGGAAAGATGTTTTAAATACTTCGAGAAGGATTAAATATTTTATCATTACCTTATTTTTTCATCAATCACTTCAAATTCAACTTGTCAAATCCAAGAGAGATGCCTGCAACTTCAAGAATCTGAATATGATGTAGGTAGAACACATATATTCTTACCTCCTTTCCTAAGAAGAAACAGTCACTTTGCCAACAATCTTCAGGTAGCAAAGTAATTCAAAACCAGCATTCACAATTTTGACAGAATTTTAAGGCAAGAGTCACAGCTTAGCTCTTTATTGAAGGCAGAAAGTGCAATGGAAGAAAAAATATACAGCTGCAGCAACAATAACAGGAAACCAGAAGAAAAAAGGGGGTGGGTTCTGCCTCTTGATCTGAACAGGCTCAAGATAAAAGTAAGTGGTAATGCCTCATAACAGGTGTCCTACACACAGAGACACACACCAGGTATATAACAGTGAGAATCTGGCATCTTTATCTCTTTGGTTATTTGTGGAATTTAATTCTTAACTTTTCAGGCAGACTTAGAGTGATTTGAGAGACTGAGTAAAAGGACTTTTAAGTTTGACTCAGGAAGGAAGAATGCCCAGGAACCATGTGCACTTGTGTTTCACTTTGGAAACAGCTCCCCTTCTACTTCTTCTCTCCTAGATTTTCATTAAACTTAGAATTTGTAAAAGTTTGTGTTACTGTTCTTAGGAATGAAAAAAATGTTAGATAGGTAGATTATTTTACAAAGTGGAAATATTCTGTTACAAAATGAGATACTTGTAATTTCTCTGAACCTTTCCAATTCCATTTGGAAGTGTAACTGCTGCAATAGCAATCTTATAGGATGTCAGCTACCTCCAAACTCTAGCACTTCAAAAGTTTAAAAGTTGACTTTGGTGTTGCTCATTTCTCTTCAACAACAACAACAACAACAACAAAAAAAAAAAAAAAAAAAAAAAAAAGTTTTGAAGAAGATGCATTAAATGTATCAAACAAGAAAGACCTTTATCCTTCACTCTATTAAAGGTATGTGCAAAAGGTCTTTAGACTACATATGCTTGTTAAGCTGTGCGTGTTATGCAGTATGTACAAATATATAAAATATTAATACTCATAAAACTCCAGAATTTTGATAATCTGGAATCTACCTTAAAAAAACTAAACCCAAGATAGCAGAGCACTGCTTTATTTCCTTCCATAAATTTGTATAAATTACAGAGACACACAGAACTGCAATAAGGAAGGACTGTGTCTCTCCACACCTGCAGTTTGCAAACAAGGATCTCATTCTGGCATGTCCTCACTTCAGCCTTGGCCAAAAAGGAGTAAGGACAGAAGGACAGAAAGGACAGAAGCTACTAAAATGAACTCTCTGACACTTGCCTAGCAAAGGGAATCTGGGCACTGATAGCAATCTATGATGACTTTTGTTTCTATAGAATTTACAGGATAGTATTTTTCAGCAGGTTTTTTTTACCTTAATACTAAAAGAAATACTAATTATTTAATTTACCATACTATTTACTGATTTTTAGATTTACTGGTATCTAGATAATCAGACTCTAGCAATGGCCAAAGAAGATATTATTAGATTTAACTGTTAAAACTGGCTATTTAAATTTTCTTTAAGGAGTAAGAGCTTCCATTAAGTGTTCAAGCTTAATTAAAAATGTTAACTGGTATTTCTGACATGTTCTCCTTTAATCGGATATTTTTAATGACAATGAACATGACAATTTAATGACAATTAAAGAGAGATAATTTAGTTCTATGTTTTCTTTCACTCAGTATGATCTCAGTCACCTGCAGTTCTCATGGTGCACAGAAATGCCAATTATCGTGGAAGTAGCAGTAAGAATGAGCTCAGTTCTAGCATTGAAACCAGTTTTTCTTGTTCATTTGAATAAGGTGATTAAAATAATATGGTATTAAATAAATTAATAATTAAAAATAAATGGCAATTTTTAATATATTTGTCTGTCTAGAAGATTCTGCTCTTTCACCCTTCTGTGTTGAATATGAAATTCAGAGGATTTTTTTCTGAAAAGATCAATACTCAGGCTTGTAATGACAACAGGTGGCAAAATAGTAAAATGTAGCTGCAAAATGGGCATCATTGTTATCTCCAGTGAGTAACACAGCTTTGGGGTTTGGGTTTGTTTTAAACATGATTGTGGTATCAGAGGAAGTGGCAGGATCTCTCCTGTTTGCCTTTACTAGAGCAGATACTTCTGTAGTGTCTTCAATTGAGCTAAAAAAAGGTTTCAGATTAAACTGATGCATTTTTTTTCAAAATTCAAAGGAGAAGGAAATTGGTTTTCTACTAGGAAAAATGACTACTATGGTCAATTGATTCCAGGAAGCTGGAAGCAGACAGTCCCTAATTGCTAATGTGTGGTGATGGCAGCAGTGCAGGTAGAATTTTATAGCAAATATAGTACCAGAGGAAGAGTGCCAGTGCAAATGGAAGGTGGCACACACAGTACAGAAATTATACAGAAAAGAAGCCAAGGAACAAAATATAAGTTGCCATGAAGCATTTTAAGGAAGATTGTGCAGGGACAGCTGCAAGGGGAAAATTGCTTGTAGTGAAATATAGGCCTATGAGGGAATAACACATCATGAGTCATTTGGGACTCTTGGAAAGAAAGTTTTTCTTAGAAAAATATTTTATGTTCTTGGCTGTCACTTCTTTTACTGGCAGCCTCTGTTGTAGCTAGTTATTCATTATCAAATGACTAATTACTGTAATAATTGGCATTAATTTAAAACCAAAACAAATTGCCTCCATCCTAGTTTAGATTTGTTAGGAAAAAAGGAGAAATATACGGAATATAATGAGTTTGCTTTTTAAAAATACATATAAAACTGATGAGGAAGTAAGAAGTGCCTTTGGAGGCTTTGTAAAGGGATGCAGGTTCAGACATGAGGCTTGAACTTGCATTTACTCTCAATGGGCTTCTGTCACAGGCTGCATGCACCTATATGCATCTTTGCTTTCAGTCATGTACATTTTGTCTACATTCTAGTTTTTCAAGCCTTGTGCTTATCCTCATCTTTTCCATATCTGTGATTGCTTGCCTATAACAGGACCCCGATTTTCAGAATTCATTCTTTATCTGTTTTATTTAGATCCTGTTGCAACATCTCAGTTTCAGGACTGAACAGCCGCATCAGTACAGCCAAAAGTAACTTCTGAAAGCCTTGGGTTTGACTGTCAGAATATGCTTTGTAAGCAATGATTATTTAAACTTGGAAAAGTGGTGCTTTTAATGGCTGTAGTTTGTTGTTTTAATGAAAAAACAGTAGTATTAAATTAATGGATATTACCAAGACTACCCAATCCTGATAATAGATTCACCCAGTATTGGAGTGTAAACCAGTTATTTTCTTATGTTTCTGTTCAAGTGTACAAATTACAGCAATCAAAACAAATTCCATCTTGTTTTTAACAAATCCCAGTGTATTGATGATAGACACAGTACGAACTGACTGTGTATGGCCCTAATTTCTAAACAGCGAGACAAAATTCTGTAAAAAAAAATCTAGCAATTCCAGTATTTTCAAATCTCCTATCAGGGTGTGTTTAAACTGTCTCCCTGCAATGCCAAAGCATATGTAGGCAAGATAACAAACTATTATCAAGCATTTATAAAAGTTCACTTTCTTCTCTTATAGTTTAGGTAGGTGCTGTGGTCATTTGTGTCCATAGAATTGTAACAGAAGCTATGTCTAATACATCTAAATATATACAAAATTTGATAACTAAAACAATTGATTTCAGAGAAATTATGCCTTTTATTAGTTTTGTAGACTCCTGGCTTTTAAAATACATATTAATGTATACTGCTGTATTAAAATACATATTAATCACCAGACAGTAAGTCTCTGCATATTGTCTAAAAAAAAGTTTTCCAGTTTCATTTATCATTTTATGATATTTTCTTGCAGTATGTTATTTACTAACTATACTATTAGCTTCAAGTTTTTTTTTTCAGTGAAACTCCCACTAAATGTCATGTTTGATATATTTTTAGATAACTGAACATGAGATTTGATTTACCCGACTCTCAATTAAAAGTGAAAACAGAATAAAATTACAGTATTAATATTATTTTTTATTTTGCTAAAATTAATGTATAATACAAACAGACACTGACAGAATTACTTAAGTCTCTGTTATAGATACTGTTGTCATATTATTACCTAAGTTGCTACTGATTATCTTACAAAAATAGCAGCTTTAAGAAAAGGAAACAAAACACAACTGGAATAATTTGATTTCCAGAGGCCATCCAAACTATAAATGCAGCACTCTTGCCAACAAAGGCAAGTTTTACTTTTCCTTCATTTTGAAAATGTCTAAGTGTTTTAATTAAAAATGTATTCACTCAGCCTCCTGCTAAAATAACCAGACCCACACTTTGTGGCCTGATTTTTAATTTACATCAGTTTCCAATGCAAGGAAGCAATCTATGAGAAGACATCAGTTCTGTTTTTCAGGAGAAAAATGACCTTCAGTGAAGCTCCTTGCTGTGAATGCATGATTTCCTTTATTTCCTGACAAAATATAGTTATATGCTTGTATTGCTTTGCTTCAGAGAAAAATGAATTTAGTAAATTTAGAGTATATAAGTATAGAGTATGTCTCAGAAAGAAACCAGAAATGAAAATTAGTGAATTCTGCACTTCATCTCCTCTGAGGGATATACAAAGACAATAATAAAATAGTGGAGGATGGAGTACCCCCCACTGTCTGCGCTGGTTCTCAATATATATATTTTTCTCATCTTGAAGTGTCTGAATACCAGCAATATGTATTCATATCATAGAATCACAGAATGGCTGAGGTTTGACAGAACCTCTGCATGGCAGCTGGTCCAACCTGTTTGTTCAAACAGTGCCACCTATGGCAGTTTTATCAGGTGTGTGTCCAGATGAGCTTCTTAAAATATTTCTCAGGATGGAGACTCCACAGCCTCTCTGAGCAATCTGTGCCGGTCCTTGGTCATCCTCACAGTGAAAAAGAGTTTGCTGATGTTCTGAGGGAAACTCCTGTGTTCCAGTTTGCACACGTTGCCTCTGGTCCTGTCACTGGAACGACTGAGAAGAGCCTGGCTCTGTTTTCTTTGCACCCTTCCTTCAGGTATTTGTACACACTTATGAGTTACCCCTGACACTTCTCCACACCAAACAGTCCCCGCAATCTCAGCTGAATAAGATTCACCAGTCCATCATCAGCGTTGTGGCTGTTTGTTGGACTTCCTCTAGCATGTCCATTTGTCCCCTCTAGTGAGGAGCCCAGAACTGAATGCAGCACCCAGGCATGTTCTCACCAGCGCTGAGTGGAGGGGAAGAACCACCTCCCTTGACCTGCTGATAACACTACCCTTGGTGCTGATAACCCTGCATGCTGATAACCCTCTTTGCTCCAGTGGCACATCTCTGCCTCATGTCCAGTTTGGTGTCCAGCAGGACACTCAGGTTGTTTCCATCTGTGCCTGTCCTTGGTGCCTAGGGTTGTTCCTTCTCAAGTGTGGGACTTTGCACTTCCCCTTGTGGAACCTCTTATCCCAGTGTCTGCATTTTTATTTTTCTTCTAAAGAAGGAATTCGCATTCTTGCTTCTTTGAGGTACTTAATATTTTTGCCACCTTTTGGAAAAGCTAAGGTCACTGCTTTGCATGTACAGATCAGTCTGTATTTAACTGCACTTGAGGAATCTGAGATAAGGACTACCTGCCATGGAGTTTGCTATAGGAGAGTCTAGTTGCACTAATTGACCTCATACTGTGTTAGAGGGTTTTAAACTCCCTTTTCTATTTCCCTCACTTGTGTATTTGAGTGTATTTCTTTTTTACTATTTTAATATTTGAAACATAGCTAGAAACCTTCAATACAAAGGAATTGCATGTGTAACAAAGTATTTTGTATCATTCATATTTAAAATATCCATAGAGTAGTTTCATATTTAAGATAAGAATGACAGTTGAGAATAGAGGTCTTGATTCAGCAAAGTATTTAGTGCCTAATTCTGTTTTGAGACCTTGACAGAAATTATTTCAACATAAAAGCTGTTTCAGTAACATATGCAGTATATTTTTATTATATATTACATGAAAGAACTCAGACCTAATACCCTCAGTTATTTGTATTAGACTCATATATCCCATTTATTTCTAGATACAATCAACTGTGTAGCTACAGAGCTACCCTGCAGTGCATCTCAATTATTTCTATTCATCTAATCAGTAAATTTAGTATTTTTGGTGCCACTATCTGAAAAGAGTGCTACTTTGCCTTAATCAGAAATTCATTTAGAGGTAAGGGATGCACAAAGTGAATTATTTAGAAACTTTTTATTTGTTGCGACAGACTGAAATTTCCAATATTATTTGTTTGGCTTATATACATATATACACACACACACATATACATTTATTTGTGTGTGTGTGTGTGTGTGTGTGTGTGATTGGATCACATACAGCATTCAATAACTGCATACTTCTGTCTTATTTCATATTTTGTGCTTATGTGTTTCTATTCAGCTGACTTTGTGAATGTGACACATCAGTTTGCCTAAAAAACACAGTGTGTGTTTTCCACACTAAAATGTTGGAATTATAAATAGCACCTAAACCCTCATATTTATTTTGTAGCAACATACATTTTTTCCTCTAGATGGCAATATATTGCAAGAAATATTGTCACTCTGTTTGCAGTACTTGTAAAGATTAAATTTGGCAGTTTCCAGGAGGTATTTAAAGTGAAATTGTTCACTCTTTTCACTTGAATTTTTTTGAGGGTTGTTAAGTGTAACATAATATATAACTAAGAAAATCCTATAAAATTGGAAGAAGTAAATGAGTTAAACAAAAATTAGTTATGCTACATTCAATGTGTAAATACTTGCCTATAACCAATGGTCACATGGGCTTTTACATGAAGATAACCTGTAAAAGATTTTTCCAAATGTATTAGTATGTTTCACATAAATTACTGTAGGAAATGTGACTTTTACTTTTCCGTATCAAGACTTTAAAATTCCATATTGGCATTTTCCATTTTGATTACAAATTAAAATACAGTATAGCAAAAATAATTTTCCAAAACAATGAGAAATACTAACATAGAAAATTATGTGTAATGTATTGCAGGTAGAGATACTGTTGTAGAAGTGATGATTAAAGGATATAGGAAGACCTAATCAGTCAGGATAGGTAGTATGTTTCATACACCAGCTGATATAAGCAGAGTGTCAAAATAGACATTTTTCCAGGCATCTCAGTCAAAAACTTGTATTTTCTCCTGTTCATACATTTTAAACCTGGCTTAATCTTTTTCTGTTCTAGTATACCATAATAAAAAGATAGGCTGTATTTTCTTGAAAACGTTAAGTAGAAACTCAGGGGTTTCATGCACATCTGGAGCTCATATATTTTTATATACCCTTTCAGAAAATACTGTGTGCACCTACTGAAAAATATATGAATTGAGACACTATTTCAACCATATAACACACTTGAGATACCCTTGTTTCTACACATAAGCTTGACTTTTTTCTCTATAAAAGTAAATACTGATACTTTATTGGAAGACTTTAACCTTCTTTCATTTCAGCAGAATCTGACAGATCAGTAAATCAGCCCAGAAGGTTTATTCATAGTATCTTCTCCTGAAACTTCCAGTGTGGATTCCTGAGGAATTACTCAAAGGAAATATTTTCCCCCTGACTTTAGTTAAATGAAGAGATGATCTGGTGATATGATTCTGAGTATGCTGATGATAAACTCTGCATCTGGGGAGCACAACCAGCTGGGAAGTGTGGCTGTATGAAAAAAATGGGAGGGGGCAGTGAAAGGGGGCAGAAATGGCAGTTTTATGGCATTGTGTCTGCAAATGTTTGTAAGTTAGTCACACAGTTCGCCTCAGGATAACTCTGTGGGTTTAGGGATAGATTTCTTAGCACTGTATATTTACCCTCTTAAAAAGGAAGTGTTGAACTGGTATTTTTGGTCTTCTGCATATGATGAGGAGAAATGCAGGGGTACCTGATGCTAATAAATATGGAAAGGGAAGGCACAGATCAAGACATCTGCGCTTTGGTGAACACTGATAGTGGAAAAGCTGTGGGCATTTCCTTTGAGATGGCAAAAGAATGAAGCTGAGCTCTCTGTTGAGTACAGATTCTGAGATGACTCAAGCAAGGAAGACAGTAGAAAAAATGCTACCTGATTTCACTGTACCAAACAGATAAAAGCTGCAGATATGGGAGAGTTAAGAGTGGAGTAAGGAGTTTGCTAGCTGGTTTCTTTGAGATAAAAACCTGAAGGCTGAAAGACTAGTGGAGGGGCTGAGCTGTAAAGCGTAAGTACCCTAGGGAGGTGAATTCAAATACTTGTGAAACAAAGAAATTAGTGCAGGAAGAATAGAAAAAGACAGAGCTCCAGGATGCCTCTTAGCTACCTGGAATGCAAAATTCCCAGTTTGAATGATGGCAGTTTTAGAAATAGCCACCAAAATTCAGAATATCACACTACTGTGGTGTACTCAGACTTCTGGAGCCTGCTTGTAGTGTCCAGCCACAAAGTACTTCAATGGGACCAAGCTATGTGGTGAAATCCTGGATGTCTTATGGAAAGAGACAGAGTGTGGCATTGTTGCAGTGCTGCATCTTCTGCAGAAGGTATTGGTGTTTGGTCAGCAGTCTGAATATGCTTCATGCAATACTTCTTTATCAAACTCCTTAAGTGTTTACTGTAGTGCATTAGGAATACCATGTATGCCTTTAGGAGTCAGTCAACAAGCTCTTGTTCCTGTTGGTAGGAAATAAACATTGCCGTGCTCCTTAATAAAACCTTGCCCTTGGCACTGAGGAAAGGATTATTATTATTTCATACCCCTAATATTTTTTTTCTGTAACCATATGGAAGAAAAAGTATTTGCGTAGTGGTAGAGACTGGCAGCCGGTTTCCTCTCATCATATTACTAAAACTCCCTGTGGAAAGAAATAAAGATGTTAAAACTTTCAGAATAATGTTCTTTTGCACATTTAAAAAGAAGATTTATCAGTCAAACATTCTGAAAGTGTATTTCTAATTTAAAGAAAAAAAAAAAAACAAACCCATGGGGTCAGACAGCAATCTCTTCCTCTGTTTTGCTATTTGGACTTCCCTCTACTGATGTTGATTAATAGTCAACTCTTAATTTTCTAGAGTAATTATATATGATGGATCATTAGGATTACCTAGAAGGAGTAATGGAAAATGTCCTAACT
This sequence comes from Ammodramus savannarum pratensis, assembly GCA_020466415.1. Classification (NCBI taxonomy): domain Eukaryota; kingdom Metazoa; phylum Chordata; class Aves; order Passeriformes; family Passerellidae; genus Ammodramus; species Ammodramus savannarum. Next base: position 85,117,397 of record JAHXMQ010012338.1, on the reverse strand, counting down.
TCTGATATTTTTTAAGACAGATTTTGCCAAGGGATTCTGTTTCCAGTAGTAAGAGCAAAATAATAGCTTACAAATTATTGTGACTTAAGACAGAGACAGTAAATAAAATGTATCAGAATAGTTCAGTTTCTTTTCAGTGAGTTGCTATCAGTTGCTGCTTTTTTTGCTTGCTGAAGGGAAGAAAAATCTGATTATGCTGAGTCCCCTGTTTTAATAGTCAGAATAATTGAATGTGTTTCTCTAAGTTTTTTGTAATGATCTGGGCCTGGCTTTCTTCAACTGTAAAATGGTTTTAATTTTCACAGAGGTTTAAAGAGACACAATTAACTAATATTTAGGAAATACTTTGAAATCCACAGATGGAATTTAAAAAAAGTTAGTTTTGCATGAAGCGTGTTCCAGAGATCTGTGTATGTTACTTTGATAATATTCTGCCAAATATGTAGGTATCAATCAATCTGTAAGAGCGAAAACAAATTTGGAATTGCTAAAACTCAGTACATCATGGAAGCTAATTAAATTAAGAGAAAATTGAATGTTTTGCTCCTGGTATGGAACAGAAACTACCTGACATGATTATTTTGAAGCAAACTTCATCTTTGTCATGGTTTTACATTGGCACAAGGCCAAATGCCCCCAT
>JAHXMQ010012338.1:85012557-85116657 GCA_020466415.1 Ammodramus savannarum pratensis | reverse complement strand
CCAGAAATCCTGTTTCCGGGTCAAACCATGACAATCTTCCATATGTCAAGGATGAGTTTTTCTTTACAGACATAGTGGGACAAGATCTGGACATGTAATTATAAAAAAAGATTTTAAATCAGATTAACAAAGGAGCTGGCAAAGACACATTTTGTCTCTAACAGTGATAAACACAGACTTACGTAGCTAACTTGGAGGGAAGTGCCCAGTTAAGAGTGCAGTTTTTCAAATTTGTGTAAATATCCACTTAAGAGAAGTATAAATCTCTCAGGACATGAGTAATTGTAGGTTACAGCCTGTTTTGCTCTGTGAATAAGGAACTTGCATTCTTGCTATGTTTGACTATAGTCCTAACATGATGCCTCTGTTGTTAAATTTATATAATGAAAGATATCACCTATTAAATGAGAAATGAGCAGTGCTAGTAGCAAGTCCAGCTATTCTTTCTGCTTTAAATAAGTAGAAAAGAAGAAAAACAAAATATACAGCAACAAAAAACAACATCAAAAAACCCCAAGAAAACGCAGGCTTTCTGGTTATTGAGATCTACTTAATTTTTATAGCGTCACCCTGTTCATGACAAGGTAAATCAGTGAAACACTAAAAGAACCAGGCACGGTATAAGCAATGGATGAATGTGCCAAAGTTCTCTTTGTGTTTTATACATAATGGCATAACAGCAGACAGCTCAAAAGCATGCAGATGAACCCCCAGTTTGTCAGGAGTTCAGGGAACAAAAAAGCAGCCTGCAGCTAGCTTTCTCCACCTATGCCTGGCACAAATACAGTAACTAAATGCTGTATTTTATAGCTGAATAGAAAGAAACAAACAGTGAAATTTTAACATCAAGCAAGAGCTAAAGCTGGCAGAAGAAGAAAAACAATAGCACTCAAAGAAAATAACAACAGCAAGGAGGGAGTAATATGGTCCAAAAATGAATAAAAGACCAGGGACCACATCCAAACCCAGAATAGGTTGTAAAACATGGTCAGAGATAAAATATTCCCAGTGGAAGTGGGAGAGGCACTATATCTCATATTATGGTCAAGTAGAGAATTCTGCAAATCATCCTTTATACTGCCACCAAATACCATTTTATGTCTATACTGTTATGCATTTTTTGACATTGCAAATTTCTTTCTATGCTTCTTAGGGGTTACTATTTTAATTATTTAAATTCCTTTTTTGTTGCTGGTGGGCTGTTATCAACAAATATGTGTAGCATATGCCTAGTATTAGCCTTATCAGTAAGAACACAAATTTTGACAAAATTTTAACAAATTTGGAATATGTTAATATGCACTGAATGAGGCATATAAGTGAAGTCTTTACTCTTCATTTAAATCTCTAGTTTTAATCTTAAGGGCCTTTTGGAATCCCTTATAATTACCTCCCAATAGGAAAACAAAAGAGTCCGCAGCTCAAACATACCTGCATGTCCGTACCCCAAATGGACATAAATGCGAGGTTATCTGACAGAAATCTAAATAAAGCAGGTGTAGAGATTGTGAATCTTGTTCTAGTGAAGTGCTGCATGTTTAGATACAGATCCACAAAATGCCTAATGCAAAATCCAACTGCCCCCTGAGTGCTGAGATGGTTCTGCTCCTTCTGTGCCCATCCCAGTGGTTCCCCCCTGCATCTACTCTAGCACTTTCCAGACATGCTGAACAGGTTTTTTGATTAACGAACAAAAAATTAACATGATAAAGCAAAACTGAGTTTTTGGTCTTTCAGAGGCTGAAATCAATCAAAAGGGCATTTCCAGGAAGAGCCAGAGACAGCAGGAGAGGAATGTGACCTGCACAGCTGGGTATGCAGGCAGACAATGAGGAGAAGGGCTTGGTGTCCACAGCCACCTCCTGTAGCAGCAGCTGGCTCATACCTGTCACTGAGCTACACCTTCAGAAAGAGAGAAATCCCTAGGAGCAAAAAGGAAGTGACAAAGCATGGCATAACCTCTGTGATAATGTATCTGTCATTCAGTAAAATCTGAAGAAAGTGAGCATTTATGCGAAATGCTAATAGTTACAACTCTGACTCTGGGGAGGATTACTGTGTACACCCCTTAAAGAAAAAAAAAAAAACCCAAATAATTGACTCATCAGTTTTTTTCTGAAAGGAAACAGTTTCTATTTTGTGAATTGCTTATGGCTTTTTAGTTCACAGGAGGAATAGCAAAATTGTCCCTAATGGGAGGGGTTTTAACAAAATAGAAGCAAGTTGTGCTGAACCAAAGTGAATTAGCAATTATGGAAAAACTCCTGGAGAAATATAAAATGGGAAAAAACCCTAGGTATTAAAATGAAGGCCAAATAAAATTAAAGACAATCTGATACTGCCTTCCTCTCAAAAAAACCCCAAACAGCAAACCAAAAAACAAACCAACCAACCAAAAAACAAACAAACAAACAAACAAAAAACAATCCAAAAAAACCAAACCCAACAAAGTCCAGAACCAGGACATATGTTTCGTGCTATGTCCAAGAAATTTCTGTGGATGTTCAGAAAAGACAGTGTGCTTGTTTGCCTTTTCCAGGTGGAGCAGATTGTGTAAATTCAAGGTGGTGGGCCAGGGAGCACCATGCCAAAATGCCACCCAACAGCTCAGGGTAGGCTTTGGTGGGAAACTTTCACTGTATAGTCTTATGGCAGAGAGGAATGAAAGAAAATACATAGAGGTGATCCCTGAGGCAGGAACAGATGAATTGCCATGAATTGCCTAACTCAAGACAGTGACCAAGAGGTTTTCCTAGAGATGAGGACCTCTAATGAAGTATGTGTTTTTGCAACCAAAAAAACCACACTGAAATTTGCTAGATGGAGAGCAAGACTGGAAAGATGTCAACATTTTCTACATGTATCTCATCTGTCCTATTGTATATATTCTGCATTTTCATGAAATACACTGTTCTACTTAGTTTTACAGTAAGAGCAGAGATTTTCTTTAGGAATAAATTCCTTGAAAATTCTGGCCCACTGTAAGGATTTTCTCTAGTTGTCTAGGGAAGCACCACTAAAAAGATTCCAAAATAAAACAGGCAGACAGAATAAGTGGCCAGTTACCTAACTCTTATTTAGAAAAGGTGTCCTCCAAAGAAAACTTTGGTCAAATTGCTGACAATGATGAATTGTAGGAAAGTCTGATAGACTTGAAAAATCACAGTCATCAATCTCCAGGAAGAAAGATCTTGCTTTTATATTTGAATTGCACAAAGAATTTGCATAGGATTTAAGTATTTTTGGAACTGTTATCTACTTTCTGTAAACTGAGACTTTGCTGGAACAGGTTCAATTTGCAGTGAATCTATTTTAAATATTTAGATAGAATTGTAATTGCACTTGAAATTGTTTCAAAATAAGATTAGATCCCTCTGAGTTCTGAAATTTGTGAAGCTGCAAACCTTAGAAGTGCAGCCCTGTGCACTTCTAAAATGATTTTGGCTTTTGAGTGAATAGAGAAATCATCCTAAATCCAATTTGTGGAACAGGGAATATAGCAGTAATGGGAACATAATTTTTGAGAGTTGATAAGTGATGACATCATCATTTAAAAAATGAAGACAAGTTGGTGTGTAAGAGATATAATGTAGATGTTGTTGTGACTAAAATATTAAGAGCATGTGTCTATGTTTTGGGTTCCAGGGCCCCAGGAGTTATACTTGTGCACTCCTTTTGTGATGCAACAAAACAAAACAGTGTTTGTGTTGTCTTTGGTGAGTATATGACACATATTCTTTTCTCTAAATATCTTGTTGGTCACAATATTTCTTGGTTGCCTACAGAAGGAGCTTTTTATGATTCAGCCTGTAGAAAACATTAAATGTCACCATGATATTTATCTTTGTATATTTTTTAATCACATAATTTTATTGCTTTCCTGGATCTAGATTTTTCTTCCTCATATAAAAACTGCCTTCTTTTTGTGAGAAATCTCTTTGACTACAGTGGAACCAGTTATAATCAACATTACTATTCAGAGTGAGTAAGAGTGTTGCAATCTTTTCCTTAATATATATATATATATTTTCCCACAACTTATTTATTTTTTAAATTTTTTCCCTACCTTGGAAAAAATTAGAAGAAGAACAATTTTTCAATTGTTTACAATTAATTCTTTATGATATAGCTAAGGAGAGGGGCAATTTTTAAATATTGTTGGTTTTTCATAGGCCTAGTACACACAGAATTTTATTGTGGATTATGTATTTTTAAAAGCAGTTCTTTATTGTTAAATATTTAGTTGATACAGTAGTTATTAAACCCCCAAATTCGTGAAAGCGTTAATGTTTTCTAAGCAACTACCCAGGGAAAATGCAGTATCCATTACTGTTTAAGCTTCTGCATTGCCAGAAGGATGACAGATAAACTGGAATGTGTCAGTACTTTAATTCAGTTACATTGAAATGTAAAGACTCCAAAAGAATCTTTGTTAGGTTTTCAAAAAGCTAGCACTTGGATTCCTACCCAGCTGCAATGGCACAGTGCAGCACTGTCTGTTACTGGTGCCAGTTTCACACCATTGCGCTCAAAGGTTACTGAATATCCCTCACAGCATTTGGGCTGCAGAATGAGCTCCTCACTCAAATGAACATGTCTTCTCTTCTTGCTGTGAAGACAGTACACTGAGAGCATTTGCTAATTCATTCTCATTCTGTTGTGTCTAATTTTAACTTTCATCCCTTTCTTTTTTGTACTTAAATTTTTTTTTTTTATTTTCCATCCTTTTATTACCTGAAACGTATTAATGTTCAATGAGACAATATTTGTAGATGTTATCTTCCAATTGCATGCTCCACACACCAAATTTTAACTTGATAGATTTCTGCTTTGGTCATTGAAAAGATAATCTGTATATTATGGTTTTATAAAAGAAGTCTCTTGGCTTTATGCAAGAGAATCAAACTGGGAGAGATTTAATTTGAGTTCTAGGGAGTTAGTTATAATAGCTAGGATGGTAGCTCAAATATGTGCATCGATTTAGCTGGGTTGGATCTAAGCCAAATTTTTCTTCCCCAAAAGCCTACCTTATGTGCTAAGCAGAATTGCACTTGTACCTGAGCAGGTGCAGTTTACAGTCAAGTGTGCAAAACAGAACACACCTAATTTTCAGTTCAAGTTCTGAGTTACTTGTGCTGGGGATACTCAATTCATCCATATTGCTTCCCCTCGGAGGTGAATATAGCTAAAAAAGTAATCTACTGTCTATACCTCCTTGTTCCAAATGGCACTGTGCCAGCAAAGAGCTATTTTGAGTTGCAATTGGATCTCATTGATTTCAGTGAAACCTCATTTGTCATAAAACTGGGAAATTCAGTTGGAAATCAAACTCCATGTATTCTACCACTGAAAAATTCAAATACTTGTTCTGCGGTACAAAGCAGTGAAAGGTGTGGAAAAGCAAACTCTAGAGTTCATTGGGTGGTATAATAAAGTTCTTCAGATCCTTGAAGAGCAATTGCATAACTTTTAATGTAAAGCAGTCTCAATATTTCAGTCTACTTCAGATAGAAGGAAAATACAATTCTGTAGCAGGATTTTAAAGTCAAATCAGGTGCGGTAGTGTAACTTTATCTGAAATATGAACAAAAGAGTGGTTGCCAAAAATTAATGAATGATCTGCTTCTGCCCACAGATGGCTGACACTAATGATAAGATAGTTTTCACCTGTTTGGTACCTTGTTTCAGTATTACCATTATAAATTGGAGTGTGTTAATGGTTTAAAAACCAAAACCGAACAAACTATTACAGAAAAAAAAATGTTATCTTAAAGATAAATCTTAATCCTGTTCTCTGGAACATTTTTATGGGAAGCCTGGAGGATGCATAACCTACAGTGTGAATGAGTCCTGGATAGTACGTTTTTGGGAACATGTAGGTTTCAGCTGTCAGGCAAGAAAGGATGTATATGCTTCTTTCTGTTAGGATACATTACGATGTTATTGTCAATGTCCTTGTCTTACATATGTGATTTTAAAACCAAAAATACCTAAACAAACAGTGTTGTTGATAAAACTGTAAATACTCAAAATTATGAAGTTATGAGGCGTGCTCTTATTCTGGCTTCAGGGGAATGGGGCTATGCCATGTATTTTCTCCTGAATTGATTGAATACTGTGAGCCCTGGGATCCTGATCTTCTGTTGTTACTCACATAAGCAATTGTATTTATTTAAATAAGAACAATAAATATTTATTACCTTTTTTTTGAGTTTCATAATACAAATTCCCAGTTCATATTTCTATTCACAGCCTTAACATAAGAACACTGAAAGTCAATGAGTTTTATATTTTTCCATATAATAACTTATATATCTAGAATAAAAAGAGAGTTTGTGTTTTGAACACATTTTCTCTGACCTATGTAATTTTAGTTCTTAATTTTGCCTCTGGATGATCTGCTAAGAGTTTAAGTGGAACAGTTGCTCATTAGTGTGTGACAAGGGTGAACAGATTGATTGAAAAAAGTAATAAAAGAAGGCAACTAAATCAAGATGTTTTCAATGCTTGTCTGTAGTTTTGACAAATTGCTATCCAAAAAAAGGCATAAAATAAGTTGGATTAAATTCTGATTTTCTTGGAAAAGTTGCCTCTATCTCAAAAAGCATTGATGGAATGTGTTGAAACAAAATTCTTGTCAGTTTCAGTGTTCTTTAGGGGACTTCCTATAGTAAGTATGTAAAAAAATTGTACGATTTATATTTTTCATAACACTTGCTCTATCCCCAAAGTGACACAAGTGGGAAATCCCATCTGTGAATATCATCTGCTGCATGTTAAATTACTTTACTTAAATTGGGTTTGGTTATATCAATCATCCTCAAGCTTAATGCAATTCCTGAGGAGGTGGTTAACCTTAATATCAGTTACTGGCAAGAGTTTAAATTACTATTTTTAACAGGGTACGGGGGCATCCTATTTTACAGGAACATATTAAGTTTCCTCTAGTTAAACTAAATACTGAAATATAGGTTCAAACCCACAGATCTGTGAAGAAACAAGTTCAGTTCAGGCACAGTCGAGTGGTAAGACAATATTCTTTGCATTTAGAACAAGACAGAGATACTTGAAAATATTACTGTAATAGTAATATTTTGAGTATTTAAAAATGCATTTAATAACTTTAATTTGCTGAACTAAAGTATGAGAACGGGCATCTCACTACCCACCGAAAGGATATAATTGCTTTTAAGCAAGGAGCAGGTTAATGGTGCACCTTTCAAGATTTGAACCAACAATGACTAGAGGCAGCTGCTAATCAGTTGATAGGAACCTCCTTGAATCCTCTGAAGTAGAATCAGCTCCTTCTGGAAAGAACTGGACTTCATGACAGACCCTAATTTCTAACATTGGATCAAGCTGACCAGCTGAAATGTATTAATTTATTAGCAGCAATTAAATCAGAAATTTGAACCTTCTCAGACCACTGAGGCTCCAAAGAGCTGGAAGTGACACAGCACTGTGTCTGTACTATGTTTCAGGTAGCCTCATATTTTTATTTGTTTTTTAGATTGTAATCTGATTTTAACCATTAAGGCAAAAAAAAAAAAAATTAGCATAAATCAATCCTTTTACTTCCTGATGATCTTATTCTGACTTGTTGAAAGGATCATGTGATAGAATAATTTGTTTACTTTTCTAATAAGCATTCGAAAAAAAAGAATCCATTTAACCAGTGAAGTCTGAATTTATAATGCCAGAATATGAGTAGGCAGTAATGGTGCCAAATAATAAAAGGCAAAGCAGTCAAGCACAAAGTGAATGACCAAAGTTATTTAAAATACAACAAACACAAAAAAAAAAATTGTTTTGGGTATTGTTCTGACAAAAGGATGACTGGAAGATACAGAAGATCATATTGAATATATACATAAATTTTTGCCTATTATTTTCAGATGGAGAGAAATAAAATAGGAAATAATATAATAATAATTCATTCCAGTTGACTAGACTTCATTTCCAAAGCACTTTCAACATATATTAAATATAATACACTAGAAAAAACACTGTAGTGAAATTTATGGAATAAAACTGCATACAATTTGATTAAAAAAAAGAAAAAGTAAACATTTACATCAAGTTACATATTGTTCTGGAAGGAAGTTAGTGTTGAGGCTCACCCAGAGGTATGTCAGAGATGTAATCTGACACATGCTAAGAGGGATCTCTCTGCAGAGGCCTTTGAAAGAAAATGTGTTTCCTCTCATTCTCTCAAGATTATACAATATTTAGAAACAGTCAGTAGTTCCAACTTTAGTACTTCCAGTTGGTCCGTGATGTAGGTTATTCATGAATCATTTAAAATTTCCAATGCTACATTAGTAGAATTCTGAAGCAAATTTTCAGGATAAAAAACAGCTGATTAAGGCTTAGAATGAATGTAAGCAGAATTGTACATAAGAAATAGAAAATACTCAGTATTAGTCTTTTACATCTTGACAGCTAAATTTATTAGGCTGTGGAATGGTCTCGCAGTGAAAATTCAAATATTTGATATTTTTAAAATAGGTTTGGCAAATGTGTGGTGGGTGTACAAGAGCAAACAATTACTCTGGCAAACAGAAAGACTATAGCCTGGCAAACAGAAAGACTATAGCTGTCACTCAAACTATCTCATAATCTTAACGGGTTCAGTTTCTGTTTAACACTGGCCCCAGCATGTAGCTTTTGCTCAACCAAGCAACTGCTCAGTAATGTAATTTTGAGACCTTACCAATGAATTTTGCAGTTTTTAACTGGCATGGATAAAATGGACCAAATCAAATGGTGTAGTGCTTTTTGCACATGCAAAAAAAAAAAAAAAAAAAACCAAAAAAACATGAAGAATCTGAAAACTCTGTTTCATTCATTCTCTCTGGGTCATAGAAGACTTTTTCTTTGTTGACCAAATCAACAGAATTCCTTCTCCTGAGTATGTGATTTGGGAAATAATTTATAAAATATATAGATGATTTCTAGAGGTCCCTTCCAACCCCAACAATTCAGTGATTCTCAAACATGCTTTTCCAAAGATTGACTTTTGGCATCCTCACAGTCAGGACCTAGGAACTTTTTTGGCTTTATGATGTAGTGGGAAAGCAGTGGGATTCATCACTGGCACAGTCTTCTCTGTGACCTTTCCTGAACAGACTATGTGTCAAATTAATTTGGCAATAGAGGTAAGTGGAATAGTTGGTTAAAATAGTTCGTTTCAGGGGTGATTGAGGCTGTCACTATTTCTCTTCAGTGAGGCTTCCTGAGAAAGAGAACAGAGCCATCAGTTTCTTTTGCCTGACACCAAGTCCCAGTTTTTGCCACATGCTACCATAGAAAAGTATTGACAGTTTTCCTGTAAGGAGCTGAATTTTCAGGTCTTGTCAGTCAGCCAAGGCTTCAGCAATTATTTGATGCACTCTTTTTAATTGTAGATTCCCAGTTAACTCCCCATTTATAAAGCACCCCATATCTCAGTTGCATCTTCAACCATTTTACACCTGTTTTTCCTTACTCATCTCCAGATCTCCTCTCTTACACTTCAGATGGGATTGAACCTTCCTCACAGAAGCTTTAGCAACTGGAAACCAGCATGGAGCTTTCTAACACACTGGTGACACAAGATGCAACTTTTCATAGAAGATCTAAGTAGTACTGGTTAGCCTGTGCAAACTGTCACAGTTCCTAATCCTGAGACAGAGGATCTGTCTCTGACAGAGGCTTTGTCTCTGCTAAGGGAGAACATAGCTGATGCTGTCTGTCTTACTGCCTTCAGCTGAAACTGACACCATTAACAAAAATTAACAATTTTAATGTCTTATCTGTACGTTGGCATATTACAGGCAGCCTTAAAGAGTCATAACAGACAAATCTAGCAGTCAGTTGTACTGAAAAAAGATGTGACATGTCTGTAGAGGCAAGATCTTTGCTTAGAATAGCTTGTATAGTTGGAAAAAGACCATACAATCCCTTCTTAACTCTGTTGTAGGAGCAACAGACTTCAAAGTTAAATATGAGTTCACAATGCCTGCTCAGTTTAATTTGTTTTGATTTCTCTTTACATTTGTGCCAAATTACTGGATAGCAGTAACAGAAAAAGAAAAAAGAAATTAAAAAATTTACCTTTTTATAAGCTCATTTGAGTCATCTTTTCTTTGCTTCCTTCCTGTACTTGTTCCTGCTTCAGCTGAATTATTTACTCTTGCCTGGCTTTAACATTCCGTATCTTTAACCTAGCTAAGCCCTCCCTGCAGCACTTGCTGGTTTTAGGTTTTTTGTTTTGGTTTGTTTTTTTTCTGCAAAGTTAGGGGTTTTTTTGCCAATTTAATGAGGTGAATCAGTTTGTCTTATGATCAAATTATCACCAGCCCTTGTTTTAAGTAAGCTGTAGGAATGTGGGCTAGTGCAGATGGGAATGAAGAGCAAAAGTCTCCTTTGAGAAAGAAAAAACTTTCAGACCCTGCTGTACTTCAGAAGCCTACCCTGAAGCCCTATGGGCAACTTGATGTTTGCTCTCAGAGACAATGGAAATGTTACTGAAGCTTATGGAAATAACTTTTGCCACATATCCAGGATAGAGAGGTAAATACATTGGTTTGTGGAATATGTAACTGAAAAATAGGAGCCAGCATCCAAAGCACAGAGCACCTTTGGAAGTAAAATTTTGTTGTTAGAAGGAATTTCCTTAAGACAGAAATTCAGATGAAGCACTGTGACAATATTTGCTGGAGCTAAATGCATGACCAGCTGAAAAAATGACCTGCCTGTGGAAGGCATAGAGAAAGACCCAGAGGGAGAACAGAGCATGGTACCAACAACACCAAGGTTCTGGGTACAATCCCCATGCACATTTACATAAGGGCGGAACTCGGTGATCCTTGTGGATTCATTCCAACTCAGAATATTCTGTGAATCTGTGAATATAAGCCCTTATCTTGCAACACACTACTTTAGCCACAAGAGACTAGAATGCTAGGAAAAATGAGATTTGGAGTTCTAAGCCACAGTGGTTGTTTTAATTTGTTGACATTTAGAGGAAAGAAAGACACAAAAATATTTTATTTATCTAATAGAAAAAAAAAAAAAAACCAAACAAAAAAAACTCTCATAAAACTTTAGATTCATCTGATTGCTTGGATAAAATAAAGGGTGAATTTTCTTTATGGATAGAACTATAGACAAAAATAGTGGTAACCCATGCTTGTGTTGCTTAAACTTAAAAAAAACCCCAAAAAACCTTTGATATTTCAGAAGCTGTTTATTTGATCAACCTCTTCATATGATTAGCTCATTTCATGTGGAAAAAAGCAGATAAAGGGACCTACAAACCTGTTTTGTTTTTTGTTTGGTGGTGTTATTTTTTTTCCTCTAACTCTTACAATTGATGGGTTGTAAAGCAGTTCAATGTGCTCCTTCAGGTACATATCTCCTGATCAGCTGCAAAGATAAATGGTATTGGAGGAGTGTAGCTGTCTAAACTTAGTGAGAAAGCTGAATCTCACTGAAATATTCTAGTCAACACTTTGACCTTGAATTCATTTTTGCTTTAAATGGTAAAAGAAAAAAATGGTTTTGAAACAGAGATATGTACTTATTTCCAAAATCCTAACTTCTTTTTAGGATTTCAGGGCTTGTCTTTCTACTGATTCCCTGTTTCTCATGGTTGTTTATCTTAGAGAAGAAGCTATATCTGTGGAAAAAAGCAACCAGAGTAAAACTGAAGGTTTTAAATGTTCTTTCCATGCTTTTACCTTCCTTTCTTCTGGAAAATTGATTAAAAAATTTCTTTTGAATCCTACGTTTACCTTCCACTTCTCTTTCTTATCCTGTCTTTCATGTCTCTTTAAGCACTAAACTTTTCCTTTTAATTTTCAGTGAGGGAAAAGTAAGAGAGTAAATAAGCATTTTGATTCTTTTCTCCAATTTAATTTTTTTAAATGAAAGGGAACATGGAAGGGAAAAAATCCCTTTTGAAGCATTATTATTTTTAAATTAGAAAAAATCAAAATAATTAAAAATCCTAACCTTTTTTAAAATTAATTTTGCATAAACATTTACCCGTTTTATTTTTTAATCTAAAATCAATAAATTACCATTTTCCTCTTAGCTTTTTTCTATGTTTAGTGGAAGTCTGGTAGTTCAGGATGTCTTATTATTGCATACACACAGCAAAATGTAATCTGAATGGTATTCAAACCTTAGATATGCCAGAAGCAAAGTATTAGTAAGTGAAATGACAGTAGGAAATAGACCATAATTATTTCACAGTGGATAAATTTGGTTGAAATTAAAATGTGGAAGTTACCTGTTGAAAATGTATATAGTTATCTATGCATAAAGTTCTTTAAAAATTGAACAATAATTATAGCTAGAGAATTATCTGGTTTTACTTAAAATTTGAGAAATTAGTATGTCAAGCCACTAGATACTCATACCAGAATGTATACCATTAATTTTGATTTATTATGCCAATTAAAGTGAACTAAAGAATCACATGGAACTGGTTTTTTAAAAGAAAATGAGCATTCCCAAAGTATTGATATACAATTGATCCTGGGAAATTCACAATTTCCTGTTTGACAAAAATACCATATGAGGTGAGAAATTATTCTTAATGTAGTAAAAGACTCAGAAATATTTGCCTCTATTTTTCTTTCAGTATTATTGCAATTTGGGTTTAGTCAAATATTAGTAAGTGCTGGAGGGTGATACTCAAATTCTGGTGCATTCTGTTGCCACTCCAACTTGTGCTGCTCTGCCCCCTGCCCCGTCCTGTTCCGTCAACAACGAGCTTGTTTTTTCTCCACAGAGCAGCTTCCTGCTTGTCATGAAAGCATTTCTTTCAGCTACCACCTTCATTTTCCCTTTTCTGAAATTTGTATGGAGTGTGGAGCTCCTTTGAACAACAGAGAGAAGACTGGGAGAAGAATAGAGATAGCTGCCACCTGCCACTTTAGCTAAACTGAAGCAAATTGAAAAGGCTCTTCAGCACAAGTTCTTCTTTCTAGGGAACAAACCCCCTTCAGTTAAAAATGCACTCTTTTTGTGACATTGTATCTTTCTTTTACTGATTGAACAGGGATATTTTTGAAAATCAGGATGCTGTGTATGACACCAAATTTAGTTGGAACTGGGAGAAAAAGACGCATTCCAAAGCCCATTGACAGAATTCAGAGTTTTGGAGTGTATGCAAGCAAACCCAAACTCTCCATATTTTCACAGAATCACAGAAATTCTAGGTTGGAAGAGACCTTTAAGATCATCGAGTCCAACCCATGTTCTAACACCTCAACTAGATCATGGCACCAAGTGTTTTATTGTAGCATTCAACATTTTCATGTTGAATGCTACAATAATGAACAGGAAAAGTAGTCCTGTAAAAGAGGATTATGCTGTAAGGGTTAATGCAGTGAGAGAGAGAGCTAAGAAACTGCAAATTCTGGCATTAGCCTACATGAGCAGTCCCCATTGTCCTTATCATCCTTTGAGAAGTAGGAACTCAGAACATGTTTATGTCTGTTGGAGAACACAATGTGTTTGAGACTTCAATCAGTCACTAGCTGTGGTCATTGTGCAAGTCTTTTGTCTCTGAGAGTCACAAAAGATAGAAATCACTGAAGGCAAGGCTCGGCCTTATTCCATACGGTTCTGGAAGATTTGTAGTTTTTCTGATATTATTCTTTTCAAATCTGTACTTCATAACTGAAGAGAATTAAACTAAGGGTAAATTTTGGCTAAATTTGTAGTTTTGGCATAATAAAGTCATGAGATGCAAAGAAGTAATAATGATTTCCAGGAAAATGCCCGAGAAGCATGCTGTTTATGCTGTATGCAGAATCAATTTAGAGTCCATATAAGCATAATGATAAACTTTTGCATGCAACAACTAACTAGCAGTAGCTGTGAATGGGAGAATTTTAAAATTGGAAGTCCATTACTTAGTTTGTGAAATTTACCTATTTAGATGATGAAATGTTTAATGGAATATAGAATCTTTTCGGTAATACTTAAACACATTTCCTTTGTGAACATTTTTCTTATTTTGTGATATAATTTACAATGCTATTTGGAGGAAAAAGGACAATATCTGGCAAGCTAGAAGGTGCTCCTGCGACAAAAGGACTTTCCTTCCTTTGATCTCTGGGAAAATCAAGGAAGTTTGGCATTGATAGATGTCTAAACAGATGTGGGCAGAGTGACCTGAAGTGATTGTGGCCAGGGGGCTGAATATCCCCCTTAGTCTTCCATTTTTCAGGCCACATACAGGCTACTGCATACAGTTCCTCTCCCAGAGGAAGAAAGGCATCATCAGGCTGGGGCAAACCTAAAGGATGGTCACCAGGCTGGTTGGAAGTGGATTACTTCCCTGTGAGGAGAGGCTGTATCTCAGAATATAACTGAAGTACAAATGTCTGTAATAATGAACAACTATTTAAGTAGCACAACATAAATTTTTAGGTAATCCAAAGTGATGAAATTCCTCGATCCGTCAAGAATGGTTACAGAAAATATTTAGTCATTATTTAGCTGGTGATAAAATCTACTGAAGAGGTTGCAGGGTTGCTGTTCACTTGAGTCAATCAGATTCAGGATGTCCTTCACACCAAAGGTAATCCACCCAGACTGGATACACACATGGGATCGTACAGACCAAATGCTCTATAGACTGCACAAGCATATGTGTCTGAAAAGCCCTTTCATTTGGGTGAACAGCAGCTGTTTTGCATTGCATTAATAGTAAAATCAAGCTATTTAGAGTCTAGGAACCTACTGAGTGTTTGCTATTGCTCAAAGAAAGCAGTTACTTTATAATAACGACATGTCTTACAATATAAGATCTAGGAATGTACTAAAAATACCATTCTGATTCTAAAAGAAATGGAATGGCAGTCTTGGAAGAAGTCATACACAAAATTTCTATATAAAATACCAGAATTGTTCTTATCAATTTACATTTCATTAGTTTTCATGCAGAAATTAAGAGATAGGTTGTACATTTCACACATAGGTCAGGAACTCATTTTAATTCAAGCAGTTAAAATGAATTGCCTAAGTTAAGCATTTCAGCCTGAAAGGTTAAAGTGGCAAAAAAAACCAGAAAGGCTTTTCTTTTCTATTCCTTCAATAATTTCTAGTTAAATCCTGAACAGCTATAGATTATTGCAAGATTGTGTCACTTTGCATGTAATTAAGAAGATATTTATGAATTGTGATAAAAACATTCCATGTAGGGCTAACACACATCCTGAAAGTGTCAGAGGTAGTTCCTCTTAATAATTTATTATGGCTACTAACAGTGTGGCACATTGACCTGTGGTTTGCATTGAACACCAACTGCCATCTGCACTGATGTATTATCTGCCAACATCATTGCCTCCAGATACCAAAACACATTTAGCAGAGAGTGGCAAGGCATTTCCTGTTTGTGATATTCCAGGTTAAGGAAACTTGTGAAATGATTAGGAGAAATAGCAGGCAGTTAGTTGGAACTGAATTCTTTTAGGGCTGTGAATTTCAATGAGAATAAAGAAAACAGAAGAGCTGAAAAATACTTCCATTTCTCTTTCACAAATTGTAGATGTCTTGGTCTTGGAAAACTAAATGTCAGAGTAAACTGAGAGTTTCACAGTTATGGTATTTCAGATTTAACAGAAAAAATAAGCCTTTTCTTATTACAGTTTAATAAGATTCAAGAAGGTTTTTAGGTTTTATTTCATTATTTTATTTAGGCACTCTTTAATTGTTTACTTGTTTTTCATTAATTAATGACTAGTTAACAGGAAAGCAATGAAACCAGTGCACTGTGAAGCAAAAGATACCCCTGACCAAGCTGGAGACACCAAATAAACCTTTGTTTATCCTGAGGCCAAAAGAAGTGCTGGGATCATGGAACAGAGACAGCCAATTTTATTTCCTTATTTTTTCCATGAATGACATGACACATATAGCAATTTGTGTGGTTAAGTTTTACCATCTTAAATTATACTCAGATTTTAGCAGGCATAAGGGATGTGTCCTAATTAATGCAATAGGAATCAGGAGTTGCTGCTGAGGTTTGTCTCTGCACTGACATAATTTGATAGATTTTGATTTGTGTGTGTGCAACAGTGTTTGGCATGGGCTAAGATAGAATGTGTCCTGTGAGAGCTCCCAGATGGAGACAGAGTTGAATGCTTTATAAAATCATGTCCGAGGAATCGTGATGTTACAGATAGCATTAGTTCAGGGTATGGTACTGCGTGTGCAGTACACAGAGGCTGCTCCTCGTGACTGCTAAATCCACATTAGAAAAGCTGAACTTCCAGTGCATGGCAAGGCAACCTGTGCACTACACAAAACAAACAAGCAAGCAAACAAAATTTCCTGGGAGCATCAGGGTCTAACTCTACAACCTACTTGCAGTGGAAACGTGGATCTAGTTTGAACATTTGGGTTTGCCATGTATTGGTGGAGCTACTGCACATCATCTGCAATTTATCAGAATATTTATTCTAAATATTTTTGGTTTCAAGTGGGAGAAATACATGAATTTGAAGAGGCAGACTTGAAGTAATAAAAAAGAAAAACCCAAATATTTTCTGAGCTGACACTGAAGAAAAGTACTTGAGTACTTTGCTGTGGTAAACCACCTTTAAGTCCAGTTTTTGCTTTCCTTTTAAGTTAAATGGGGAGGTAGTGGAGAGAAAATGCAATAGAAAATGATATTTTAGGCTATTTGCATTGTAAACCTAAAGTAAAAATAAACAGAGAATACAAATTAAGGTTTCCATAGCAATAGTAATTTGCCAGTATTATGTATCTGAAGCATTTGCAACTGTTGACTGAACTACTGTGTACTTCGCTGAACAATTTGTGCATTTATGAGTTAATGACTCTATGGAAACCTTTAGCTCTTATGTTTATGGACTACAATGGAATAAATCAGCTCATTTCCATTTTGGTATTGTTTTTCATCAGTTTCCAATAGCTGAAAACTTCTTATTCATTAAAGAATTACAGCTTCAGATTTTTTACTATAGTTTACTCTTAGTTTTGTCATGTTTGTTTGCCAGTAAGATCTGGGTATACTCCCCTTCCTGTCCTTGGAGACCTTTATCTCTTTCCTTCCTGCCCCCATGCGTAATTGTTGTAACTAGAACTAGTTAAAAAAAACCAATAATTGGTTCTCTGTTGTCCTTAATAAATTAAAGCTAAGTACACTAAACTGGTCTTGTGGAGCATGTTCTCTCCATTGGCACCACAATGATAATTTGATTGCTTTTGAACTATATATATACTTGTATGTTTCTATATTTAGGTATATTTACATATTCATAAGCCTTTTGACCCTTTTATTCTTGAAGATGTTAACAAGGCTCAGCCTTCATTAACTGGGTATCTAACTAGCTTATCTAGTCCCTCCAACTAAACCAGTAAACACAAAGACTGTTGCTTTAATTTCATAATTGAGCCCTCAAAACCAAATAATTTTATAACCTGGAAACATTGAAGGATGTGGTGAGAGGCATGTCAATCACAGCCAGAAGATCATTGTTACCACCGGATCTGATTGCTGCTGGCCGTTGTCTTCAGGGGAAAAGGGGGTTTCAGTTCAACTAAATTACAGAAAACTAACATCTCA
Source organism: Ammodramus savannarum pratensis (assembly GCA_020466415.1). Classification (NCBI taxonomy): domain Eukaryota; kingdom Metazoa; phylum Chordata; class Aves; order Passeriformes; family Passerellidae; genus Ammodramus; species Ammodramus savannarum. The sequence continues at coordinate 85,099,064 of JAHXMQ010012338.1, read as the reverse complement.
TTGAAGCAGAAGCAAAACTCTTACTAGCTCTGAATAGATATTTAGGCATTGAATAAAAATTTAATGCAGTAGTTGAGATGAAAATGAGACTCAGGGCTTCTTAACTTGCTGCTGAGCATAGCATGGCAGCAACTCTTCTTTGATTTTTAATGCTGAAGGAAGTGAGGCATGGACAATTACCTGGACTCACAGTAAGGACTTCCCAGAGACATTTTCAAAGAAGCTACATGGATATTAAAGAATCATTTTTCTCTTTTCCTGTTTTATGAAGGGTTTAGTTTACTGCTGTAGTGCTACAAACCACTGCTGGTGTACACATATGCAGACCTTGATTACTCTGGAATAAATGAATACATTACATCAGCTACAGGCTAGTCATCTACATATATATGTCCTGTAGACAAGCAAAAGTAAATTATATTTCAAAGTCCTGAAAGGTGGGAGAATAGCATAAATCTGATTTATTAAAAAAAAATGGTGAAAGGTGTTCAAGAGGGGTGTTTGTTTGCTTGTTAGCTCATTTGTTTTTCATAAATAAGTTAGTTAACACAATGATATGGGGACTATGATTGGTATCCAATACTGCATTCCTGCTGCATCCGGTGTGGTATGTTCAGAATTACACAATATTGAATAAACAAGAATTTTCTACAGATATATTGGAGAAAAATAAATAACTACTTCCTCCTATTAAAAAAAAAACAAAAAAATTGTGAGTTGACATTCTTTGAACAAGCACTTTTATTTTTTGGCCAGTTGAAATATTTTTCTGTAAATCTCAGAATTTACAAAAAAATTATTCCACTCCAAAATACCTTAAAAATGAAGGATTTCATTATTAGTTTTCCAAAGGGGAAAAAACCTCCAAAGCCTATCAAGTAAAATTTAGAGATTCTTTTAAATTTTGTCCCTTCTGTTGACAAGTTTTCAATGGGACATAAAGCAATGCATTCACAACAAATGAAGAGAACAGTTTCTTGTAACTAGTCTCAAGAGTGGATTCTTCACAATTAACTCGCTAGCAGCTTTTAAGAACTGTGTGGTTTATTAAGTGTTCATAAAATGAAGCAAGACTGCACAAACTTTTCCTGCACTGCTCATTTCTTTAAATTGTCAGTAACTCATACATCCTGTATATTTAGCTAATAGGAAAGGAAGAAACAGCATATTTAGTTTATCTATGTAAAATTAACCAATACAGCTTGGATAATGGGCATTCTACATGAATATAGCATCCAACAGTTACAGTAGCTAAATTAATGATTGCTTTTCAACAGCACTCTGAAAGTGCTATAAATTACAAGGGTCAGGTAATGAAAAGTAGCTGAATTTATTAAAAACAAGCTCAATGAGTACATTGTAAAAACACTGAGAAATCAGTATATGATGCTGGATTGTTTTGACTACTTTGTGTAATTTGTGTACATCCTCTCATTTATAGAGAGACACATATCAGATATATATACATATATATATATATATATAAGCCTACACAATATATATATATAAACCTACAAGTCATCAGAAGAAGCCTGATGACAGCAACTTAAAAACGTCATTTACATAGCCTACTTTACCGTATGTAAAAGTAATTTCCTTTACTATTAGAGTCCATGATTTTGAAGTTAAAGTAAAGAATTAACCCTAATTCCCAATACCGTATGGGATTAGAAGGTATTTATTCTCTCATTTTACAGAATGAAGAAGGAGCTTTTCTTTGTCTACACATATAATGGTGTATGCAAGGATAGAGGAAATAATTGACATGGCAAGAGACATACTGGGATAGTCTTAATGACAATTTTATCCACAGGTCAATTCCAGTTCCCAGATAAGGGAAGGATTTAATTTTTCCTCATTGACATTTGGATGAAATGATGGTATGTTTCTACACCAAAATTTTCTGTACTGATGCACAAATCTTTAGTGACTTGAATGCTATGTTTATTATAGATTCAATCTTGACGGTTAGACATTCTCCTAAATAGCTATTTATATCTTTTAATCTGACTAGGTTTGTCCCATTTTTTGTGAACTTGCTTGTACTCCAACAACAGTGCCAGGCTGTGAAAGAGAGGAAAAATATATTGTAAGTAATGATATGGAGTAAAAAATTAAATGAGAACTTCCAGATTAAAACAGTCAAAAAGATGTGAATTTCAGAGGAACTTCATCAGGAAAATGGTATTTGAAAAACAGGCTGATACCTTAATGTGAAGGGCTCCCTTGACCCTCATAATAATATATTAGCTATTTTAGGTTATCAGAATTTAATGACAAAGTTTCTTTGAAGGATAGAAGTTGTGCTGATCTTCTGTCAAATATTCCTAAAAGAGTAGCATGAGAGATAAGATACAAACATCAGCTGTGGTCATAGAATTAAAAAACTAAAAATATTTATTGCTATGAATTTGTATTCCAGTAAAGAAATGCTCTTATCACTTAATATAGCAAAGCCATTTTAGGTGATCCCATCACTGACAGGATGGAGAACTTTCCTTTAGAAAACTTCTGAAGCCATGGGTGTCTCTGGAAATTCAGCATTACATGTAGGTAAATTATGAAAGTGAGAATGGAAAATCAGTACAGAATCACACGTGAGATACATGCACTGCAGCAAAACTCAAGGGCTTAAAAACTTGCTGATTATCATCTCTTTCTTCATTGCTTGCCAATTACCTGCTTTTTATTTCACTGAGAAACTGCTGCTTCTAAACACAAAGAAATTCTCATCCATGTCTTCTAATCCATTTACCACAGTACTCATCTGAGGACTGAGGACAGGAGGAACTAAAGTCTGAAACAAGGTCAGGAAAGTGGCTTTTGTGGATATGCTAAAGAGGAGATCTACACATGTGGAGGTGAATGTAAAAAAATTAAATATGTCTGCTGCTCTCTCATTCTTAACTTAGATATTATTAACAGAATAGTTAAGACTAATTTTTTATATTAATTTTTAAAAATTGATTTCCAAAGAATTATTTGTTGTAAATATTTTTCTGGTCATCTCCCTTACTGCCCACCACTACAGTTTTAGCATTTAGAAGAGAGATTTTTTTTTTTTGGTAGATAGTTTATATTTGAGTTAAGAGACCTACAAGATTGTCTGAAGACTCAATATCAAAATAGAGGGCTAAGCCTAGAACATTGACAAGGATATAGTTTAACTCTGTAACCAATACTGAGTATTGCTAAAACAATAGAAAAATGTTATAGGCCTTGAAAAGTAAATGATTGCATGCTATAGTCAACTGTGCAAGCAATAATTTTGATGTTCTGGTTACTATAATTGTTATTATTATTATTGTTTTCTTGTTTGTTTGTTTGTTTGAACTCTGATAGCAGTAATTTATCTTTTCCCCCTTGATGATCCATGTCTCAATCCATTCCAATCTACATCTCAGGAGACCATTTCATGGAGAGTCATTCTTCCTCAGGAGGCAGAAACATGTAAAGGCATTGTAAGGGCAGCTCCAGCAGAGTGGTTTAAGAGAAGCATCCTGAAGTCAGCTCATGTGCCCAGAGTTAAAGGCCAGTGACTGCTGTGCCAATAAATGGACTTGAGGGTAGGATTGAGAAAAAACCATCACAGCAGCATATGAAAAAAAATCTAAGGAAAACAAGAACAGGAAAGGTGAGGTGTCCCCCAGATAGTGTTCAGTTTAGGCAACAAACACATCTCCTTAGAAAGGGACTAATGTAACAAAATTCTTCTTCTAACCTGAAATCATGATGTTAAATGATGTTGCTGCCAGGCTCATGCAGAGAATAACTTTTTAATTTCTGTTTTGTTCAAGCAGGTGTAGGTGAAGGTGTAGGTAAGCACCTTTTTAAATTCATGCCTGAAGTGTTAGGACACTTGTGCCCAGTCATAGGTCAGCACGGAACATTGGCTGGCCCAAGTAACTGAAGATGCTTTATTTGCATAAATGGAGATGATTACTACAGTATTTGGATTAAAATGAACAAAGCATTGCCCGTGCTCTCACACATCCACAGCCATGAGTAATCAAGTGTATTAATGCAGGTCTGAAAACAACTCTGTGGTGAGGGAAGCAGTGGGAGCATTGCTTCAGAAGGAAGCTGAGAGAGAGGTGAGCTCCTTTTAGGCTCAGAGCTGACCAAAAATCAGACTTGGATTTATGAATAAAGAGGTAGTCTCCTCTTGTTTATTCTGATTGAAGAAAGGAGAATTTTAATCTTCCCTTAAAAATAAGCAGAGTCATATTAAAGAGAAATCTGAAAAAATTTCCTTTGGTTTGGTTTGATTTGTTGTTTCTACTGTTGTGAACAGCCTGACACTGGCTGTTTCCCAGCAGCAGCAACAGCTCATCTGGGAAGTTATCTTTGTAAATAGCTTTGCATATCTTGACATTATCTATTTACATTTGGTTTAAGATGCAAAGGATCATTTTTCAAGAATATGACTTGAAAATTGTTTATATTAAAAAATGCACACTTAATTATGGCACTTTGAACCTAAGCATGTTCTTGCATGTTATGAAAAGTGTCCAATTCCTCTGAATAAACAATCTTTTCTCTCTGTGCCTCTTTTTCTTCCACTCATTTACAGATCCCATATCTTCTTTATGTAGAGATGCATTGTTCTTTGGGGGGAAATAATTCTGTCAGCCCAGCTTGTGTGATGCTTTTATAAAATTTACATGGAAAGATGTCACACAGTAAGAGACTACCACCTCTGCTGAGCCATGCAAGGGCTTGGGAGGAGGGATTGCTGATTCCTATGTGCCTGCAGAAAATGAGAAGATCAGAGATAAAAGTGTGTACTAGAAAAAGGGACATGTGCAAACATGTTAAATAAGTGTATTAACCTAAAAGTTCTGGTAAAAAACATGTTGTCTTGAAGGCATAGATGCTTGTAGGTGATGTAGTAGTTTGTCTCCTCTGCTTGTATGTCTAGAGGCAATAGACATCATGCAAAACTGTTTTCCCTCGGATAAAATAAAAGTAAAACTTTCATATTGTTACCCATTCGGGGGTTTGGTCTTCTCCTAGCCATGCAGCTTAGCTGAAGAAAGTGTAGCATAAGGTGTATGAAAATTTGTGGGTAATGCCCTGTATAACTGAGAGGAGAGTCCCCATGTGGATAGACCTCCTTGGCTGAGGCTGTAGGACAAAGCTTTTCTGCTTAAACAAACAGGGCCAGGCTCCTCTTCTGCTGATAATGCCAAAAATTTCTGCTGTCAGTGGAGTTTAGTTTAAAATAGGGAAAAGCAAACACCCATGCCATAAATCTTAGTACTTTTCCAAACTGAGAAATAAGCTATTTCTTAGGTAATTTTGCTTTTTTTGCAGCATTCAGTGAAAATTAAAATGTTTAACATCACAGAAGAAAAATTGAGAAAAGACAGCTGAAATCACATCAAGCAGACAGACTGAGACCTACTTAACACATCACTAGTGCTTCTCTGTTTAAATTGTGCTTGCTATTAGCTTCCACAATGCTAAGTGCTTTAGATAATGTACTTTTCAAGGAAATTAAGAAAAACATCAAAAAATATCCAGAGAGTGTGTAGGTAGTTTCCATTAGCAGTAATGGCAGTTTGGGCACAGTTGCAACTTACAAAATCCTCAGTTTAAAACCTGTTTATCAGATACTTGTTGCTGGCTGGTAGTGGGAGCACAGGAGCACTGAATTAACACAACACCTTTCCAGACGCACAGTCTTTGCAGGAAGCAAATTTATTAATATTTTTTTTTTCTTTTTAAGTTCAGAATCTGTTTTCTTTTCAAGAATTTTTATCCTGAATAAACTTTTAAAATTCATGTAGGAATAGGAAAAAAAAAAAACTTTTCTATTTGTTTTTTTCCAGCTAAGAGAGTAGCCCCAGTTTTTATTATTTCAGCATCATTTAAGGCCAGTCTGTTACACACGAGATTGAAAGCCCTTAATGAAGTGCTGAAAGTATATTTAGTTATTTAAGGGTAAGACTGACTATGTTGTGTGAGATGTAGTACAGCCGGGATCTTTAGCACAGGATTTGTGAAGTGGACACATGCCAGAAATCCACCAGATGTAATAAATTGTCTTGGGAAGTTCCTCTGTTAAATAATTGACAGTAACCTGAGGCTGAGTACTCATGAATTTGTTCAGCTTAAGTGGATGTCTTAAAAAATCGTTTACATCTGGGTATTTGAACAATATTTTATGTAACACTGGAACGAACTTCTGAGCCTGCAAGGGCGATCATGGTAAACCAGAGCCTCTTGAGGCTGCCACCTACCGGGACAGAGGGAAAACAGAGCCCAGCCGGGCAATCCAGAGCATCACTGCTTCAACCGCAGGATTTCTGCCATTTAGAGAGAGTTTAGGTGCATTTCCAACCCCCCTGGCCCGCCATTACATTTAGGAAAATATTCTGGATCAGCACTGGTGAAAAAAATCTATTTTTACAGACCAAGACTCTAGGTTATTTGAGAATTATTTGCAAACACAATTTTTAAAGTGTTTGCAAATGCAGTGCAAGATCACATTTTCTAGAATTGTTGTGTGTGCATGAAGGCACATGTTCAGCACCTCCAAAATCATCCTTGGCAGCTCTACAACTACAATTCAGGCTCTACCTGCACAGAGCCTCACCTGTGGGTTAGGCTGAGACAGTAGTAGAGATATTAGATTTGATACATAACTGAGCAGCACTCAAAACTGAGTGATTTAGAGAGATCCTAACTTTCCATTTATCATGTGGATAATAAATATGACTGATGCTTTTGGATAGATTTGATTATTTGCATATGATAAAAAAAAAAAAAAATCCAAGAATTGGAGTAGAGAAAACATCAAAAATTTGGTTAAAGAAAAAAGACATGAGATAAAGTGATTCCAGGATTCAGTTTAAATAGAATTGGGGGAAAAAAAGTTTCAGTCAAACTTTTTAGCAATTAAGAAGGTCCTAATTTTCAGAAGAACTGAAAATAATTTCTTGGGTAGATGCTGAAACAGCTGCTTGGAATTTGTATGTCTTTCATACTATTTTTTATATTCCTATGACTTGTCAGAGTTTTTCTAATTCACAATCTTTAACAAAGCAAATATATGCTTTAATATATTTATATTTATATATATGTATATATATTTTAACAAAGCATAAATAATCTGCATATCATTTTAAAAATTTAATATTTATTTAGAGTACAACTAAAAACCTCCAGAGATGCATTTTTGGTGTGCAGAGATTTAGCAGTGTACAGATAATTTTTCATGAAAACATCATTTTCATAATGCATCACACAGAAGATAATGGACCAAATAGTTACCTTAAAGTCAGAGCTGATGCTGGCAGAGTGACACAAAGTCTTTATTATCCTGCAGGTATCTATACTGTGAATTTCTCCTGCAAGTCAACATCACAGTGACAGAATTTGGTCTACATTCTTATTATCCCTGCATCAGGACTTTAAGAGATCAAAAGGGATACACAGTTTGACTTCTGTCACTTTGCTTCCACTGGGCTTCTTAATTGCAGTAGCTGTTACTTGTCTCCACTGTTGTGAAGGTCAGAGAACCATTTCCATGATATCCTGGTGTTCTCACAACTTTCTGGCACATCTCCCTTTGGAGCTGAAGTGTTCTGTGCTTGGTCTCTGCACCAAGAACAAAGTCCCTGAGGTTGGTTTAAAGTCCTGAGAGAATTAAAAGAAACACATGTTCTTTTTAAGTTGTCCTTTTTCAGTTGCAGACCAGGGAAGTTACACTATTAAGAGCTGCTGAAACAATGGTTCAGGCTTCTATGGAGTAAATGACATGAGACTGTGAAGTTTTTATGGATTTGGCCATGTCTGCCCTAAGCTGGCACTTTGTGTTAGCAGTGGTAAGATAACTGAATTGTATTTTGTTCCTAAGTCTTCACTTCATAAAACTCCTAGTTAAAACAAAAAATATATTTTTTCACTGGGGCCTAAAATATTAATTTTATCCATCTACTGATTCATTTTCATGTTTTATTTCAGAGGAATTTAAAATCAAAATTTAATGTGTGGAAGGCTGGTATAATAATTTAATTGTTAAATTGAAGAGTTGTAGTTGATTATGTTAAACATACTTTCCTGTTGTTCAAAATTGTAAATAACTGAATAAAGCTGAGAAAAGCAAGTCTTTCTTTTCTTTTCCCAACCACATGCCAAATAATCCACCCAAGTTGCTTCTAATCATGTAAACTCATGGCCCATATTTTTTGATCAGCCATTACTTGTATTTGTTCCTAGCTATAAAGATTTTAGGCAGGGTAACATGGATAAGAGAGGATATTAAAGAGGAATTTTCTTAGAATTTAGCTCAGATCTCCTGTGAAATATGACTGTAACTGACTGGCTTGTTCTGGAGAGTTTTTTTTTCCTTTTCCTTTTCCTTTTCCTTTTCCTTTTCCTTTTCCTTTTCCTTTTCCCTTTTCCTTTTCCTTTTCCTTTTCCTTTTCCTTTTCCTTTTCCTTTTCCTCTTCCTCTTCCTTTTCCTTTTCCTCTTCCTTTTCCTTTTCCTTTTCCCTCTTTTCCATTTGGGACAATCAAGCAAAAGCAACAGAATAATGATGGAAGTTAGAGAAGACATTTCATTTTACAACAAATACAATTTTATTAATTAGCATAACAGCCAAAAAGTAAAGTAGATGTGGAAAAACTTCTGGGATCCAAGATATTTTCAATAGCATTAGTAGTCAGTTCAGAACACTGAAATGTGAGTTCCTAAGGGGTTTTTTTGTGTATGCAAAATCTTCAATAATTTATTCTTTAACAATTTCATTTCAGTATAAAAGCTGAGGGGTTTTCCCTAAATTTATTCTCATTAACCAGCAAATGGTGAAGAAAATGCTTACACTTAGAATTTTTCTAAGTTCTTTTTCTTAAAAATCTCAAAAAACCTATTGACCTTGTAGTTCAACAGGAAATCTGGAGAAATGTTCATGTAAATACATTTGGGTTGGCATCAGAAGCACAGCTGATCTTGGGTTCTTTGGAACTCAGGAGCTGGTGATTTTAGGAAGTTTTATAAGGGCATAGTCCTTTATGATGCATCCTGGTCTCTCACAAGCATTCTTTTAAAAAACTCCACTACATTCATTTCATGAAATGCAAGGAATAATATTGTTGGGTTAAAAAAAAAAAAAAAAAGACATGAGGCCATTGTTAACCAGACAACTTAGGAGAAGATAATTAAATATTTTCATTTATGAATTTCATATATTAGATCAACTCCTCAACTGACATAAACAAGGACTTTATTACTGATCTCAGAGGAATTGCATGCCTGGATCACTTTTCTTATGGAGATATACACTGCTGTACAAGAGTATCTCACAAGAACATGGCTTGTTTTGGTGGCTGAGCTCTTAGGTGCATTGTTACTGTAACAGAAAATCGTTTCCACAAATAATGAAAATATGGATGCTTAACATTTTTTTTGTATCAGATGTCATATTCTACTCAGATGTATGTAAAGCAGTATATCTTAATCCAGTTCATTTAATAATAGGCAATAAGATTTTTGAAATTCAAGGTGTATAATTTTAAGGAATGCTGCCTTATGTATTAGGTTGTGGGATTTTATAAATTAAATTTATCACAGGTGACTTGGGGAGACACTGTGTTCACAAGCCCATGACTTCTCTTTCTGAGCTTCACTGGACATTACAAAAAATTAACTTAGGAAAATAAGTTGCCTAAAGCCAATCCATATGCTACTCAAATTAAAAAATAAGGTGCCAGAAAATCTGGCTTTGCTGACCCCTGAAAAATTCTGAAACAGATAATGGAGATATATGCACTGAATCTCTTTTATCTACAAGGATATGTAGTTGTATAGGCTGGTTTCACAGTGATGATTGTGATTATTTTGTTTTGTATTGAATTCAGAAAAAGAAACCAACAAAAATTGAGAGTTCCCATGACCTGAATACTATATGCTATAAAAAGGGATGATTATTATACATAGTTATACATAGTTCATAGAATATTAACTGTCTATACAATCCAGTGTCATTTTATTATTCATCTTAGAATCAATTAAGCAACTGTTAATAGCAGATTAAAGTTGTCACTTATAGCTTGTCTGTCACCCCACAGACTTAAGCATTGTTGTTTACATTCAGCTAACAAAAGGAAGTTAAAATAATTTGTAATCACAGTTGCAAATACAAAAAATGATCCTCCCCTTTGCAATCTGTGTGCAAAAGAAGAAGAATATCAAACCCATAGTCTGTAGTAATGGACTTTTAAGGACAGAATGTTTGTATAAATGAAGGTAATTGGGCAGGATTCATTCTTGCTCATCACTGTTTAGCAGAATTTCAGAGCCCTACACAGACAATGGTGAAGGCCATTGATTTTTCATGATACTTCAGGATGCCAAGTGCTAAATAAAAATTATAAAAGGCATAGTACAATCCCAAAGTGCATGCAGAGCTACATTCATAGCTTTGGATTTGCTGAGTCACAGAAACTGATTCCAGTTGAATTCTCATTATGATAACCTAAGATAATAAAAGGACTCCCTAAATAATTTCAGTCCTTGCATTAATTCTGGAGATTTTTTTTTAATTCTATGAGAAGTGCTTCTAGCGTATGCAGCTCTTCCAAAAATATGTATTAAATAAATGGCTCAGACCACAGCTGTTCTGAGTTCTGTCTTTATCTCTATCACAGACACAGCTTTCATTTTCTCCTGAGCCCGTGGTATTTAGGGAGTGTGGATACCACGTACAGCCCGTGGTTTAATATGTGTATTTTAGAAAGATAGAGTGAGATTCATCTTGCTTGCTGCGTTTCAGAACTCCATTTCTCATCTAATTATTCAGCATGAGCTTCTGGGATGCTATTAAACTGATAAATTTATGATAAGGAAGATAAAATGTGCCTGTAAGTCCCACTTTTCTCCTGTGGACTCTGAAGGGAGCCTTAGGTGACTAGTGAGAGATCTGCAGTCTGAATGCGTGACACCAGTTGATATAATTAGACATTTACTCTGTGATTCAACTCATGGTAGGCATAGCTGAAGAGTGAAACCCCCAAGATCCTAGTAGTACAGTGAAAAAATAGCTTTATAGAAAATTTCAAGTAGTTTTAAAGTCATTCTGGGAGGAATGATTACTCAGGGATCATTCCATTGGGCCAAAACTGTTTGCCTTTTTCTTCCTCTTCTCCCCTTTAATTCTCTCCTCACCGGAAGACATCAAAGCAGCATAGACAGCATATATCTGGTTTTAATCACAAGAAATGACATTAACTTAAGTTCTCACTTAGAAAAAGTTCATTTTTTTTTTCAGTAGGAGAAGTAAAGGACCATTAATTATATTCTTTTTTTTTTTTGTTTCACCAAACTATGCCAGCCTGGTCTTTGGGGCTTCTTTCCTTTTCCTCTTAAGCCTACATGATCTCCTCTATGTCTATTTGAAATTTTGTTTTATAAACAACCCCTTTCTTTAACAGGTCCATCAGAATTATGCACAGTTCCTCAAATTCTCAGCAGGACAACAGAACTAACAAACTTCAGTTTGTTAGCTGGAAAGGATTATACTTGGCTGTACTATGGTGAAAACTCAGGATGGGAAAAACAAAACTGGTTCATTTTAAGGCTGCTGAATTTTCAGTTCAGAGTATCAGTTTTCTTGTATGGGTCTCTGAATATAATCTACCATTTTTCACTTCTATACTTCCCATTTCGCTAATCCAGCCTTTAATACTGGCTCCAGTATTAAACATTCCCATTACGCCAAGTTCAAAATCCATCCACAGCTCCCAGGTTTTAGTGTGATGCTCATACAACCAAAATTTTATGTAAAACCAGTTTCAAGAATGATCTGGAATAATGTATTTTCCCCCTGTTTTCAATCTGGATGGTGAAACTTCTGCATAATTTGTTGCCCCCTTCATATTTAGGAAGTAATTTACTAAGCTCAACTAATTTACAAATTCATCTACTAATCTCAGTACCCTTGTGTAAATAACAAGCTTCTCAATATGGTATAACATCAAATATTTTGCTAGATTTTATAGAGGTGAGATCTTTTTCACCACTTTCATCCAGTCCTCTGTTTGAGCCTGCAACAATTTTCTCATTTGGCAGCTGATTCTCATCGCTGTGAACAAAATGGTACAGTTAAGCACAGATATAGCCATTTCACTCTCCCCTTTTCTGTGAACTGCTCCTAATGCTAGTTTTATTTAGATAGTTGTCAAGAAGGAAGGAATAAAACATCATATCTGAATGAAAGCTTAGTTATTAAATGCACTGAAGTATTTTACCCTTGTTATTTTGAAGGAACTGCTCAGCACAGTGATAATGATTCACAGTATTGTGACTAGGTATAAAAATATCTAAAATAGTTATAGGCTTATAGCTAAGTAAAAGCATGGTGTAATTCTATAGACCAATTCAATTTATTTTACAGAAGTGTATGAAAACAAGGCTTTTAGGAAACAGATTCCCTTTCCATTCCAGGGTTATGAATTAGGGAAGATAACTTTATGGTAAGTGTCTGCACTGGAAATATCTATGTTGTTTACTTATACCACTGTTGGAGTAAAGATTTAATTTCTGGGGGAATTTATCACAGAAATATAGGGGGCAGACCAATAATGTTCTTAGCAATGAGTAGGCTTTGGAATAAACAAATTATAACCTCTTTAGAATGATAATGAATAGATTCAGCTTAGGCTTTCATATTCATTCAGAGTTGTAATTTTTTTATTATCTCTCAGCCAGCTTGCACCCAAGAAGTTTAGCACTTCCATCCCTCTTCAGTTTCCCAAACTATCTGCCTGCCATCCCATGCACTGATACAGAACACTTGCAGGCAGAGCAAGACTGATTTTTAGGAGAAATGCTCTTAATCTGTGGCACACTCTCTCACTGATGGAAAAAAAATCTAGCAGGAATTCTGTTGGAGGAAGGCATTTCAAGTTTTAGGATCCAGTCCTCTTAAAGCTAACATTTAACTACCCATAAAATCAATGGAGAAAAGCAGATGCCATTGAAAGACTCCTGAGAGAGATTTGTTCAGTATTCTAACTTTGAGTGTAGACACAAATGAAGTTATCCTGGGAGAAAAGGAATATGTTTCATGAATTGTTAAGACTGATTTCTTAGCCTGAAAATGCTTGAACACTCATGCTTTAGATTTATTCTAAAATTAAACTGTATCCTTGCAATTATTTTATAGCTTTTGAGATAGGTCTAGTCTTCATCCCCTGAAGTCAGTGGCACTTCTCTAGAATTTTATTTCTTTTCAGAGTATAAGAAAAAAATCCTTTGTCATATAAAATGATGCTGGAAAAGATATTTGAGAAAATGAAATATCTACAAAACATTTGAGTAAAAACTCTTATCCTTGTTAAACAACAAATTGTTGACTTTTTTTTTGTCTGTTTATTTGGTTTTTTTTTGGTTTTTTCGTGTTTTGTTTTGTTTTATTTTTCCTCTACATATTTCTTTATGGGAGAAACCCCCACAAATATTTCTAGTGCACTACTTGGCACAAAATCTAAATTCATCACACGAAACTAGAATATAATGTTAAATGACAGTTTCGGAGCTATCCCCTTACACACTTCACTGGATGCCTGCTCTGAAGTAATTGAGGCAAGGAAGGAGCTAAATGGGTCTAAAGTAGGTCAGGGATTTCAGTTTTTCCGACGGGCACGAGATGGCAGCATTGACCAAGACACGGCTGCACTCGCTAAGGGCGAGACGCCCCCGGAGAACCAACCGTGTGAAACGTTCGGTTTTATTTTCCCGTTTCCAACAAGAATTCACATTAAATATTTATTGCAAACGTATGCAAGTTCCAGGGATTATGACTTCATAAAATCTGTTTGTGTGAGTGGTACGGGAAAGGGCAAATAGTGCTTTTGAAGTGGAGATTAATTAAAAGCCCGTGAGAATAGAGAGAGAGAAGTGGGGAAAGTGTTGATATAGAACTGATACAGGTGGAAGGGATAAAGGATGCACACGTTTCAAAATGAGGAGTTAAGGTCACAGGGAATGCCAGAAAAAGCAGTGGAGATTAGTGGAAAAGCATGGGGGATCATAAGATTTTGAGTAAAGGATCTGAGCATCAAACCAACAGATTTCACTTCTTACGTATCAGAATTACTGATCATTTAACTGACTCACCTTCAGTGCCCTAATACTATTTTAAAATACATTTTGAATTCAAGCTTTGGATTTTCTCTGTAAGTGATGAGGATGAAATCATAAGCTGTGCAGTCGTTGCCCAGTGCCTGGGTTTTCAAAATGAGTCATTACAGTTTATTTGCTTGACTCATGAGATGGTGATGGCAAAACGACTCACCCACCTGAGTCACTCCCAAGTCTTAGCAACACTTGCTTCAGGACAGCTTGTTACCTTGAAATCCATCTGCCTGCATACCTGTCACAGAACTGCTGGTCAGACTAATTCCCAACTGGATGCTAAAGCTGTCTGCCAAGCCATCACCTCTGTGCCTGATAAACTGGTCAAAATTCTGTGAACTCCTGTCTGCAAACTAGGGTGACCTCTGTCTTTGTGACCATAACCCCCTTGTTCAATGGAGAGCAAAGAAGAAATGCCCTGTTCAACCTAACAATCTCTGCAGCTTGTTTTTTCTGCTCAGTAGAAAAAGCAAGTGATGGTGATGAATCAAAATTTTATGACAGTGATGAAATTACCATGAAGTTTATGCACAATATAGCCACAAAGCCATAGACCAAAAAGAGGTTTTGGTTGCTTCTGGTCAAAGTGGGAGTTAGTTTTAGGTGGTTTTAGTGTGTTGGTCCTGGCTGGATGCCAGGCACCCACCAATGCTGATCTCTCACTCTCCTCTGCAGCTGGACAGGGGAAAGAAAATATAATGACATCTTCATGAGTTGAGATAAGGACAGATAGAGATCATTCACTGATTACTATCATGGGCAAAACAGGCTCAAATTAGAGACATGACTTGAATTTCTTACTAATAAAATCAGAGCAGGAGGATAATGAGAAGTAAAATGAGCCCTAAAAACATCTTTCCCCCCTCCCTTCTTTCCAGGCCTACCTCCTTCCCCAGCAGTGCAGAGAGGCAGGGAATGAGGGTTATGGTCAGATCATCACACTTGTTTTTCCCATTGCTCAGGGAGAGTTCTTCCCCTACTCCAGTATGAGGTCCCTCCCACAGGAGATGGTTCTCCCATTAACTTCTCCAGCATGAATCCATCCCACAAGCAAGAGCTCTCTGCAAACTGCACCAGTGTGAGTCACTCTTCCATTGGGTGCAGCCCTTCGAGTACAGGCTGTCCAATCATGGATTCCCCATGGTCCTACCAGGAGCCTGCTCCAGTGAGGCGTCCTCTCTCCATGGGCCTGCAAGCCCCTGCCAGGACCTTGCTCCACCACAGGTTTCTCCCAGGTTCACAGCCCCCTCCAGGTACTCACCTGCTCTAGTGTGGATCGCATCCATGGACTACAGAGGGATCTCTGCATCCCTGTGGATTTCCATGGGCTGCAGGGTCCCAGCTGCCTCACCATGGGCTGCACCATGGGCTGCAGGGAATCTCAGCTTTGGCACCTGCAGCACCTCCTTCCCCTCCTCTGCACTGACCTTGGTGTCTGCAGAGTTCTTCCTGTTGCACATTCCAACTTCTTTCTTCTTTGGCCACAATTACATCTGCACAATAACTCTTTCTCTCCTTAGCTATGTTATCATAATTTCTGATTGGCCCAGCCTTGGCCAGCATCACATCCATCTTTGGAGCTGTCAGGGATTGGCTGAGCTGGACACTGAGGAAGCTTCTGGCAGCTTCCCAGAGAAGCCATCCCTGAAGTCCTCCTGCTACGAAAGCTTGGCTATACAAACCTCATACAGTGTGATTGGAAATGGCATGGTCCTGGGCTGTGGCTGCTCTTCCTGTTCCCCAGGAGCTGTGCTGGCAGCCTGCACTGGCCAGCTCTGATACTCCTTGGGTCTGTGGTCTTGAACCCAGCTGCTGAGGAAGTGTGGGAGGAGAAAGAGCTGGGAGAAATAAGGGAGAGGTGGGGATGCTCCTGCTTCCTACCCTTAGCAACTACTCAGGCCTGACCTATCATGTCCCTGACTGAGCTATCATGGCCTCACTCCTGCTGATCCTGACCCTGTCTTGCTGACCTGGCTTGGCCCGAACTTGTCTCCAGCCCCAGGGATGTGCCCAGTGCCAGGGGCTGGGGCTGCCCCAGTGCCCAAAATTGTCCTGCTCTTGGCAGGGGGCTGTGATGATCCTTGGCTGGCTGTCCCACTGCCTGGTGGGGAGCCCTCAGCCTGAGGAAAACCTGGATAAGCAACAGTACTGGGGAAAGCAATTTTGAAATCATGCTTGAACACAAAACTGAGTTGTCCATGCTGTGTGCCACTAAACACTCAATTCCCACTCTGAAGTGCATTAGCAGCAACACTGCACATGAACCGTGGGGAGGAATTCATTGTCACACTCTGGCCAGAGCAGGAGAGGCCTCACACAGAGTACTCATTCCGCTTTCAGCACCAGGTGTTAAAGACGACATAAATGGTTTAGACAGAATTCACAGGACAAAAATAAAATATACCAAAAGGTTTGGAAAGCATGAAGCAGGCAGGGGGAAAGCCTGCTCCGCACTGTTTGATCTTGAAGATAGTTAGGATGGAATTTTTAGGAAATGATCAGTTATACAGAGAAAATGTTATGACAGTAGTTTAATTGGAAGAATAAAACAGCTTTATTTTTGGTACGAGAAATGTTATTCTAAGTTTGAGAATGGTACAACACTGTGAGACTGTGGTATGTGCTTCACTGAATTTTTGCACAGTAAGTATAGAGAATGATCTGCCTCCATAATTACTGATCTCTTGAAATATCTTCCAGACCCTCATTTCTATGGCATGGCAGATATGAACCACTTCTAAGTTCTTTTATTTTGTATTAGTATTTATTTATTTATTTATTTGCTTATTTCTCTAACATTAGTGGCAGTTCTCTATTGTAAGGAGAGCAGAGTACTCGAGGTCCTTTAGTGGAAATGTTAAGATGGAATTTTGCACTAGAATGTATGCACAGCTCAAGCCCTCAAGAGCAAGGTCATCCTTAATTACACTTCATTAAGTGCTGCTAAAGTTCCTTGAGATATTGCAACACAGGTATCAGTAGCATCAAGTATACATCATTACGAGATATTTCCTGCATTACCTGAACTGCACAGGTTATAGCTTGGAATTTTAATAATTAGAATCTCAGTGTTATCTTGCAGCATCTGAAAAAGTATCTATTTGGTGAGCAGGCTAAAGACAGGTAGCTTCTTTTGTGGCTGAAGGTTGTGTTTATAGCTTAATAAAAATTATCCTGTAGCTTTATTACAGCAATCATCTTTGGTTTGTTTTTTGTTTTTTTGTTTGTTTGTTTGGGGTTTTTGTTTTTGTTTGTTTGTTTGGGTTTTGTTGTGACTACAGTTGATATTTTATTTTCCCCTGCAGAAAAAAAAAATACTGTATGGGTTGAGAGTATGTTTTCATCCCTACAGATTTTTACAGAATATTGTGACTGGAATACTGGATTTTATAAAATGGTTTAAAGCTCCATAGGAAGCTTCTTGTTCTATTTATTCTAAGCCACCTTAGTGCAAGAGGGACATATTCCTTGTGTAGAATTCTTGCTGTATATAAAGGTTATTTTTCAACATTAAATTCCATGAATTTCACTGAAAATATTGCTGCTTAGCCAAAATCAACTTGAAGTAAAATCATGAAGTAAGAACACCCCAATATGTACGTTATTATTAAAGCGTGATAGAATAAGAAGCCAGAGATCAAAAGGACTAGAGAAATAAGACTTCTTCAGTTCTTGTGGTTCAGCTTTTGCACTTAGCTAAGAATGGCAGAAAACTGTAATTCAGAGGTTTCTCCCTGTTTTTCTGCTTTGTCAGTGCCACCTTTATTTTTCATTCTGACATTTTATTTCTTGATTTCTAGGTTAAAATTATTTTAATATACAGTATCAAAAGATATGTTGATTGTTATTATTTCAATACTGAGATTGTTGCAGTTTGCTTTTAAAACAAATATCTGTGTGATTGTTACATGTTGCAATCAACTCTAAATGTTATGCATTAAAATAAGAACAGTGTCAAACCCAATAAAAGTAACATAAAAATGTCATTTCTCTAAATTATGACAATGCAGGATTCTACTAATAAATATTTTGTTAATGTTCCTAATTCTGCTTAGATATTTACTCTGCCTCAACATGGGAATGCTGCTAAATTGTTCTAGCTACTAATCTCAAATAAACCATTAGATGGCAATGTTCACATGGCAGTACCTTTGCAGCACTGCTGGAAACTTTAGGGCATTGAGTATTTCTATACATTCATTTATTTTTATTCTAAGCATTAGTGTTTTATCACTTTTCTACTTTTTTTTTTTTCTTTCTTTCTTTTTCCTTTTAATACAAGGCTAAAAGAAACCAGACATGAAAAAAAACCCTGAGGTTCTCTTCCTGTAATGTCATACACTGCAGGACTGCTTCAGAGCTGCAGCTTAGTCTTTATTATTATAGTTTCCCCAATAAAAGTTCATTTAAGTAATCAGGGCACGGCCAGGCAGAGCATCAAGTAGTCAGATTTATGCACACCTTAGCTGTGTAATGAGGCATGAGGAAAAAGACCATCACCACCTCATCTGTTTTTTTATAATGCAAACAAAATAGCCATTTAAAGAAATTCAAAGCTGGACTTTTAATGTTTAAATCTCAATGTGTTGAGCCTTAATAATATTTTTAAAATATAATTAAAAAAAATTCTGGTAAACTAATTCCTGTGTATCTCTGAAGTTCTTTGATTGCTCTTAATTTCTTCTAAATTGCTAATATAATTATTAATCTGTCAGGTCATTATTTTAAATTTTGATCCAAAAACGTTCTGTATTAGACTTTTATGTTGCTTCTTTCTGCCTTACAATGCCATAAAGTCCAAAGACATTATAGTAGTGATAGGAGGATTCATGCTGTCCTCTCTACCTGGTCATTGCAGTGGAACTTCTGGAGAGCTGAGTGATCATGTTAAGCTATTTGGGTGGATTTTGTCTAAGGCTCAACCTGTGAGGTTCAAAGAAGGGACCACATCATCCACTGATGCAGAACAAACTAGTATTTTGGCAGTAAGCTTTGAGTATTCTTTGTGGTAATCAGAAGGGAATTGTATGAAAAGATTATATTTTGGAAACATTCAGAAAGCAAATCCCCTAGAGCCAGGAAAAGGTAGTACATTTCAAAACATCAGCTGCTAGGAGAGCTGTCCATTATTTATGCCAAAGATTCCAGTAAAGCTTTCTCTGTTAAATACATTAATAGGTGTGCAGGATAAAGCAGAAATTAATACTTTCAGAATAGAATGAAGCCAATGCTGTTTTAAGAAGGATGGTCACTTCAGCATGTATGTCTAAGTGTGGTGTAGTTATTGTGCATGTCTGTGCTAATAAATTTAGAATTCATAAAAGATAAGTAGAGAGAAAATAGACTGTGATGAAGAGACAGGAGCACCTCACAAATGAAGAAAGGAAGTGAGAGTTGGGCCTGTTTACCCTGAAGAAGAGAAAGCTCAGGGGAATCTCATCAAAGTCTGTATAAACACCTTCAGACAGGGCGTGTAGAGAACAGACAGAACAGGCTCTGCTCAGTGGTACCCACTGACAGGATCAGAGGCAATGGGCACAAACTGAAACACAGAAGGATCCCTCTGAACATTAGGAAGTTTTTTTTAATTATTATTTTTATTTTTTTATTTTGTTCAGTTTTGTTTTGTTTTTTTGCTTTGTGGATAACCGAGCAATGCCACAGGTTGCACGGGGTGGTTGCCAAGCCTCTGTCCTTGGAGACATGAAAAAATCATGTGGACATGGTCCTGGACAGCAGGCCCTATGTGGCCCTGCTTGAGCAGGGGGTTTGACAAGCTGACCACCAGATGTCCTTTCCAACCTCATTCTGTGATTCTTTGAAAGCTTCTAAGTTCTGTTTAAGCGTCACTTTTTAAATGGGTATTTTAGAATCAGTCAAATTTACAAAGTAGTTTTACTTTTAAAATCATCACTTTTATGTCTCTATTCTAAAAGTTATAATTCAATGCTAACATTTTAATTCAATTTGTTTATTCTAGGAAGAGGAAGACAGCCTATTTCATTGTTTGCATCATATGCCTCTATTCAACCTCTGACTATGAAAAAGGTAGAATAATGCATGGTGGAAGAAAGAAGTAAATATCAAGGTCCTTCCTTTCTGTTACTGACTCTCCTATTCTTCCCTTCTTTAGGCAGGCTAAGGGTTCTCCTGCACATGCTATCTGTCTAAATTCTATTAAAAAGACCTTGCTCTTTGGACGTTTTTCCTAAATTTTCTTTTCCTTTAAGAAAAGCAGTATCTTGGTTAGGGGAATGCCATAGGCATTCTGCTAGTGAAAATTAAGTACTTCACTTTTTTTTTTCCTCAGGATATTTCACTAGTCAGAATAAAAATCTTCTGCACTAAATACAATAAAAGGAAGCTTCTAAATCAAGAAATAAAAAAAAGAACTAGCTTCAACCTTTGATTTTCTAAATTAACTAAAGAATTTCATCAGGAAAATTATTTAGTAGTTAAAATCTAATAAATGGTGGTGCTGAAGACATACCATGTGGGCTTGAGTCTGGGTAGGATCCTTAAGGTACTCTTCCCTAAGGGCTGTTCAAATTGTTCAGAAAGAGGAAAACCTATATGTTCAGAAATTTAAAGAAATTCAGGGTTTATCCATGCTATCAAGCCACTTTAAAGAGAGAAAACATATGTTTTTGAAGCAACTCTTCAGTTGTTATGAATACTTATTTTTTTTGCCCTATAGCTGTGACAGTTTGCATTGATGGAGCCTTTGCACCATAACTTTCAAATATTGTCTATAAAGATTTCCCATTGTCATCACTATCACTTTGACATGGAGGCATCAAATGTGGACAGAAATTATCACCACATACGAAATTGGTAAGGTCTGGTAGTCTGCCTTAGATATGAAACATTCAGGTTTTCCAGAAAATGAATGCCACAAAATAAATTTTTTCACTTGTTTTTTGGTTTGGGTTTTGTTGTTTGTTTTTTTATAGTTCATCTCTGTCTATGTCACAGAAGGTCTTTGTGACCCCCTTTGTGTATGCTTATACTGCGTTGACCAACAGCGGCTTTTTTGTTCACCTGAGTTTGAAATGCCTGTGAGACTATGCCACTAGAAAGCAGCTTTGAAAGAGACAGCCTAAACCCCTCTAAATTCTTAACAGATGCTTTTCCTTGCTGCATCTTGCACTAGCACTGGAACCGGGATTTCAAAAAAATGTCTCAGACAAGAAGTAAGATGGATGCGGATTGTGCTCTGGACCCTGTTTTCACTTCACCCTGGTACAGAACAAGATGGTGGAATCAAGAGGGGCTGAAACTAAAACGTGCTCAAAATCACTGTTTTCCACACAGAGCCACACAACCTCACACTGGCAACTAAACCCCATGCACCTCTTTGCTGACTCCCCCTGGCCCAATGGGATGGAGGGCAGAACAGAAAGGGTAAAAATGAGAAAAAAAACTGTTTGAAATGAAGGCGTTTCACTGGGTAAAGCAGAAGCTGTGTGCACAGGCAAAGCAAAGCTCCTTCCCTTCAGTTCATTGGCTGAGCCATGTGCTGTGCTCCCTTTGCTCAGTGGTGGCAGCTGTCACAGCTGTGTCCCCTCACAAATCCTTGTGCCCTCCAGCCTGCTGGAGTGGGCTGAGGGGCAGAAAAGGCCAGGAAACTGTGCAAGCACTGCTTAGAAATAACAAAAACCTCCTTGAGTTATCAACACTGTGTTCAGCATGAAACCAAAACACAGGCCCATACCAGCTACTGTGAAGAAAATTAACTCTATCCCAGCCAAACCCAATACACTTCTTTACTCTAACAAGCAAAACTCACGTGAGGTTTTTAACATAGTTTCCACAGCTCCTTTTTCAGGAAATTATGGGAAAAAAACCCCTAAACCCTTGGCTGTCCTTCACCATAATTTCAGCAAATATATTAAGAAAAAAAAAGTATACATAACACATATATTTTACATTTCCTTGTTTTGTAAATCATACTTTTATTTAAAAATTGATTATTTTAGTGAATCAGTGATAGCTGTAATTGAATGACCTATTCAATATGACTTTTCATTTTTATATAGGGTTTTTTTAATATGAGGGCACAACATCATATTCTTTCTGTTTTCTCAAATGAATGAGGGAAGCGGATACTGTATCTTAGGAGTGTCACAGCTGGTCTTTAAAGCTGTTAGTATGCTCATGGCAAAAAGGACAAGGAAAGGATTGCTGAGAAAATTTTGTTTGGGTGAAATCTGTTTCTCTATTTTCAATTATTTTTGAGCATTTCAATTATTTTTTTAAATTTTTTTTTGCAATTTATATGATTTGATTCACAAAGAGAAAATGGACATTTAAAAATATTTCGAGGAAAGGGAAATATAAATCTTGAATAAAAAATATTTCTTCAGAAATAAATCACTTTTCTGTGATTGAGGGGACCGGAACATTTTATTTCAGAAAGAAAGGGCTAAAATCTAACTTGAGAAACAATTTTTCTCAACATATCTACAAAGCAGACATCAAAACCTGATCTAGCTCATGCTAGGTCACCTTGGTGATCAATGGAGAGAAAAATGTCACCTCTAAAAGGCAGCACATCTCTCACATATCTGTCTAAAATCACATGTATCACCTCCTGAAAATGCTTACTTCTCTCATTTGGTAAAAGGAGCACATGTGATGAACAGACACACAGAAGTCTTACTTTCAAATATTCATGTACAAATAGGTTGCTTATACTTTGCTAATTGGGTTTTCCAGTTCTAAGATCAAGTTCTCTTTCAAGGTGCCTTTACTTCAGGTCAGAAGCAATGTCATCTTTAAGGGTTTGGCAGCTGAAAAAATGCAGCAAACATATTTTTATGGTGCAATTGTTAATTTCTCTCTATATTGCTGTTGCTCACTTATGACTCAGATTAAAGTCTCTCACTCTTGAGGTTCCTACCGTGTGAACCTCTCAAATTGATTTGGGAACAGGATTTGCAATCGTGACAGCCTTTGAAAATTTTCCATTTGTGGGACCAAAGACAAAAAGGCTGTGACATTGCTGACTTCCTTGGGTGCCCCATCCCTTGTTCTTGCATGCTAGAGAGGTTCCAGGGCCAAAAGAGTCCCAGATATGCTACTTATCCCCTGGCACTGCCTTCACACCAGCTATACATTTCCATTTGAGTTTCTGCCTTGTTTTCCGTATATAGTTCTTCTCAGTTAGAGATGTGAATTATTCTCTTAATATTTTCTAAGGGAGAATTCTAAAAGAAAAACGTATTATTAATGAGTTTAGATAGAATATATTTACATTTTTTAATTCTTATTTTTATTAATGCAGCCTCTTCTGAATTACATTAATGTTAGTATCAATCTCTTTGCTTAACATTTGTGAATACAAAACCTACTGTACTGGTTCCTAATTTCCAGGCACAAAGCAAACCATCTCTTTTTTCAGTTAAAACAGTTCCAAATCTACTTTAAGATAACCTTCCCTTCTCTCTGCACATTTTTTCCCCTGTGAAAAATACAGACATTTTTTGAAATTCACTATAAGTAGTGAAACTCTTCAAGTTTTTCAGCAAATCAACAGTAATTTTGAAACAGGCTTTGTAAATCACTGTCATTAGATAATTCATGCTAGTAGGGTTTACAATTTTTCACTTTGTTAGTTTGCTGTAGGACTACCCTTTCTAAAATACAAGGTTAAAGGTAGTGTAGGGCTTGTCACATCAGGAGTGTTTACTATGGGTTGTTACAAAGGTAACAGAAAACTTAACTCCAGTTAATGGCAATTAATTCAAATTAAAAAACTAAAACGAGTTCAAACACCATCACATAGATATATTCATGGGTCATTAAGGTTTCCTAACATGTCAGTGTGTATTCTGTTTTATAAAATATATGCACTCTCTGAAAGTAGTGAATTTACACGCTATCCAAACAATTTTGATAATTCTACTTCTTCCTTAAGTACTGTCCTAATGTATCCTCAAGGATAATAAAATAAAATAAAACTACATTTTGATACAGAAAACAGATCAAGATCCCTATTTTCACTCCGCTAAGAAAACCTAAGCCCAAACCTGTTGGTCCTGAAAAGCAAAAAATTCTTGGAAACCAGGCTAGTTTTCCCTGGGAAGGTGGGCAGGACCAGGCCCCCTGGGAGGAGAACAAAAGACGCAATGATCAAACCCAGCTAAGTCCATTTTGCGGCCTGCCCAGCAGGAGAGGCCCGGCTCCCTGCGGCTGCCTTTGCGCTTTGCGGTTTCAAAGGCTGACCCTGCAGCAGGGGTTTGACCTCTCCAGAGCTGCTCTCATCACCAGACACCCCGAAAGCAGCCTTGTGCTCGCTGAAATAGCCCAAGTGGGGATGCTCAGCACCAGGAAATGAGCACACCCACAATGTCACTGAGCTAAATGAGGCTCCTCCGGCTTCAGTTAACCCTCGGAGGGACTGCAGAGCTCGTGTTGGAAGTAGCCCACACACTCAGGCCCAGCCTTGCCTTTTATCACTGGTGATAGCAGACTTGCAGCAGTGCTGACCATGGATACTGTGCTTAGCACTATCCACCCAGGCACACGAAGGAAGATAGCCCACAGTCTGAAATTTCCTGTTGTAGATGACTGGGAAAATTCAAAGGAAATGATGAGCAGAAGATTTTCCTTGCAAGAGTATAGGAATATTAGAATGAACTTCCAAGGAGGTGATATAATGAAGGCAGATTATTAAGACTGGAACTAAGTAGGTGAAAATTAGTGATCTACTGTTAAGGAAAGATCAAAGCTGTGTCCAGTCATTACTTGTGGACTGAAAATCCATGAAACCTATTTCTGGTTATTCAAAATGTTTAAAGTCCATTGAAATATTCAGATAAATGGAATCAAGGGTAGACTATCACAAGAGTAATGAGCCAGCAAAAGCTTGCTGCAAGGAGCCAACCTAGATTTAAATAATTGGCCATGTATGGACTGTCTTTGCCACTGCTTTTCTCTGGAAAAGCAAATGCATTCCCAGACTATATACACTCTAGTTTTGAAGAATTTCTCCAAAATGATGCTATTTTATGAGTGTTGAAAGTGTACAGTCCGTCTTGCTAATCTGCATAATCTACTCCTCTGTAGATTCTGTTTTGCATTAAGGTCACTGAAAAAACTCCTGTCAATCTAAATGAAATCTGCATGTGACTTATAACTTTCTTAAAAATCATGGGATTTATCTATTCCTGTGAATCTGAGAGGTTTCCAGCTTGTCTAAGTAAAATCTTAGAGTGAAGTAAAAAATCCAGGGGAAGTAAAATGTTATTAGCATGTTTTATTACTGTGTTCTATGCCACTGTCTTAATTACATACAGAAAATTAGGACAGATAATTAATATAAAGTAATCTGAGATGTGATGCTAGTTTGTCCTGAGAAAGAGGACACATTATTTAGTGACTATTTTCTTGTTCTATTCAGGGAAGATCTCAAGGAATCTGAAAAAGATCATATAAAGAAATAACTAATATTACTATCATCTTGTTGCTGATGATTATAAAATACTTACTGTGAAAATGTGTCATACTGAAATGGTCAGTGAAAATAAAGTTTTCAGCTGCCTTAAACCCAATGCAACCATTCCACTTTAGGACTTTCAAGTAACCAAAGAATTCAAATTTGCCTTTTGACATCAGCAGGATCTCTTTTAAGTCCAGCAGGAAATATAAAAAGTTATCCAAGGCTAAAATTGGTGAAAGAGGAAAGTTCAGTAGGACAGGTGGAAGTGATGATCTCTGGTGGCATTCATCTGTGTTTCCTAAAGTATCCTTCCCTGGGTGATTTCTTCTGTCCCCTGCAAGGTATTATATTCAGTACCTCATTTTTTGATGGCAGTTTCCTGGATCACAGGTGACATTTCAGCAGTGGGCTATTTGTTTGTTGGGAGAAAATGATTGGCATGCCACAGGATAATTTAGCTCAGCTGGTGTAATTCTGCTAAGTGCATAGCTCCTCTTACTAGGTTTTCAACAGAATTATTAAAGTGAGACAAGTGGATTAAAGATTATTGATTCAATCTTTGGAGGGGAAAGTTCTCTGAAGTGGTGACTGCATCTTGTTTTAAATTTAAACTGTTCCTGACACAACAGACTTGTTCTTTCATAACTCCTTAGAGAGATTTTAGACAGTTCAACATTACAAATTAATATTATGTTATCAGAAGCATAATTATTAGAAAATTTATAAGATTATAAAAATACTGAATTTGCTTAATTTCCCTGTTTTTGTTTTTTTTTTTTCTTGATGGTTTAACTGATATTGTACATATCCTTGTTCAAGTGTGAGCATCCTCGGGCACTTGAGAGCTGCAAATTCCTAGTATAAATTAGGCAGGAGTTTACCTTGCTAGCCAGGATAAAAACCTTTATTTTTTTTCTTCAAAGGTATTGAAAATTATTCTTCATATGAAAAGTTTATGTCATTCAGCTGGTGCTTCTGGACATCAAAAATACTTATCATCAAGTCATAAACCTTCTGTGCTACTATTTATTCACTCTTCCTTTGGCAATAGGCTTGTCAAACTTGGCTCAATACCGTAATGGAGAGGTTACACATCTATAAGTCTCTAGATTTCCATGTCCACCCATTAGGAAATAATTGACCAGATTTTCCTTTGAAGTTGTGAAAGTCAGTAGGAGGTATAGTAATGATTACCTAAACAGAGGTACTTCAGAGCTCTGCATTGTTAGCTTCCTGTCTGTGGGGTTGTATCTACAGCATCAAGGCAGAACTTATTGCAGTATTTTTAAATAATTGGGGTCTCTGATATTGAAGCATATCAGTAGAATATTATTAAAAAAATACAATTATAATTCTGTAGAAAACCCTGCCTGAAAGCCTCCCTACTATAATTTTCTGTCCAGATTAAGAATTAATGTATTTTCTTTTTTTTCTTTAAAGTTTGCACATATAAATCTAACCTGTATCCAAAGGTAAAAAGGTATTGAAAGTTATGTCAGAATAAATATATAATAAAGAATTTCACTTTTAACTCTCAAATAGACATTAAAAATGCCAGTTTTCCTTCAACTTCTGGAAATAAATGAGAAATGTTTTTTCAGAGGATTAATTTTTAAAATAGAATATTATCTATAGTTAAAGATAGGTTCAAAAAACCAAAGGGATGGTCACTAAAAGAAGCCAGAATTAATCTTGTAAGAAATCCTACATAGACAAATCCTAAAGAGTTTGCTTCTAGAAGGCTTGCTGCTGAATCACTGCTTTGTTGAACACAGAAGCTAATAACAGTAAGATATACCTAAAAAAAGAGCTGCATAGAAAGCTTTTCTGTATATGAGAGACCTTTTCTTCAAGCATACTAAAGAATAAATTCTTAAAGTTCTAAGACTTTTTAGAAATAGACAAATAAGATATTTTTCAGTTCATGTAATGGCCTACAGGAAAGCTTAGTGTGTGAATACTCCCTAGTCCCCCTGAGCCCTGCCTCTAAGTTTCAAATATTTTCCTGTACATTTTGTAGATGAGTTGAATCTGGGACATATCTCTGCAAACCAAATAATTTTGCTCCTCTGTTAGGGCTAAATAGAATGCAAGATGTCATTGCCCTCCTCCATCTTCTCACATAATGCTTTATCTGCCTACTAATGATAATTATCATCTTTAAGACACCTCTTTCCTGAATCCTGTGAGCTGATTTAAAGTGATTCAGATTAGTTAATTCTAAATGGATGAACCATTTATTCACCCAAACAAGTACAGCCAATGAGATGGGGCTATACTCACAAAGTACACATCTCAGAGATGTTTGCCCTAATACTAAAACACAAATAAGGAACTTTCACCCTTTTCATCCCTTAAGGTTTCTTCGGCCTCTGGGTTTTTCTGTCTGATATGATTTATTTCTGTCTTATTTCTTTTTGTACAACTCTTTTCAGTCAAATCATGTTTTTTAAAATAGATAAACTGAGTCAATTTTTAAGTAACACAGATAGCTCATTTTCTCTGATGTTGTCAAATATATAAAAGTGATCAAAGAGATAAACTTTGGCATCTTGTTACTTTTAATGTTATTTTTATAAAAATATATTGAGATACCATGTATTTTGAAAGAGTATCTTTATGATGTTTGAAATATACAGGGATACACTGAAAACATAAAGATTGGGACTATGTAGAAAGAACAAAAGAAGTCTAAATCAAAGAATATCACAGCAATATTATGAGTGCCAGTATGGAGGCAAAAAGACCTATGGATCCTTGTAGCATTATGAGACTGTCTGTGAGTTGATTTCAGGTTTTTTTGATGTGTTTTTTAATTTTCCATAGAAGACAGTATATCATCTCTTCTACAATTATCCTAGAGGATTCCTGCAAGAAAATCTTGGCCTGTCATTGCTTTTTCTGTTTTAGGTTATGAAGGGATGACTCAGGCGTATCTCATTCCATAAAGCATCTACCCTCTCCTGCATTTCAGATTTTAAACATATGGGAGAAGCAGTGAACCTTAACAGTCAAACTATTGTCTTCAAGGATGCATCCCAGCAAATAATTTCCTTTGTCCTTTGACCAGATCTTCCTATGTTCTCATGCTGGTAAATATGATGCTTGACTCCATCTTCTAATTTTTTGCTGGAGTTTGATTTTTTCC
This sequence comes from Ammodramus savannarum pratensis, assembly GCA_020466415.1. Lineage (NCBI taxonomy): Eukaryota > Metazoa > Chordata > Aves > Passeriformes > Passerellidae > Ammodramus > Ammodramus savannarum. Next base: position 85,070,330 of record JAHXMQ010012338.1, on the reverse strand, counting down.
ATAAGGGCTCCTCTGTAACTAAGGAGAATTTAGTCATTACTGAGGGAGAATAGATATTGCACTTTCTCTTTTGCTGTGAGCATCTTTTAGGGCCATGTTTGGTGATAAGCTTATTGAATGAGTGGTGCACATAGTGAAAAAATCAATAAGAAGTTTACAGTCCAAAGAAAAAAAATAGAACAAAGGACTGAGAATAGAGGAAAATAGAACTTCTAGTTTGTTTTCTTTATTACTTCATGGGATAGATTCTGATTTACAACAGCCAGGTTCAAAAACATTTCTATTTGAAATGAGAGTTGCAGCTTTGTCACTCAAATTAGAACATCTGCTGCCTTCATTTTACTGGTGCTTTATTTCTTAATGCAATGTTTGTATTCTGAATCTTTCTGGCAAAGGGAAAGGATTGTGGACGAGTGGATGGATCCCTTACATTAAACTGGTTGTGCAGCTGGTGATGCTAATTGTAAAGGTCAGGGATTTCCATGTCCTTATCTGATCCCATGAGATTTAAAATATTGTTTTCTCTCCATCCTGCTGAGCAGGAGTGAGAGGGGCTTGGTCAGAGCGTGTGAGACCGTGTCAGTTAACTCACCACAGTGAGCAATAGTGAAATTCATCACACTTCATTTAAGCATAAGAAAAAGTTTTCACTGTGAGGGCCATGAAACCCTAGAGCAGATTGTTCATAGAGTCTGTGGAGGCTCCATCCTTGGAGGTCTTGAAAACTCTACTGGACATAATCCTGGACAGCCTGCTCTAGCTACCTGCTTTGAGCAGGAGGATTTAATTAGATGACCTCCAGAGGTCCTGTCCAGCCTTACCCATAGAGTGATTCTGAGGTAGAAGTGAAGATTAGTCTACTCATATGAACCCTGGGAAGTCTAAATGATCTAGGTTGACAAGCATGAGGAGTAGAATAATGACTTCAGAGGAGCTGGGCACTTTTAAATTAAAAAAAAAAACAAATTGCCCTTTCTTAAGTACTAAGAATTAAATAAATTGACTATCTTGTGCTTACCTGAATGACCTTATTTAAAAGCTTTTGACATTTTATAAATTAACTCTATTTTGTACTAGTCACAGTTTAATAAATCAGATAGACAGATGAAATGAGAAAATAAAAAATCAACAGATTAATTACTGAAGTCAGTCATAATTTTAGCAAAAGATGGAATATACTTTTCATCTTAAATTTAATTCAAACTTGACAATACAAATTATAAAAGCTCAGTTTGAAATCGTAGAGGGTGTGAATAAAATGGTTTATACTTCTTCTGGGGAAAGCCTCTGGGGAAAACCCTGATTATCCCTGTTTTCAAAGTGAATGCTCACACTGCAGAATAATTCAGGAACGTCTCAATCTGCTGTTTCCCTCAATCAGGGATCATGCAAATAGGTCTTCCAAAAACCCAACCCATCACTGAATGCCTCTGGAGTCATAAGTGGCCTTTCACAAGAGGAGCAGGCTCAAAAACCTTTCTGAATTAGACTGGGAACTGTAATAATTCTCATTTGCTTGGATAGATATGCCTTTTGTTTTGTGCCTTCCCTCTTCATAATGACTAATCCTTCAAGGTTTGAAACATTACTCATGACATAACAGCGTGAGCTGGCAGTTTATACATTTTCATCAATAATGACTGTCAACCCACAATTGAATGAAAAATCTGACTCTAAATGGTTCAAGTGTTAGCAAAAGCTAACAGTAAGAGCAGACACTTTCCATCTTAATGACTGACATAACTACAACACGGTAATATAATCTTTGGAATGGTACCATGATTTTACATCAAGTTTTAATGATTTGAGGTTTCGTAACCTATTTCACTCCACAAATGTATTCTACAATGACTGTAGACAAAATATATCAAAAAAAGTTTTCTTTACTCTTGACGTCTTCATATTAAGTTGAATTAGAGCCTGAAAGTATCAGAATCAAAATGATAGGCTAGAATATTCAGTTGTTCACTACATTCTGATGTTTTTCTCTGTGAGGCTCTTTTGCATTTGGCCTCAGAAAATACATTCTGCTTCCATGTCTTGTATGTGTCTCAAAACTGTTTCCATGAGAATCTGCTCTATGATCTTCCCAGGCAGGGATGGGATGCTAACCAGTTTGTATTATTTGCACCTTCCTTTCTCACCTTTTTAAGAAGAGGGGTGATGTTTCCCTTGTTGGACCCTTACTTGGTCTTCAATATTTTCTAATAACAATCATTATTCAAATAATCTTTAAAAAAAATCAAACCCATGAAAATGTTGGGGAAATGCCTATGGAACTCAGTTAGTAGGGTTTTTTTTTTTTCCTTTTAGCAAAATACGGATAGAGGAGGCTCAAAAGCACCAATATACTTTTTTAGAGCAGATTTGGTTTTTTTTTGCTTAATCTTTAAAATTATGTTCCTTTCTGAATTCATAAAGTGAAATATTTTTCTCATTTTCCTTTTCTTTAGCAAACACCAATTTTTATAAGATATTCATTATGTTTATGGTGCATAAAATGATTGATACTGCTCTAATAGGCATTACCAGTTGAGGTGAAACATTTATGCATGTGATTTCAATGAAGTACAGTTCTATACAGAAGTTTGACATAGTTCACATTGCTGATGACCATCCAAATTTAGTATCTGTATTGAGTGCTCCCATGCAACTTTCTTAATTCCATTTTTCTCCTGTACCTCTGTTAAGGTGAAAAGCTCCAAGGCTTTTATGTTTAAACACCATATAAAAAGATCTTCTGTGCAATTGTCAAAAATTTATGTGGGCACTCAAATTGTAAAGTACAGCAGTGGTAAATAAAACACAGAATAAAACTCGTCCTCTTAATTCCAACTCTGTTGTATTTTTTAATTTTGTGGAATAAGCATGAGAAACACAATTAGTAATGAACTTTCTTCAGAATGCAGCACTAGCCTCCTACTGGATCTGGAAAATTCCTTTTAAATAATGAGCAATTTCTTGCTGCAGACCAAGATGTGACCTTTTATTTATAGGACAGATGAGCTTATAAATGAAGTTTAGTTTGGGGTGACATGACATTGACAAGCCTGCAAGAATCTGAACTGGACAAAGTGTCATTCGGTAGAATACTTTTTATCTTAAAACATGAAAGTCTCAGAAAGGTTGAATTCTGAGGAAACCCAGACTACCTTAATATTTTTCAGTGTTTTTCTTATACACATATAAGCCCTCTAATTATGGACTTTCGCATCATATAGAGCCTTTTATTTCCTCCCTCCATTTTACAGTCTTGTTTGAAATGGGTACAAGTTTTGTTGAGGTAACAATACAATGAAGCACAATCTGTTAAATTGAAAGCTTTTTAAAAGCTGCATAGGAAAATTTCTTTTAACTTAATTTCCCTATTCAGAATGGAAATGTGTTAGAAATAAATGAACTAACATGGAGCTAATTCTACTTGTGTTGATTGCTTTTCAGTTAGTTCCATAGTGCGAAGTTTCCCATTTCAAGATCCTGCTGTCTTGTACCAATATAAATGAATAATTATAAAAGATACTATTGAAATCAGACACAGAAAGGTCTTGGAGTACCAAAGAAAGGTCCTGGAATATCGGTTGATTGCCATATAACTCTTCAGCTGAGAAATAACAGTGCTTTTTAATGTGAAGTGGGAAAAAAAAAGAGAAACTTTTATATAAATAAACATATATGTACCTAACAAAATGAATATATATATCTCAATATGTTTGTGTATATATAAATTACAAATTACAGTATGTCAGACCTTATTTACAGGTCACTAACAGAGGTTCATGATGCAGCCGGATTTCTCTCAGTGTAATATAATTTTTTTTTTTTTTTGCATTACCAAAAAATAGTTCTTTAAGCTCTCACTCAAAGATCCAGCATGCATTTACTCATTTGTTCTTAACTGTGATTTTATTACCCGTGTCATGTTTTTAGAGGAGCATTTTTCTAGTAATACTGGCCAAGAGAGTGAGATGAAATAATATTTCTTTATGCTACATGTGAAACTGATTGAGTGATTTTCTTCTGTTCCTGCAAGAGTCTGGTAATTGCAGTTTTTAGGTCACTGGAATAAATACTGCAGGTTAAACCTGCTGACATCAAAAATTCTTTCTGATGGTAACAAATACCTGAGTAAATATTTAGCTTTTATATTCCCTTAGTTAATGAAGATATTATAAAAGTATAAAAAATAATGAAAAAAAGTGCTTTCTCCAGAGATCACTCTTGACTATAACCCTTTTTGTATTTAAAAACTCTAGGAAGTCTGTGACCTCTTGTCACTTTTCCTGAAGAAAGTATATTACATATAACAAAGACTAAGTTGTATGATAGGTACAGATAAAATGAGATCTATTTTGTGGTCCTAGACAAGATTTAAGACCTTAGATGTTGTGATGGGTTGACCTTGGCTGCATGCCGGGTGTCCAAGTTGCTCTATCATTCCCCTTCCCAGCTGGACCAGGGAGAGAAAATAAGGTGGAAAATGGCGCGTCGGTTCAGATGAGCCAAGTTTAGAAAAGCAAATGTGAAAGTTTACACCCTCACAAGCAGAGAAAAAAAAGTTTCTTCTCTACTTTCTATCAGCAAGTGATGTTCAGCACCTTCCCAGGAAGGAGGGCTTCAACACCTGTAGCAGTTTCTCAGGAAGGCGAGCATTGTAAACAATGAATGACAGCATCGCCTCCTCCTCCTTTTCCTTAGATTTAATATCTGAGATTCCAAGATTTTACTTATGTGGCTTACTTGTTTGCAGCACATCTCACATTCATTAATGACCTCTTTGATAGCCTCCATGTTCAGGTCTACCCCTCAGTCACAAGCCCATCTGTGTGCTGCATCTCTTCCTAGATGTCCTGATATTCCATGGGCCCATGGGGATACAAAAAGCTCACCCTTCCACTCCCAGTCCAAGTCCACCTGAGCTATCTCAATTTTGGCAGCCTTACCCACCTGTTTTGGTGTTTTTCAGTGACACAACTTTTGGGCATGTGACCACCAGATTTTGGGCATATGAGCATACCTTCAGAGTCATGTTTTCTACCTGTGCATTGATGTCCTGCCATCATGCAGCAGCCCAGAGGGGTTCATCCCTGCATTGCCAATTGCTCTTCCATTGCTGCAGTCACCCCCACAGGGCATTAGCCACCATCCAGGAGTCAGTGTAGAAATAGAGTGCAGGCCACTTTGCCCATTCAGCAATCTCTGGGCTAGTTGGATGGCTTTCCCTTCAGCAGATTGACTTGCTTTTTTCTTCAGCAGCCCCAACAACTCATCGTGTGGGACTCCACACAGCAGCTTTTCATCTCAGGATCCCTCAGTAAATAGAGCATAGCCTCTTTAAATTTCTGAAAACTCATTATTTGGTGGGGCTTCTTGGCACAAGTCACGTTCTCATGCAATATTCCAAAATCTCTTCCTTCTGACTAGTCCATAATCTTTTCCTGGGGAATTGGGTTTTCCCATTTGGGCTCATTGTGTAATTAAAGCTACCCAGTGTAGCACTGGTTGTGGTGTCGAGGGGATGTTTCCTTTGAACATCCAGTGTAGCACAGCAATCACAGCCCCAAGAGGGGACAGGCTTCTCCCCAACAACTTCTGAGATAGCTTGAACCTTCTCATAGGATGCTAATATCTCTTTTTCAATTGGAGTGTAGAGGGTTTCTCATCCTTAATAACCCTGGCTACAAAACTCTAATGGGCACCCTCGGGTTTCTCTTGATATCATTTGTCAGAGGTTAAAATAAACTAAAAATTTTTGGCCTTTAAGTTCTGTGCTCAAAACAGTCAGTGTTCTTGATCATTACTGAATTTCTTCATAGATCTCTACACTGTCTCTCAAGGTACAACCATGGTATCTGAACTACAGAAAAATGTGCTGGCTTACTTTTCAACTCTATTGGTTCCTAACCTTTCATGAGCACTTAATTCCTCATGTGGTAGGAAACAACCACACTGTAGAAGCCTGTGGACCATGAAGGGTAATTGGATAAGATCTTTGAAAGATTTACAAGCCTGCCAAGGATTGTGCCAGCTTAAAACTGTTTGATTCAGTGTGAAAAGATCTGAACAATTCTGACCTAAAGGTTTAAAGAGAGACCTTTTCTGTGAGAGTGTAATTTAGAGTCTGTAATAAAAGTGTATTGAAAAACACCAGAAGGAAGAAAACAGCCATAAATTTTAGAGCTTAATATTACATTATAGGACACTTTTCAGTGACATATCCTCTTTTCTTGCAACAAACCTCCTTTGCCTCAAACTGTTTTAATTGTTCCTTCTAAGGATTACGATGGTAGCTCATCCATAAAAGGATAATAAGAAAGCCATTTGTTTAATACACCAGAGAACGTGGACTTGTTTTCTCTCTCTGTGTAGGGAAACATTTACGAGGTAAGACCAGGTCTTTGGACAGTATTACAACTAAGAAATAAGGAGAAGACTCACAAAGAAAATTAGGCAATTTATGTGCAAAAGGTAGGTTCTCTAACATCTTAATATCTAGACTACCTTGAATACCCAGCAATATTGAATATGCACTGAATGGTAAAATTCCCTGTGCTTTTCCATTTCTATTCCTGTGCAACTCACTATGGGCCTGTTCAGTGCCCAAAACACTGCAGAATACAGAAAGAGGATGATTTCTCCATTCTCTGCACCTGCAAGGTGCAGCTGAGCCCATGGTTCAGATAAATGTGAGGTAAGGCAACTTCTGGTCTAGAGCACAGGTCCTTTGAGGAGCAGCTGAGGGAGCTAAGATTGTTTAGCCCATAGAAAAGGAGGTTCAGAAGAAATCTTATGGTTCTCTACAACTGCCTGCTGAGATGGGGGTCAGTCTCTTCTGCCAGGTAACAAGTGACAGGATGAGGAAATGGCCTCAAGTTATGACAGCAGAAGTTTAGATTGGATATTATGAAAATCTTCTACACTGAAAGGGTTGTTCAGCATTGGAACAGGCTGCCTAGGTATGTAGTAGAGTCACAATCATTGGAGGTATCTAAAAGATATGTAAACGTGGCACTTAGGCAAGTGGTTTAGTGCTGGACTTTAAAGTGATCAATTAATGGTTGGGCTCAATGATCTTAGAGGCTTTTTCTGACCTCAGTTGTTCAGGAGTTCTGTTTTACGACTCAAAGCTTCCCGGTGGTAGAGCAGTAACAAATCATGCAAAAGTTTCACTCAAAATTCTTTGGTGGCACATAAGCATTAAGCTCTGCAATGAGGCATTTTACTTATCTTTGATTACAAAAACTTTATACACAAAATAACTTTAAAACTTTTGCAATTGAGCTGTACTGAACACAATGAGAAATACAGTATAAATTGTCTCTGGAATTTCTTGGAAATATGCTTGTGCAAACTGTGATAAACATAGATCTGTATAGCAAAATCTCTGCATTTCTACCAGTTCTTTGTATACAATTTGAATAGTATAAAAAACAAATCACTCATAGTCGTCGTTGGTTTAAATGAAGAGAGAACATATCTCTCCTTTGAGATATGTGATTGAGTCAGTCCTGGACTCAAAGTGGATGTACAGGGTCAGTGTCTCCCCTGAGAGCCATGTGCCTGCTTTGCAATGCCCAGACACACGGCACCACTGCATTCAATGAAGTCCTTCAACTTTTCTTCCACAGTTTTTTATGGACCTTCAGATAAGGTTTCCTGTCTTCCCCCATACTTTCTGACTGCAGGCCTTTCAGGTTTATTATTCATGTGTTCTAACTTTATGGTGTGTGCCCATGAGCAGAGACTTTTGCACACACGTGACATGAATATAGGAAAGAGTAATAACTTCATTCAGACCCACAATTACTGAATTTTAAACTAAGATTTGCCCTAAGGTTTCTGTTTGAATTGCAGTGGTTTGACTAACATGCCTCTAGGACAGCCAAGAACAACATCTATGTGGATACCAGAGGGGAGTGTATCCAGACATAATCACAGCAAGGACCTGCAGCACCAGCTGAGGAGGTATTCTTGTGAGATAAAGATCAAAGGGCAACCATGAGATAAAGGGAAAAATCTCTGGGGCACTTCCAAGTCGTAAAAAAAGCATCAGAGACTCCATCACAAATAACAGCTAGAGAAGCACAGGAAGAGAGCCAGTGGATCTGCTTGAAGAGGATATACTGAAATAATGTATTTGCAAATGTAGAGTTCGTGGTAAGGGGATAGGAATTTAATAGAGTACCTAATTTGCTGTTGGCTGAGGGTTTTTTTTTTTCCTTCATGAGTTGGTTTTTTGGGAGTGTGTGTTTGGTTTTGTTTCCCCCGATGAAACGGACAAAACCAGCTTTCACTCTGGCCAAATGTATGCTGATGTATACCTTAATTCCATTAAAAGCAATACAGTTCCAGAAGGGCCAAAATACAGGAAAGCAGGTTGGAATCTAACCACAGGGCTAAAAATTAGTTAATTTTTTTCCCCCAAAATACATATAGCTTCTATCTATGTATCTTCCTGTAAATTCCTAGGCATAATTTTCTAAACTAGCTGTAGCTTGGTAAGTATGAAGGAAATTAGGATTAGCTCCATAACAGTCCGGGTCACCTCCCTGTTTTGACATTCTGACAAAGTTTAGACAAAATGGCACATGGTAACGATGACAGCTGAGCATAATTTTTTGATATTTCATTTTCTGTGGGTAAGCCTTCAGAATGAAAGATTACTACAGACAAATTAGAGAAACACTGTCATGAAAATAAATTAGAGTTTGACATTTTGCAGGTACTCTGTGACATGATGATTGCTGCTTTAGGAATATTTCAAAGTGCAATTAAATTGCATCTCTTACCAACAGACCATAAATCATTATCTGCAGTTCAGTGGGATATCTTCAGACCATACATTTTAGAAGATATATTGCAGTTTATCATATTGTGTACCTTTAGGGAGTCCTAATCTTTAAATAATTGCAGTAATAGTTGGCAGGAGACCTGCATTAGATGCGCTCAATAAATCAGGTTATTGACACTCTAAATCAAAGAAATTATGTTGTACTGTTTTCACAATATTTAGGTATATTTGTGGTGACAAAAATACAGTCTATACAATACTATGCAAGATAGTATTTATTTATCATCTTTGCTTTCTTAATCATGTTTTTATCACCTTTGCTTTCTTAGACATTTCTCTATGGCTAAGTAAACTATCTATTAGAACTTCAAAGCTAAACATTTTATGCCACATGAATCACAAAAATAGATTAATGCCATGCAAGCGTGCATCGGCTCTTCCAAATGGAAGATTCTCTCAATAAACTCTAGTTACCCTTATGATCCCTTTGCACTACTATGTTCTGCTCTATCCCATTTTAAACAATATAGAGAAAATCTATCTTTGAATGCAAACCTCAACTAATCATTATCTTTTCAAAATTATGTTAAGTGTTACCACTCGACTTGATTATCTATGGAGAATTGTAGACAGTGGAAAACCCCATTGGGAGTATAGTGAGGAGAAGGGCTAAGGCTGCTCTAAGAACAGACCTGGCAGATGGAAAAGTGGAGATGACAAAAGAATGACTGACAAAAGAGTGGCTGAAAACCAATTTCACTGCTGTTTCACTGTTGTCCATAGCAGAAACTGGGGTAGGAGTGATGCCTTCCACGTCCAACAACTGTGGTAGGCTGACCTCGGCTAAGGGCTACACTCCCACCAAGGCACTTCCTTACTCTCTTCAGTGGGGCAGTGGGAGAAAATAGGACAAGAAAGCTCATGGGCCGAGTTAAAGACAGGGAGAACATTTGCCAGGGCAAAAAGAAAATATTTACTGCTAATTAGAATAGATTCAGGGAGTGAGGAAAAAAGACAGACTTTAAACCAACAATTTTTCTTCACCCTGTCTTCCCAAGCTCAACTTCATCCCAAATTTCTCCATCTCTTCCAGAGAAGATTGAGGTGAGAGGTTGGCAAATAGGGGTTGTGGTACTCCTCCTCCCTCAACACACTCTCCCTCTGTTCCTGTTTTGGGTCTCCTCATGGTCTGTAACTTCCTTCAGAGATATCCATCTGCCTGCTCCAGAATGAAATTCTCAACTGGCTGCAGAGAAATACCTGCTCCAGGAAGGGTCTTGCACAGTCTGTAGGGGAGTTTCTGCTCCTGGGCATCCAGTACCTCCTCCTTCTTCTATGTTTTTGCCCTTTCTTAAATATGTCATCCCAAAGGCACCACAGGCTTGGCTGATGAGCTCAGCAGTGTCATGTGGTGGGTCCATTCTGCAGTCAGCTGCTCTGGCATGGGTCAGTCCCTGCTCTCATTTCACAGAGGCCAACCCTGCCATCTCCCACTGCCAAAACTTTGACATCAACACATAAAATAACTACATATGCAATCTCTCTTCCCCTTGCTTGTATAAAACCTTGGCAAATACCTTGAAATCTTACAGAACAGGTAAAAATCAGATGACACTGGCTATAATATTTGTAAATAAAAAAGTGTCTTTGAGTTTTGTTATAGGGATGATCTAGGATTTCTATGAGATTTTCTTCTCTTCTGTATTTCTACTTGAACTGCAAGTGTAAACAATCCAATGCAGTCCCCTGTTGAGCAGAAAATAACTGAAGAAGAACAGAGAAGGCAGGAAGCACTGAAAGATTCAGAGGATTATCTTAATTTAGGACCATTGTGCAGCGAGCAGCTTGCTAAGCAAAAAAAAAAAAAAAAAAAAGTTAACATTTTACTCATTTTCAGAATTGTTTTAATAGGCAAAAAACCCATACATGGATAAATAGAAGAAGTTAAGTGAGGTTTTCATGCCATGCTCTTGGAACCAGTCAGCTTGCATCCGCCACAGAGGTACCACACCTGATGGCTGCAGGATACATGGCCTGGCCCTTCACTGCTTTTCTGTTCTTCCATACCTCCAGCACACTGATCTAATTTCTCATCTTCCTTCTGCAGCAACATATAACCAAACAGGCATTTGGCACAGGATAATAATTTGAACAATAATCTACAAGCTGAGATGGGTAAAATCAGTCATTGCCTAGGATGATCTGGAATATGTTTGTGTTTTGGGGAAAAAATAGCAAAGACATTTAAAGCTTGATTGTTTGATGTTTCTGGGTAGTCACTTCTTTGGCTCAGCTGTCATAAATTGCCCAAGAATACCAGATGCTGATATATATAGATGAGCTATCAATCTCAAAGTCCTCTAAAAACGTCCTCTAAAGAGAGTTGGGATTTATGCCAGATAAAATACTGACTTGTTCAGATGAAGGTGAGGGAAGCACCTTAGGAAATTATAAAAATAAAAGGGTTTAAATGCTTTGCTATCACTCTTATCATCCTTCCTAGATTTCTTTTAGGACTTCCACATTTATACTTAAAATTTTAGCCTTATTGTCATTAGCTTCTTTTTTTTCCTTTATTTTTAGGTGTTAACTATTGTTCCTGATGTTGCGATGTTATTGGATTCTCAAGTTCTGTCAAAGAAAATAGTATATTCACAAATCTAAACCCTGATGACTTCTCATCTTAAAACAGAGAGGCCCTGTATTTTTCCATTTCCCAAAGACTGATCTTTTTCTTGTTCATTTTCAGCAAGCTCTAGTAACTGAAAAATGTGCCTATTAAATACTCTCTCTCGGGTTATGACTTTCTTAGTAATTATTAATGCTACACCAAAGCACAGAACAGGAATTATAGTCATGACTAGGGAATGGTTTTAAAATGTACATCTGTCTTCCTGTGTATTTCAAAATGTGGAGATTGCATTGTAGTCTCTTTCTTCAGAACAGCCTCTAACTATAGCACATTGAAGTAGAAGTTTCTTTTCCAATTTTCCTACTTTCAACTGTTATTCAACTAATGATTTTCAGACACTTCTAGATATTTGCACCTCTTTTTTTTCATGTATTTGCCCCATTACTTTCCCTTATGGCCTGCAGAATTCTTTCATCTTAACAAAAATAAGTCTGCAGTTGTGAGATTGTACTACCTCTGCAGAAGTATGGATTACTCCCAATATTTATGTGCTTTGCCTCTCACTCATTTTTTCACAATTATGTGAGGTTTGCATTTGGGGTTCTACACATTCAACCAGACATTTTTTACTTACATGTGGCTACTGGTTATATTCCCTTCTTCCAGTTAAATTGTATAACTTCCTGTTAAATAATTATAACTTCCAGAATCTGTGATTCTGTGATTATAACTTCCTGTAATTACTGATCTAATTCAGTAGGTTTCTAATAATGATTTTTCTTACATTTGCATTTGATGAGGGAAGATGTATTACAGTTATTCTCTCTATTAGGTAATGTTCACTAAAGCATTCCCTAGGTAGAAAAAGAAATAGGTAAAAGTAGATGATGATGACATGGCCTTTTAGGACATCCTTGTTATTCTGCAGTCTGAAGTGTGACACAGTGTACAGAGGGCAGATGTAAGGCAAATGAGAGTTCAGTAACAGTGCAGGGTTATTCTGAGATGATTACAAAAACCTGACACCAATGAGGCTGCTATCATACCTAAAGAGGATGAGTTTAAAAGTTACAGCTACTACAGACTTCAGGACTGGAGCTGACCCACCTCTTCTCTGAAAAATGAGAAGAATAACTGCAGATCTGCTCAGAGCTCAGGCAGCACTGCCTCAGCAAAAGGCTGTGTGTGAATAAGTGATCTCCAGCTGCAGCAGATGTATCTGTGGATATACTCATGACATTGCCAAGTGACTGTTCCCTGGCCCTCTGCTCCCTAGGGTCTGTAAAGCAAAAGCTCTTTAAGATACACTAAGGACTTTTTGCTCTTTTGGATTTCTGGTGAACATGTCTGGAAATATCTTGTGCTTGTACAGGATTTGACTCATGACATCTGAGAGTATTCTTCTTACCGAAGGAAAGAAAGTCGTGATCAAAACAATTCTGACCTCTGTGCCATACATGATGTCTCAAATGTATCCTGATAAGAAGAATTCAAGAAATAATAAATTCCAAGGCCAGCTGGCCTGACCTCTTGCACAGAGCAGGTCATAAGATTTTATTCTGCAACTCTTTCAAAAACCATAAAATTCCATTGGTGCTGAACTCTTATGTGAAAGTTTAAATCTTTTGAAGTCACTGTCACAATTATGCATTTTCCAGTTGAAGTTAACACTACTGTCAGGAAAGGAGAGGATGTGAACTCAGACCCCACTCCAACCTCAGCCCTACCACATCCAGTGGTCTAACTTCACTGTAGCACAACATGAAGACTAGCAAAGCAAAAGACTGTTAATATGATAGCATCTGATTTTGCTTTTTTTTTTTTTTTTTTTTTCTACATAGCACTCATGGTATTTAATTTAAAAGTTTTTGATTGCTGTCCTGAGCAGGTCAGTTGCTTTGATGGAGCTACCATTCTCAAATGCTTTATTTTATGAAATTGAAATATCTTTCTCTTTCTTTTTTGCATATCAATCCCATTTCCTCATCCTGTACTGGAAAATATACATAAATGGATTCTGGAAAAGTATAAAGACATGAATACATAGAATTCTTGCTTTTCTTAAATATGTAAAAGGTCCAGATTTATTTAATGGGCAGCTCATTTCTCAGTACAGGTCAAAACCAAGAAGGAATAAAATATGAATATGTTAAACCATGCAGGAGAAAGGCATGACTGAGAAGTAAACTAAATTGGAGGTAAAGAAACTTTGAATCTTTTCAGAAAAACCTTATTTTCTGAAGGTTTTCCCTATCCACTTTCAAGACCTTAAAATTAAAACTGTAGAAAGTATCAATCAAGTTTTGAACTACTTTTCTCAACACAAGTTCTCCTTTATTGAACATATCTGGTAAATTCCTTTTTTCACTAGTAGAACACAGAGGCATACACAAACTGTTTTTTAATTGAGTCTATTTAATTAAGATTTTAATCCTAATGTTATATAGCAATAATACAGGTCATTTATCAGCTACTATTACAAACTTGATTATATTCTTAACTGTCTCAATCAACATAATTTCAGGAAATAGGAAAGGAGTCACAAGCCAATTAAAAAATGCACATTGTTCTTATTATATTGCTGAATGAAAAAATCCGCTGTCCTGAAGGTCAAATTTCCCTTCATGACCATTTTCCATAGAAGTTTTCATTTCTTGTTGTCTTCTGTTTGGTTATCTCTGAATGCAAGAGGTTGTGTACTTGTAGTTACACTTCCACAACTGTAAACAAACACCCAATTCTATTGAAGTACAAAATTAATAGATAAATGGAATGTTTTATGACTTTGTTACTGTTGACAGTTTGTGAGTATTTTAGATCTGCCTCAGTTTTATCACAACATTCTGCCCTATTAATATAGCTAAGTAGGTCACAGTGCATGTGCATGCAGATGCATACATATCCTTTTTAATCTCCCTTCAGAATTCTTTTAACTTGTTAACATGAAAATGAAGGCTATAATCAGAACTTTTTTATATTTCCTGTGAGGAAGAAAAACAGTGCAGAACTGATAAAATTGACATGCATCTCTTAATGTAAAAGGTGAAAACTTTTGTAGCAGGACAAGTAAGCAAAACTATATTTGTAGTTACACTACTCTAAAATTAGTTTAATTTAATTTAATGTGTGCCTTTGAGAGAACACAGCTTCTTTATATTTCTTTGAAATCACTGAAGAGTATTTTAAAGAAAAATATTTTTCCTTTATAGTTTCCTTACTGCAGACATATAGTACTCATATATTATCTTGTATAATAGGATTATTAGTTGCAGCTCTCTACTTTCAGAGTTTGGCATCATAAAGAATACCTAAATGGAGCATAAAGTCTGAACCTCCTGAACAGAGAAAATCAGCTTTTGTACCCAATTCTCCTTCTGATGCAATTCATTATGCAAGTCACAACTGCACACGCTTCACAGGATAAGGAAAAAAGGTGTGGGTACTCTCATGTCTCCTCTCCTGGATTCTATGAGTAAGTTCACTCTCTCTGTCCTACTGTTGCAGCTACTTTGTTTTTTCTTCTAGTCCCACAATATATATTTGTCTTCAGAACATATCAAATCTGCAGTTAGAAGTAAGATTTTTCTTCTTGCTTTTACCATATTTCTCCTTGCCATCTCTTTGAATATTTGACTCTTTTTTAAGCTATGCACAGGCATGTACATGTTTTATTAGGTCTAAATATATGCTCTTCTGAAAACTGAAGATAAAAGCCTGAAGTTGATAAAGACACAGATGCTTTAGTTTTAGAAATTTCAGCCTACCTTGTAACAACACTATGGAAAGACATAAATGAGCTCAGATCAAGAAGCAGTATAGTGACATTGTTGCAACAGTTTGTGCAGGGTGTAGCTTAAATCCAAATGGGGAAAAACATACCCATAATATTTCCTGTACCTGGTGCAGTTGGGCACAGAAATGTATTGAATTGCTGCAAGCAGGTTTTCTGCCTTTGGAAGGGTCAGAGATACATATGTGTGTAAGCATGCATATGGAAATTCAGATTCTAATGATGATTTTAGCAGGGGCCATTATATTGAGAAGCAGGATGTATAAGTTAATCAACAGTAAATATTAAAGAGAAGAACATTTTCCTCAGGCTTTTCCACAATGAAGCAGCAAAATGGGATTTAAGATGTCCATGTCTGAAGTTCAGAAAATTGCTTTGCAGCCTTTATTTTGACTGATTTGAAGTAGGTTCTTGAATTCAAATTCCAGCTTTCTAAAACTACTCTTTGTTTGCTGGGCAGCATATTCCTTGTGTAGCTTCTTGGATAAATTTATTATATTTCATACAAAATATGTGGTATCTGGGGATATGATTTAAACTCCTCTGTGCTTCAGCTGATCTTTGTCAACTCAAGGGCAGGCTACAAAGACTGCAGAATCCGTTTTTGGTTTCCTTTTTTTTTTCTTCTTGTATGACTTTCCCCTCCCACTACTTTCAGAAAGGAATTTCTGCCTCAAGGTATGGGCTGAGGGTGCTCTACATCTCAGATGTAGCTGAGAATTAAACCTCTGAAAGCTATCATAGACCCAGCTGCATTTTGGAGGAAGCACAGTTCAATATAAAGGGTCAGCTGTCCCTGACCAGTCATTATGGAGTTAAAAATTGACCTTACAAGTTGTGTAATGCTTATTTCCTCCAGGTCAGTGAGGGCCAGCCCTCTATGCTACAGATTCATCCTTAAGGGGGTGAATTGGGGTGGTACAAAACACGTGTAGGGAATAAATGCAGGGGTAGTTTCTGTGCTGAAGTGCTCAGTGCCTGAGCTCCTGGTCCCTGTGTGCCAAGCAGCACAGGTGTCCCCGCAGCGCCTCTCTCTGTGCCTCCAGCTGCTGCAGGCAGAGCAGGTAGGAGCTGCTTTGGAACCCCCTGTAGGACACAGCTGTGAAACACTCTTGATGGCCCCGAGCAGAGTGTCCCCTGGGGATTTATGGGCACCTCTGGAGGCTCAGCTGCCAGCCTACCTGCTTTGCAGAAGCTGTTTGCATAAGTGATGCAGGAGCCCTGAGGATGCCTGGCAGCTGAGGCAGGCTCCTGAGGACCTACTTTTCAGACCTAGGCAACTACTGACACATAAATGGCACTTAGGTTGTTTTATGAGCCCCAGCAAACATTTCAGTTTATGAGGTCTGAGGCTAGTAAGGTTTTCAAAGAATCTTAAATGGGATTTAAGCCAATACTAAGAAATCCCAAGAGCTGCCAAAATATTTTGAATATAAGCTACCTTGGATTCTTTTTAAAATGTCACCTTAGTGTGAAATTGTTATTAACAATGAAGAAATAATTTTATGACCCTATTGTAAATCACACTTATTTGTTTGTTCTCTGTAAGAGCAAAAAATTTGAGGAAAAAAATGTTTTTCTGCTTCACACAACTCTGAGGCTAAAGTGGGTGCAAGGTATCCATTTGAGTCTAATTACCCAACTAGGCTGAGCACAGCCAGTCCAACAAAAACCCAGCTGTAGTTTTTAATTGCCTTAAATGAACTCCTAAATAACTATGTGGAGTTAAACCACAGCACAGAGAACACAATACAAGTGCATAGAAACCCTGAACACCCAGGGCTCTAGAGTGCTCAATTAAACTTTCCTTGATTATTCAATACAACAGAAGTGTGGAAATTAAAGGCTTTCATGCTACAGCAGGCTACGACCTCATTCTCAAGTTTCAATATTGCAATGTCACTTAATTAAGATTTTCCCCACACAAAGCATAACCCTAGAGGTAACTTTTGTTCCAAATACCTCATATAGGTATTTCTCCTGCTGTTAAGTGAATGGCTCCTGGTGAAGCAAAATAAATATTATTCTGGCATAGACTCACTTTTTTGTATACACTGAGAGCAGAGAAAGGAGCAGTAGGAAATCATTAAAACATTTAAATCACCATGCTGAAATACAGTTGCTGAAAGGCCCCATTCTCATTGCATTCAGGCTGTAAAGTGCCTTAAAATAGTTTGTGAAGAACCCACACTAATTTCTGATTCTGTGGCAGATACTCAGTTTGAATAGGCACAAATTGTGTGGAAACCTGCAAGTGCAAAATTTTTGCCCCGTTTAGGTCAGTGGTACAAAACTGGTAAAATCAATATGCAGTAGAAAGAGCAGATTCATCTCAGTATGTTTGTTTGTTCATGTGGTGTCATGAAATGTTGGGGGTTTTAATAACTGTGAAGTACCTGGAGTCACTGCATGAAAGGCCTTTTTAATTCAATGAAGCATTAATTATATGGACAGAATGCCAAACACATGGGAAATGGTTGTGAGAATATGCTGGGTTTGTCCTTTATACTTAGTTTAGAACCACTAAAATGTATTAATCACTCTCTTTAAATTGGACTATTAAAATGGAAATCTTAGACAACAGAATAATTTAATCTCTGTACCAAGTTACACTTCACACCAAAAGTCTTTCTACAGTTGGAACAATTTGCGCCCTTCTAAATGCTTAAATTAAGTGCCAAATTACATTGCTAATACTGATGTAAACACTGTACTGTTGCTTTGCTTTGAAAAGCTTTTTTTTCCAAATAATTATTAGTAAATTCAATTACTGAAAGGAAAAATACATCTTAATTTTATTATGCAGTTTGTTTGACCACATTCATCTAAGCAGACTGAGAAAGCCATGTCACTTTATAGTTTTACCTCAGTTATTAGACAAATTTATCTGTTGCTTTATATTATTCACACCTTTCTTTCACATTTCCCAGTCTTCCATTATCTTATCATTGTCTTTTATCTTCCTTTCAAAAGGTGACATTAGAAACTGGTTTGATGCCATTTTTTGACTCCACATCAGTTCTGGTTTTTCCAGAATAAAACTTTCAATCCCATTTCAGGAAATTAAAAAACAAGAGTTCAACACTGACACAAGAATAATTTCCTTTGTCCCAATATTTTATTCTACGTAGTATATAAGCCTAAATCACCCTTGAGGCATCTAAAAGCTATGCTTTGTCATCTTTGAATTTTAGGCACATAAGAACTGTATTAGATCTCAGTAACAACACTGAAGACGGAACTCTCTGTTCAGCAGAGACCCAATAAGACCCAATATGGATATTTTACTGCTGAACATGTATGCCTAGTAAATCTTCTAGAAAGATTAGTATTTCCCCCCTCAAATTAATTAATCTACAATAAATTCCAATTGCATAAAAAATAAATAAAAGACAAATTCAGTTACAGTTTTCTGATAACTCTCTTAAATTTGTGAACAACATTGGGAACAATGTGAAAATGATGTACTTTTGGCCAGCTCATAGCAAACTCAATAAATGGTTGTTGTGGTCTCATCAGGAGCACTTATTTGGAACAAACAATGGACTCAACAGCTGATGTCTGTAGTCTGTACTTTCTCACTTGGGTGTTAGATCATGTTATCAGAGAGCAGAACAGGCCTCTTCTAAGTATTCTGTGTAATCCTGCCAGTCAGTTCACATGACATTTTTGAAAGCCAACTAGGTAGCGACACTGATGGCAGAGGAGAATTACATTAGGAAAAGGGAAAAAAAAAAGAGAAGAAAATTTTGCATCAGGTAGTGATAAGTTTGAGGTAAATATTTTATTTCATCATTATATTTCAGGTATTTTTGAAAGTGGGTTTTGACATGTCTCTGTGATCTATAGTACATATCTACTGCATAACTTCTGGATATAGACATAAATCTACAGAAGTGGGAAACTTTTCTCTTCAACTTGCTGTCAGATTCTTTGGTGGTAGGGTAATCAATCAAGAATATAAACATGCCTCTTCACTCAAGCTGTGTGTGAAATGACATTTGCAAAAAAAAAAAGCTAAATCTAAAAAATCTAACCTTATGTCTGTTGTACATTTGTATGTGTATAATGCCAGCATTGGTCATTAGAAAAGCTCTCTAAAATTACCCTGTTAAAAACGTGAATCATCCTTATGAATTTAGTGTTTTGAAATGCTAGATTGCAAATATAATTCTTCTAAATATTTCACCAATAGGAAAAGAAATAATATAAAATACCTGGTCATTAAAATTTGTTCTGGAAAGAGAGACTAATAGTAAGTAAGATATTTTATCATTAGGACTTGCTAGAATCAGAAAGAATGAGGTAGAAAAGCACTTTCATCAAGTCAACATATGATTCTCCAGAAGAATTTTTTGTTCGTTTCCTCCACTGTCTGATGGTTTTTTACAAATTGTAGTTGAGAAGCATTATTTAATGTTCAGTAAGTCTAGCAAATATCTATGCAATAGCCTCCTAACTGATGTTTAAAACCATTGCACAATTATTTTTATTGTGCAATTTTATAGTATTATAAAACTGCTAATGAAACTATTATCTCTAGCTTACAATTTTTTTACTAGTTAGCAGTAGTGCAGTATTTTCAGAGAAGCAAATGAAAATCCAGCATTCTTCATTAAAATAGAACTAATATGGAAGTAGTATTAAGGAACATCTGTTCTCTTACCATTTTCAGCTGCCCCAGTTACAACGATCATCCTTTTAAATTGCTAAACACCTGTCTTTTATTATATTTGATAGCAATTCTAAATTTCATTTAATTTCCAGTCTCATATCTGATTTTGAAAATGTTTTACTTCTATAATGCCCATTTACATGGTTTATTACCTTAATTCTTCTATTTAATCTTAGAACCCTAAAAATGATTATGGGATTAATTGTGCAGGAAAGTGGTATTTCTCCCTTTTAGGATAAACCAGATACCTGCTCTCCAGTCTGTCTGGGGGAAAGGAAAGGAAAGGGAAAGGGAAAGGGAAAGGGAAAGGGAAAGGGAAAGGGAAAGGGAAAGGGAAAGGGAAAGGGAAAGGGAAAGGGAAAGGGAAAGGGAAAGGAAAAGGGAAAGGGAAAGGGAGTGTCCTTAAAATTAATAGTTTCTAGTGCCATTAGGATGAAAATATAGTCTTGCTTCTCAAGGTACCACCACTGATGACTTACTGTCACTGTTGAACACAGTGACACACATTAAATGTCTGAGTATTGCAAACACAAACAAGAAATAAAATTAAGCTAGGGTAACCCTTTCTTTCAATAAAGAGCAACAGGGAAATAGTATACATGACACCTTGTTCTCACTTGCTCTGAGCATCTTCTTCCCACTTTCTGTCACATACTAACCCAAGAAGTCAATTTTGGCTTCTATATCAAAACTCATAACACTGGACACAAATTTGGTATTCCAAATGAGGTTATTTGACAAGATTGATTCTCTACCATAAATAATTGCTCTTTGGTATGTGTGAAAAAAAGGCTGATAAATTAGTTCCTGAAAGCAACCAATATTTAGATCTTCCTCACTTATACATGGGATCAAGACCATGGGAAGTGTCATACCGAGTAGCATAGTAATTATTAGAATCAATGAGTAGTTTGAGTTGGAAGAGGATGTTTTAAATGCTATCTAGTCCACCCACTCGTGCACTTGAAGAAACCATGCTGTCTGTCTGTCTGGAATCACCTCCCTGTTCTCCTTTTGCCTTAGCACATCTTCTAGGAGGATCTGCTCCATGATCCTCCCAGACACAGAGGTGAGGCTGACAGGTCAGTAGTTCCCAAGGCACTGTTTTCAACCCTTCTTAAAGATGGCTACAAGTCTGGCCCATCCCAGATACCTGACACAGGGAATCTTTCAGTCAGCAGGAACAGTATGTCTAGGGGAAAAAGTTTTTCTTTTAATCTCATTATTATTATATGCCCTGAAGAATGAAAATTAATCTTTATTTTATAACTCCTATTTATTTTAGTTTTTATAAATGGAGATTGGTACTGTAGCAAGATTGTCTCTACAGGGTATGAGTGTACATCCACATATTTATGTATGGGAGAATTCTACAGAAACAGAAGTAGCGGGGCTTTTTATTTTGTATCAGTAGCCATGCAATTAATAAATAAGAAGATTTGCAGATAAAAAATTTTCAAAGTAAATATTAACATCTCTATTCAAGCGAAAGACTATTGGGTCTTCCATTATCATTTTCATGACTTGAAATTCAAGGCATACAATGAGAAAGGCTCATGGGCTACAATTGCAAACCTGCTGCTTTTAGTGCTGTGAGCCTTCCGTGTTCTTATTGATATCTCTGACATTCATGCAGGTAAACAACCTGCACAACAAGATTATGCATTTCTATAGTTTGTGTTTTTAGATCTCAAAGTGTTTTATAAAAGATGGCAAAGGTCTCATATTATGCATGCTAAAGGTAAGGGAATACCAGCATTTCTGCTCTCTCACCTGAGAAAAATGGAAAAACTGGCAGAAGAGTTGCCTCTCAAAACTGAACCATTTGCAGTTCTCATTGCAATTAAGAGTCTTCCAGTGTCAGCTCTAGGTATAAACATAGAAAACACTGGCTGAGAGCAGTAGATTCTGGGAATGGCCTGGGTGAGCCTGTGTCAAGCCACTTGGACACACATCTGTGCCACCCCACAATGGATACTCCAGAGCTGCACATGTAGTTAATAAGCCATGAAAGCCACAGATCACACAAGGCCCTGCCCCTGGACATGTAGCACACAAAGCTGCTCAGGTGTAGCCACAGAGTTACAGTGAAATCAGGAGTACATCTACAAAGTTCAGTATTGTGATTTTCTTCATTGCTGCAATTATTTTTGTTCAGTTACAGGCTTAATTAATCAAGCCCAAATCCAAAAGCTGAGCTTCATTAATTGAAAGTTCAGCCTCAGTGTTTCAAATAAAAAGCTTGACATCAACTCTAATGATCTTCAGAAGTGTTTAATTCCTTCCAGAAGTACATCTTTCCTCTTTTCCTGTCTTTCTGTTTCAGATGTTAATGGCAGTTTCATTATTAATAACAAGGAAATCAGAAGTCTTTAGTGTGATGGTTATCTAAGCCAGTCTGAGATTTTATCAGAGCTAACATTGGCAAATCTTAGCTCTAATAGCCTGTGGGTGCCTCTGAAAATAGTTTGATTTGTTTGTTTCTCTCTCTTTTTTGTCTTACGCTGTTATCTAACTGCCAGTGGTCTGAATGAGAGTTCTCCACAGATAAGTATTGCTAGAGCCAGATAACTTATTAACTTTAACACTCTGCTTCTCTAAAACAGAGTGACAAGTTCAGATGTTCAGATGTTTTCACTTTTTTAGATATTGCATGCTGATTACTATGTGGTTCAACACATTAGTTTGCCAAGTGCTTACTCATTTGAACATACTAATGAACTTGGAAAGAATACTAAATTGGTCTATTTCGATGAACAAGCTGCTGAATAAGCTTCCAACATACTGAGTACTATGTCAGTCATCTTACCTTGTGGGATGTGGGGTTTTGTTCTCAGCCAATTAATTGAACATCTTTAGAAATGCCTAAATATATAAGTGGTTATATTTAGTTATCTTTAAATTGTCAGTAAATAATATTAGATTTTTTGATAATTTCTATCAACCTAGTTCCATTTAATTAAGAACTTGTGGAATTTTATATGTGTTACTTTCCAGGAAGAAGAGGAGGGGAAGGGTGAGAGGGGGAATTAGGAGGAGAGATGAGTAGGAGGTGGGAAATGGAATAACAAAAAATTCCTCTTGATACATTTTCTCACTCCTACTTCTGCCTAATAGAGTTTAGCTTTGAAAAAGTATACTTTGAAAAAATGCACAATGTTAACTGTGATTAATGCTCACCAGTAGGTCTAGCTAACTTTTCTGGAACTGAAAAAATTGAGAAATCTAGTGAAAAATTGATGCTGTTGATAAGTGTACCTGTGACTCAGAAGTGTGCTCTAACAGGTTGACTTAAGATAATTGAGAAATTAATTTTACCCTCTGCTGTGTTCTAAGCAAAAAAGCTTCCAAAAGCTTGCTACCTGCTGTCTTTTAATATGGTAATTATGTCTGGGCAGGTTTTTTTCTGCTGTTAATCTATGCCTTGAAAAGCCTGATGCCTGTATGTAAATACTAAATTTTCAAACTGGGAGTCTGATAATTTAACCATTTCACCTGGGGAAAGACTGTGAAAGGTAGTACTTATTTCATCAGATAAGAATATTGTGTCTGTTTTTACATAACCAGATAGCAGCTAACTAAAGGCAACTGCTTCCCCATCTTAGATTTGACCCTGCACTTCTTCAGTTTCCACATGATTTTCGATTCCTCAAGGTTGTGGCACAAATGTTTTCAGAAGGAACAGGAGGATGAACGCTGGTGGCAATAAACTGTCTCTTATGTTATGAAGAAACAGAATAATTTTTTTCTGGGAAATATTTAAATGTATCTTGGTGCAGGGTCTCTATTTTAGCCTGATAGCACAAAACTGTGATAAACTCACTGCTAACTTCCCAGTGATTGGAAGCTCAAGGCATGCAGAACATAACATGGGAGCTTCATGCTGGATTGATCTCTAGTCATCAAGTTCATAGAGACAGTTACTGTGAAGAATTTATTTTTCTTTGTTTTCCAGCCAAAGCCTGTAAGCTGTGGGCAATAAAAACAGTGGTGTGTATAACATTGTCAGAGTTTTAAGTATCCTTGGACTTTATGTACGTTATAACCTTCATGCAGCTTAAAATCATTGTCATGATTTTGATTTTATCAAATTGTATTAGGTTTGTGTGGCCATGGGTTTGGTAGTAGGAGGGCTACAGGGGTGGCTCCTGTAAGAAGCTGCCAGAAACTTCCTCAGTGTCCAGCAGAGTCCCTGGTGGGAACCACCAGTCCCTGGTGGCTCCAAAGATGGGCATGCCTCTGGCTAAGGCTGGGCCGATTAGAAATGGTGGCAATGCCTCTGTGATATCAAAACAGAAAGTGAAGGGACAGTTCTATGTGCAGCCAGAGAAGCGCAGGGTGAGAACATGTTAGAAGAACAATTCTGCAGACACCAAGGTCAGTGCAGAAGGAGGAGCAGGAGGTTCTCCAGGCACCAGGGCTGATTTCCCTGCAGTCTTTGGTGCAGCCAGCCCATGGTGAGGCAGCCCATGGAGGTCCGCAGGGATGCAGAGATCCAGCTGCAGCCTGTGGAGGTGCCCGTGCTGAGGCTGGTGGAAACCTGGAAGAGGCTGTGACCCCATGGAAGAGCTGTGGAGAGACAGGTCCCTGATCTCAGGCTGGAGCAGCCCGTCCTTGGAGGACTGCACGTACTGCAGAGGAAGAGTAACCCACACAGCAGCAATTTTGGGAGGACTGTTGCCCATGGGATGGACCCATATTCTGCAGGTTGCCCAGAGCTGCTGCTAGTGAGATGGAGCCACATCAGAGAAGTTCATGGAGAGCTGTGTCCTGTGGGAAGGACCTTATGGTGCAGCAGGAGAATGATTGCTCTCTCTGAGCAGTAGGAGAAGCCTCAGGTGATAAACTGATCATAGGCTCCATGCCCTGTCTCCCTGTGCCTCTGGAGTAGGAGGTAAAGCTAGAAAGGAGGAAGGGATGGGGGTGAGGTGTTTTATAAGGGCTTATTTTACCTCTCATTATTCTGTTCTGATTTTTTAAGTAAGAAATTCCCTTTGTATCTCTAAGCTGAAACTATTTTGCCCATGATGGTATTTGATGAGCAATCTCACTCTGTCCTTATCCCAATCCATGAACCCTTTGTTAAATTTTCTCTCCTCTGTCCGGCTGCAGAGGGGAGTCAGTGAGTGGCTTTTGTGAGCGCCTGGCATCTGGCCAGCATCAACTAATGACACAAATTTCTAGTGTTTAAAACTGCAAGAAAAAGTATGCCTTAAGGTCAGTAGAAAATGGAATTTGGACTCCGTTGCAACTGTTCTCCTTATCTAAATGATGTGTACCTATGAATGTCATATAACAAACCATAAAACAGCTTTTGATCCAGAGATGGAAGTGGAGACCCTGCAATTCTGCCTGTCTGGGAGCCTCCCAGGCTCTGCTCTACTGGCAGGACTGTGAATGGTGTAATCAGATATGCTGCAACTTCTCTTCATCAAGGACAAGCAGTGGATTTTTCCTCAGGCTGTGAACGAAGTAAAAACTAGCCTTTACTGGGTGCATCTGTGTTGACCTCAGCCCTGTCATTTCAGTATTCTTTGATCCCTTTTTAGACATTCCTTTAAATGTTAAGAAATATACAATGAGGCTATGCATTGTATTGCAAGAGCAAGTAGTGGTCCCAGTTGACAATAGCTCATTTGTATATTACAAGAAAGAGTGGGGAAAAACTGAACTAAAACCCACTCTTTTTGCCTAGATCCTTTATATCTTGAGATCCAATAAAGTCACCTAGAAAATCGTAGAAAGCTGTTTCTCTGATTAAAAAAAAAACAAAAACATATTCAGTATTTACCTACTCTTAAGAAGAGATTAGTAGTCCTTTTTACAGAAGGATAATGTGCTGAAACAAATAAATGAAACAAAGTGGGTAGTCTTTCATTTAAATGCCACCAACATTTTCTTAAAGCTCCAAATAGCCTTTCTTCTCATCTTTAGAATGCCTTATAAAGAGTATAACTAAGTTCAGAAATTTCAAATTGAATTGCCCTATAGGGATAATGATAACTTTCAAATCTCACAGAGTGGACCTCTCCAAAAATCAGCTCTTTACATTACTGTGCCATTTTTATTTTATTGTGCCAACTCCTTTCTGACTTTTTCTTTGGAGACTATGTAAAATGGTTATATTAGAAATGAATAAAATGAAACCCCAGAAACACAATTCCAAAGCCCTGAAAGCACTTGAATAATATGAAAAATGAATTATGAAGTAAAGACACAGTAAAGACAGTTATTGTTGGATGGAGTGTAATTTAGTGGAAGAGAAATAAAATTATATTTAAATGACGATTTACAAAAAGTTTCCTTTTATTTTACATGTGAACTATAGTTTCAGGATAAGAAATTATAGAGTTTGATAAGGAAAAAAAAGTAATGAATAATAAAATATATTATGAATTTGTTTTGAATAATAGTTGAATGTTCTCTTTCTTGAATTGCTTTAAATACATGTTGTTTTATTTTTTTCTTTCAGGAATGCACAGTATAGGTCCACAGAGACTTCTTTGATCCTCTATTTGGGAAATGGTTGCCACATGGAATTTTGTTATTTCTTTGTTGTTGAAGTTAGTATTTTTGCAGCAATATTTGTTTGAAGAAATTCAAGTAGTAGCCAGGGGAGGCTGATTACAGGACATAAAGTGCCTTCTTTGCTCTTACCTGTTGAAGATTAAAATCTTTGCTTCACACAATCTCCTTAAATATTTATTTATTTATTTTCATATATTCCTGTCTTTTCACTGTAAAAGTAAGTTGTGTGGGACAAAAGTCTTGTCTTGCACAGCCTCAGGGGCATTAAACTAGAGCGAATAGAAAAAAGAGTGCTTTTTCACCATTGTCTTGTTGCTTATAAAGTAATTTACATGAGACTAAAGGAGGCAGAAAATGCTACTCTTTTGTTATGAGTAATAAAGAGAAATAAATAGGTGCACTTGCAGCTGCTATTAATGGTAGGGAATTGTGCTTCTCCATAACCACTATTATATTGTGTAAGTAGAAGTTTGTATATTGAGTTGGTCAGTCATGTTATCTGAGTTATTCTGCTCTTGATTTACAGTTTGCAAGTCGTAAAAATCAGCCTTAGGGCCTCAGCACAACATAGGATCACAGATTTGAAAGAGTTAGAAGTTTAACTACTTAATGAACAAAAGTTTTTGGTTTTTTTTTTTTTCTTGTAGGTAAGTGTAATTTATTCAATGAAGTTGGTAACAAGAGAAAAATCAATATTTTTTAAAATAAATGCATATATTAAAATGAATGAATTTTAATTTGAATAATTAATTTCTTTACAGGTTGTTAAAAATCAAGAGAAAAAACAGGAGTTCATCTATAGACGTCTATATGTATGCATTTGAGCTGTAATTTCTCCATGACTCCCTTGAAGTCCTAGAGACCTTGTGGTAGTTCTCTGTCAACATAAACTCAATGCTCCATAGGTCAAAATGCAATGCAATGTTAGGAAATGATAGATCTATTAAGAAAGGAAATTATTTTGCTATGGTGTGTCCACTGCACATAATGTGTATATGTTTTTTTTTTAGAGATATATATTTAAAACAGCATATAATCATCCATATCTTGATTAAGGTATGAAGTAAAATCCACACTATTTAGGTAGGACAAAGAAGGCCCACAATATAATCAGGGAAGGTAAGAAACATAAGGCAGTATGGGCCAAGATATGGAAGAGTTTCAGAGAGAAGGAGCTTTGTAGATAAACTCTCATTGGTGAAAAGAAATTCAAGGTGTCACCAAACGAAACAACTGCGCAGTAGATTTTTAAATGGTGGAAAGTTTTTGTTTGTTTGTTTTTTGGTTTTGTTTGTTTGTTTGTTGTTTTTGTTTGTTTTTTTTTTTTTTTCCTCAACAGGCGCAGAACATTAAGTTGTAGGGCTCCTCTGTGACAAGGCGTTCTGGAAATCAAGAGAGTGCATGAGTCCAAATAATAGTACTGAACAAAATCTTCTATCAAGCACTATGTTCTGGAGCCAGCATCTGAACCTTGAAATCCTGAACCAGAGGATTTCTACAAGGTGCCTATGCGACCTTTTCATAGACATTTCCTCTTAACATCTGCTACTGGCTAATGTGAAGATGATAGAATAGGAGGATGCAATGGTTGCTTCTCTACTGCTAAATGAAACATGGTAAGAGACCTTGCTCTGGTCTTAAGGCCAAGTATTACATCTTGGCTGAAACCAAACTTCACTTGGCTCTGGATCTCTTCTGATCTTCATGCCATGCTTTTTTGTTCTTAGAAAATAGTTATAATTTTGTGGGAGTTTTGTTTGTTTGGGTTTTTTTTCCTTTTTGTTTTTCAGTTCAAAGTGTCTGAAAGAACATGAATTGTCGTGGACATCTTTTTGTGAAAATCCTTTTCTTGGGATTTTTTCTTCCTGAGATGCTGAGAGGCTTCAGGAACAAAATGTAAACAATGGTTTTCTGCTGCTGGGGAATGCAACAGGTCCATCTGTGATTGGTTCATCCATTTGTTTGTAATTAATGGCCAACCACAGCAGAGCTGTGACTCTCGGACAGAGAGTCTGAGGCAGCTGCCTTTGTTATCATTCTTGTCCTTTCTATTCTTAGCTTAGCTAGCCTTCTGAGATGAAACCTTTTCTTCTATTCTTTTAGTATAGTTTTAATGTAACGTATATCACAAAATAATAAATCAAGCCTTCTGAACATGGAGTCAACATTCTCATCTCTTCCTTCAACATAAGACCCCTGTGACCATCGTCACAATGAAGGAAGTCCACTGGGTTGGTAAATTCATACCAAAAGTCTGAGAATATCTTTTACAAGGTCTGGGATGTGTCACAAGGGCCAGCAGGGACAGTTCAAGCTCTGCAAGCCCTGCTGAGATACAGTGTGTGAAGGGAGCCAAGGCTGATGCAGTCTAATCCAGACCACGTATTAGGAATGGCAGACGGCGTGCGGTACATCCTGAACTCTGCCTAGGCACTGCCCCAGAGGATGCTGCTTGGCACAGCTTAACCTGACCTCTGTAGCTGAGAGTTAAACAGTTCAGGTGATGGAAGCACCACTGCTCAAGCTTCTTGCCTTGAGTGTTTTTTGTTTAGCAGCATTTCAGATGCTCTGAGTGATGCCTTGCCTTCCCAGTGAGGTTATAACACAGCTTCTGTTTGAGTTTCTGGGAAAGGTAACTTGAAAATGTGATGTGTTTACTTTTTATCCAAAGGGAAATCCTGGCATAAATTTTTATGGTGGGGTCAAACATGGTTGACTATTATATTATTCATAAAGACATGTTTATTCTTTGAAGCTGTTTCAAGTTAGGGTAAGCTCACCACAAAGTTCCTTATCCCTAAATTTTTAAATCCCTGTAGGAATTTCCCGCAGCACCTTCTTTGTTTCTTCTGTAGAATATATTGCTTTTATAAGTCTGCTTTTATAAGTCCCAAAAAAACCCCTTGAAAATTTAATATGCATTTAATATGCATTCTCCATTTTTTTGTGTCTTAGAGATGTACCATATACAGGCTGGACTACCATATAGTTTGCCTGAAATATCATATGAAACCAGAAATTTTATGTAACTTGTCATTGACTTTCACTATGGTCTGCATTTCTATTCCGATGCATTTTCAACAGTTATTCTATTCAGTGGAAGAGAGATTTCAGTCAACAGATACTGTTAATTTTTATGTAGAACAAGGATGAAGAAGTGAGAAGTTTAGCAGAGGATGTAAGTGCAGCTCTGGACAAAATGAATTATCTGATCTAGCAGAAAAAAACCTGGAATATATTTGCGATAGTTAAAAACAAGGGCAGACTTAAGTAAGATTTTGGAGCTTTCCCAAAAATTAGTTGGAAAATAATAATTTTTATTTGGTTGAGAACCTTAAAACACATTCTGGATGCTGGATGCAGCTGCAGGGACACCAGAGATGGCAATGAGTACATGAAGAAAGGGACACTCTCCTCTCTAAAGCCAGCTGAGGCTCCTTGGCTTACGAAGAATACAGCCTATCTGAAGCAAGATGTGCTGCTTGTGACACTAGCAAGTCTTGTGCCTTGAAAGTCTTGAGAGTCAGAAGTTGCCCAGGAGCCAGCGAATTTCCACCCTTGTGTTACAAGAAAGGTGGACTGCAAAAGAAACAGAAGTTCCAGACTACAGAAACAATCCTGGGGGGCAAACCAGAATGCTGACCCCAATTTTCACTTGTGCCAGGCAGCAACAGTGAACACACAAAAGATGAAGGAATCACTGGAACCTGCAGAAAGAAGAAAAACTAGAAAGAGACTTATTTACAAGGTTGAGAAATGATGGATGTATACATTGAAACAAAACCCAACTCAGCAGCTGAAAAACAAACAAATAACCTCCTGATGTTAAAATTTAATCCAGGAGACTTCATATTTCATTTTGTTTTGAAAAGCTTAGCTCCAAGTGCAAGTGTTAGAGAGAAGAGAAGTACACAAAACAGTATCTCTGGCTTCTCAACAATGTGTACTCTCTGTGGCAGCTCCTTTGAAATCCCTCAGTTCGCCCCATGAAGCGACGGGTGCATTGTTCTTGGAGCACATTAGCTGTCTGCAGGCTCCATCTCAGCTGTTCTTTGAATTCAGCGAGGCACTGAAGTGCTACTCCAGGCCTTTGCCTGGTGATTCAGGACTGCAGCAGGTGTAATTAAGCTCAGGCATGCTGGTAGGAAACCCAGGACTGCTCACACAGTACATGTGCACTATAAATGAAGCTCCTGTTGGTATAAAAGAGTCTGTTTTTGGTATCCTGCCATTCCTATTGCAGCACAAGGCCGTTCTGCAGCAGGGAATCCTTTTAGGTAACAGCAATGAGAACTATGATGGGTCGCCTGACATGTGTCTGCAGGACCTGGGTAAAGGAGTTCAAACAGGAGGATTACAGGATTTTGAAGCCATGAATACCTGACTTAACTCTTTGATGCTTGCAGTGAGGATTTTCTGACACTTAAACAGCACCAAAATAATTAATGTTAACAGTGGGATTGTTGTTATTACAAAAAAATATTTGCAGAGATTATCTATGAACTCCTGGACTGCATGAACCTGCTATGTCAGTGTGCATGGTGCATTGTCTGAAGAACTTGCTTAGTACTGAGCTTTTGTCTGAGGAAAACCCTAGTGACATTTGTCTGTAGATGTGTGTTTGAATTGCAACTGCCCTAATTTAAATCAGTAACTGTTTCTGGTAAAGCTAAATCTGTCTTATATGCATACAGATATGACTGTGCAGTACACTAAAACTAAAATGTCCTCACATGCCTCTTTAAGAACATAGACTGTTGCAAATTTAATTTTCCTCATGAAGAGTCAATGGATGGATTTTGCAATCCTCAGAGCAAAACTCTAACTCCAGAATTTTTAGAAGAGCTATAAAATTCCACTTATACTGTGGATGCAACACCCACGAAACTGATCTTAGGGAGAGCAGAATATTTGCCTGCTTCAAAATCAGTTCTATAATATACATATAATAGATACATATAATATACATATAATAATCTTGGAATATTCAATTGCCTAATGGCCTCTTATTCATTTAGGTCCCAGTTCACCAGGATACTGAAGCAGATACATTGCTTCAAATGCTCAAATAGTCCCCATGAAATGAAAGTTTATTTCCCCCCTGATATTAACTACCTGTGAAAATTCCCTAATGAGTAGAATCTTATAATATGAGCTGCTTTTGCAGAGACTTTGTATATAATTAACCTCTTTTATGCCACTGTGCAGCTTTAGAATAATATTGAAATGCAGCATTAGAATCATGCAGCTTGAGAAAATAATTTGATTGCTAGATGGGATGTGCCCAAATCAGCAAGAACTCTGACAGGTCTTCTTTTCTCAGAACTAGACCAAAACTCGTCTATCTTCTGCATACTCAAAGTCATGAACATAGTAGGATTAAAAGTGAAATATTTTATGCAAAGAGACATGTTTTCTGTGTAGTTAAAAATACTTTTAATGACTTTATAACTAGGGATTATATAGAATGCAACAATGTTAGGGTTTGCTCTTAGATGAAGGTTGTTTTCCATTGTATTATTATTAAAAACAGTCCTAGAGAACAGGCCACTGCTATTTGAACAGTTTATTAGGCAGGAATAAACCATCTGAAATAAAATAAACTTCTAAAGGCAATAGAAAATAAAAAGGAAGCAGTCAGCAAATGACACAAGACACTGCTTGCAATTCTATTCCCTTCAGAGAATCTGGAGAGAAAATGGGAATGTCTGGATGTCTCAGGCAATTTTAACCAACAAACCAATGAAGCTATTACCTCAACATTAACATCAAATATGCTTTCTCATCCTTAAAAAACCCCCTTAAAAATGGAATACAACTCTTATATTTTGCAATCACAGGAACCGATATCATTCTTCCACTCACTCTAACATTGCTGTGATGCAGTTTGAGTTCAAAATGACCACTAGAATCCCCAAATCACAAACTTTTTTCATTTGTTATCACTCCATCACTTTTGTGATTAAGGTAGTTTGCTAAAATAGTGGCTGAAATGTTCTGAGTCTCACAATAGCAGGTAAATGGCAACCTTAATGTGCTGGTTGCAGAGGGGTAATGACAGTACAAATTGTGACCAGATTTGTAATCTTTCTGTACAGCTGTATCAGGAAATCAGCCAGTTTGGAGCAAAATTCTAGTCAGAGGCTCTTTGATGAAGCATGAAGACAGCTTTAGAGTGTACCTCAGTTTTGGAGATCGTACTGATTTATTAGGTTTTTTTATTTCTTTATCGTTTGTGATGAATTTGCTTATTGAATTTAGAATATTTTAACTAAAATTAAGACTAGCACTATGGGCAAAAATCTCCCCAAAGCCAGCTTTTCCAATGAGTAGAGCAGTGAGCCATAAGAGCACTGTTTAATTTGCCAGTGTTTCAGCTCCTGCTCTTTGCTGTGTGGAGACAACGGGCCCTCGGGAGCAGACAGCGTGGGTGCGGGTCATTTCTCAAATCCAGCCTTGCACAGGTGCTCTAATCACTCTGTGCTCCTTTCTAGGGTGCAGCTCATCTTATCCTAATTTGCAGGTCTGAAATAAATGGCAAGGATTCTGCTCTAGAATTGCCTATTTGTCTCCCTGGATCCTGCAGGGAGCAGCTCATGCCGTTGGCATCCCAGGTTAGGTGAGACAAACCCTGTCCTTTGTGTTGGTACAGCGGAGCATAACACACACAAGGGACAGTCCTCAGTGCAGGGGGAAGGCTGCACTGCTGTATAATAGATATTACTTCCTTTGAGATAGCTAGACATTGCTGTAGGCTGCATGTGTTTTACCCCCTTGCTGATTTGCTCTCTGTATAAGCATTTGCACAGTAAAATAAAATAAAGCAGCAGCAACAACAACAACAATAATAATAATAATAGTAATCATCATCAGCAGCAGCAGCATCATCAGCATCATCATCTTTTTTGTGTTGTGTTTTGCACCTTTACTCAGAGGCCACAGTCCTTGTGGGTGTTATGTCACTGACTCATAATCAGTAATGACAAATTTTAGGCTTTTAGAAATACTCATTCTGAGGCAGAGGAGTTTACACAGCATTACTTGCCAAGGGACATCATCCTTCTGCTCATTTTTTGTATACTACTAGTTAAGTTCCATGCTGCAATCCTTCTCTTTAGAGTAGAAACATCCAGGTTTTAATGCATGTAAGGCACCGTGCAGGAATAGCTATTTCCCTTTAATACACCATTATAAAGTGGGCTCTTTCACGGGGCAGATTTACAGATCTATTGTGGAATCCATCACCTCTAGTCTACATTTTCA
The DNA here is from genome assembly GCA_020466415.1 of Ammodramus savannarum pratensis. Lineage (NCBI taxonomy): Eukaryota > Metazoa > Chordata > Aves > Passeriformes > Passerellidae > Ammodramus > Ammodramus savannarum. The sequence continues at coordinate 85,036,654 of JAHXMQ010012338.1, read as the reverse complement.
TTGAAAGAACTTCTGACATGACATTGTACACTTATCAAAGCCGTACACAGAGAAGAAAAGACTATTAGAAGGAAGGAACTAATTGCTGCTCAAAACTGATTTAAATAACTTTTTCAGTGCTGTCCCTAAAAACTAAAAATGCTAATTTCCTGTTTTCTATTTGACTGTCCCTTACTCGTCCTGCCCCCTCTGCTGGCTGGTAGGTGCAGGATCACTTCTCACACGGCCTTGGCCCCCAGTAGATAGCACCTGAAGACTGTATTTTGTGGGTGATAGCACAATGAAATACATAGGAATTCAGGAGCACCTCTCCTACACTATGTATTTTTTTTTTTTCCTATGCTGTGAATTTTCTAGGTAATTTTCTCAGTTAAAAGCCAGGCAGACCTTTTGTAACACAGGTAGCCAACCACAGATGACAAGTCTAGAAGTTTTTAAAGTATTCCTTTCTCCTTGAGAGTCTTCATGTTCTAAAATATGGGTGTATAAGCAGCTGGGTACTTCCCCATGGGGCCATTCTCAACAGAAAAGGGAGTGTTCTTGCAGTCTAGAAATAATTGCAGTAGATGCAGCCATCCATACAGTCTCTGGAAAAAATAAGATCCCAAAGGAGACAGGGTCACTGACTTGATAGTCATAATTTCTCTCCACAGGAGTGGCACAAAGTAACTTTATTTATTAAGTTAGTTGGTAGTAAACCATGATTCATATTTGAGTTTTATTTGGGATAATCAATTTAATCTGTCATCTGATAAAATACTCATAAGGATTCCTGAGAAAGTAGCTATGGAGCTTGTTTTAACAATAGATATTGAAAATAAATTGAAGAATCCAGCTTTTGACCTTTTTTTTTTTCTTTTCTTATAGTCTCATAGTGCAACATAAGGTGAATGATTCTTCTATACTGCCCTTGTAACTAGAAGCAACAAGTTTCACTAACCAGGGATTAGAGAAAAGAGAGTGGAGGGAATTAGCCCATTCTTTGTGATTGCAACAATGGACATTTTTATTTTCAAAGGATCTCTGGCTTTGCTGCATTCTCCAGTGGTAACCCTGAGACCTGATAATTTGTTAGCAAAGACTCCTTTACTCCTGTCTTTTTGACACCATGACACTCAGCAGGTTGATCCTTTTCTCATGGTTTCCTCAGTTGTAGGTTAATTTAACTGACATATTTAAACCACAAAGCAGTCTGGGACTGATTCTTCAGAAATGTATAACTTTTAAATATATTTTATCTATAGAATATTTTTGTCTAGCACTACCAACTTGTTTTATGTTCAATTTTGAAGAAAGGCTCCAAAGACAGAGGTGTCTAGAAGGTCACCAGCTATCCTAAAAGTCATCTGCTATAATGTGCAGCAAATTGCTGGGCCAAATTTAGCCCTTTATTGAACAAGAATAGGTCTCTGTGGCAAAACTAGTGGTAAGGTTTATGCATGCGCACAGCATACAAATTTGAATTCTGTGTCAGAAACAGAGACAGCAAGCTTTGGATCAATATTTGGAAGATAGAAAACAGAAGCAACTTTCCACTGTTTTTAATGGGGAATAATCCACTTGTTCCTGCTTTTTATGCTTAATTTCAATTACTAAGAAATTTAGCAGTGGGCTGAGCAAGCTACTGCAAGCTCCCTTATTTATCTGAGGGGGATCCTGCAACTGCATAAGAGGAAGGTGTTTGTGTGCTCACTGTGTGGACTGAAAAAATAAAACAAAAGGTAGGTGGTATCCAGACCAAGAGGTGCTATCAGTCCTTCGTAGTGGTAAATGAAGAAAGCAGTCACTTATCTATCCTTACAATCTTAACTATGTTTTTGGGGAATTATTGTTTGAGGAAGAAAAGAGAGGCGCAGTGTTCTCAGTTACTTAAAAGAAGAGAAACTTTAAATTGAGAAATGTTTTTTCAGTTTCTGTGTGTATGAAGAGATGAAAAAGCTTGGGAGTATGTAGCTTCTCCCATCTGCATGCTTCACTTGAAATATGAACAGAGCAAGGCACTCCCCTGCCATGACCCTGGGCATTTTGACTGTGTTCAGCTGTGACTTTCAGAGCAATCATCTCCACAAGTATTGAAGTTCCCATGCCACTTGGTGTCACACAGTGTCTAAGGAAGGGCTCTTCTAAAATGGAAACAGCAGATAGAAATGAACTCCTAATAAGGAAAAAATAAGAAAAATAAAGGTAATTTCTTAGATGATGCACCTTCTGGTACAGTAGTTTCCTATTGAAATTAGTGTCTAGTACCTGAAACACACAGGTGGTTAACAGTGAGGCATTGAGATGACTGATGCTATCTACAATTCAAATCCCCTTCTGCAGAGGGAGGGGGGCAGGGTAAGAGAAAGAAATTCCTCTTAATGCAAAGCTTGGATAGCATCATTATATGCAGTTATACAGGTCGCTGCCTTCTGCATTTTTATAGTAGCAAATCTCTATAAACCATGCTGCACTTGCTCTGCTGTTCAGAAATATACAGTAAATCCCCTGGAGACCATACTGAATTTCTAGGACAGGTATGTCAGTTGCAAAATGTGACTGGATTTTGAATATGCTCAAAATCTTCTCATGTGCTTTTATTAACACTAGGCCTTCTTGAACTTATCTGTATATCCTAGGTGTTAAATGAGGCATTGTATTTGCATAAACTAGTCCATGCATTTCCCTGAATTACCCCAGCTGGAATCCTCATTATTCGGATAATGTAGCTTCCTGTCCTGTTTGGGAGGGATTCTTGTCAAACAGAATAAATTCTGTCACTCTGCTGATATTTGGTCTTTCAACAAAAGATAGGTCTTTTTCCATTGGTATGTTCTCTTCCTTTTTTTTCCCTTCATATATTTTTTCCCCAGCAGAACTGGATGCAGTGGTACACAAGAGGGCTTGAGTTTTACAGTGAGTACAAGAAAAAGCAGCAAGTGGGACAGAAATGAGCTGCCTGGCCTGAGATAACATTTTTAACCCAGGTGATGTATGATGTATACCATCCTCTACTCACCTATTCCCCAGTCTCCATGAAAGAGAAGATGGTTATCTGAGCTAGGAATAAACAGCAGCATCTCCCTGATCCGAATGGAAAACAGCCACGTTGAAGGATGAAAGGCCCACCTGAAAACAGTCTTGTTGCCAGCAGTGTTAGCAAAACCAAAATCCCTGGTGTCTTTTTCCTTCCCAGGAAAACAGAAGTAAATAATGAAAGTAACTTTGCCCATTCTGGTATTTAGAGAAAGAGACCAGTGTGATAGATGGACTTGGAGGGTGAGAACTGAAAGTTAACCAAGAGCAGAAGAGAAAATGAGCAGATTAAATTTTGCTTGATGTAATCCCCCCAAGTGGCACATTGTATGTTCACAGCTTAAAAGAACTTCTGAGCAATATTTAAAAAAATGAAATAAATAATTAAAAAAAGGAACATGAACTTAAATGCTTATATAAAAATATATGTATTCTATATATATATTCCTAAAATGCTTGATATACTTCAAATAAAACACATTCTGTAAAAGTTCCGCTTTCTCAATAGCATTGTTCTTTGGAAGGCAGAGGTCTCATTCATGACACATCTTTGTACAGAAAGAATGATATTAAAATTGTAGGTATTGTGGGCATAAAGAAATGCTGAATAAATTTAGATGGATGCCTTGAAAATGAGAAATATTATCTTCCCAGGTAGAAATAGATTAGAAGGACAATTTATGATTAAAAAAAAAAAGAATTCTGACATCTGTAATGTGGCTTAATGTTTATTCTGCCTGCAGATGGCTTTCTTCAGGCATTAGTCTATTGAAGGGTAGCGCTCAAATTTCTGTTAAGAGATAGGATGAAGACTGCTGCCTTTGAGTGAAGTAATGCCTCTGTGAAGGCTTGTCACGGTCTTATTTCAAGTTGACTTGATTTTATTTTAAAAATCTTCACATGGGATTCTAAAAAATGGTCTTTGAAGCCTAAGGAAGCCATCTTGGTTTTCCTCAAAACTGATGGTTAGCTCCTCTATAAGGAGGAGCTATTAAATCCTGGATTTGATTACCCTAGTGGGTCCCTTCCAGCTCAGAACAGTCTGTGAATCTGGGAAGAATGAAGAATCTTTGCTGTTCAGGATCTGGGTCTGTTGATGGGGGTGCAATAAGGAATGTTCCCAAATCTGACCAGGTAAATACTAAATATTTGCCTGCGCTTGAAGAGAGCTCTACTAATCGCCTTGACACCAACACCATCTCTTTTCCCAAGTGATGTTATTACTGGCCTGACTAGGTACAAAAAACCTGATGATTGTGCACCACTGCAGTCAGCTCATGCAAATTTGGTCTCTGCTGCTAAATAGGGCAGTCAGAAAAAGCTCCATGGCCTCAAAGCCTATAGGCATGTGTATATACAGTTGGACTAATTCAACACAGGTCTATGGAGAAAGCTAAAAAGAGTGTAGATGACAGGGAAATCAGTGCTTGAATGTAGACATATCTATAGGGGTTACCCAACAACAAAAGCCCATCACAACTTTTTTGAGGGTTTTTTTGTGTTGTAAAAAAAGAGTTATTTTTTATACTGTTTCTGCATATATTGAGATTTTAAAGCTGGATTATATTTCTATATTAAGAGAATTATGCAAGCACTGAAGAAAGTCCAACATTCATACCTTCACTATGATGCTTGCAGTTGTTACTCACAGGCAATCACCCAGTGGTGTTAAACATTGTGAAATTACAGGCTCATTTTCTTCATGCTGTTTGAATCCCCATTTTTAAAATTACAGCAAATAAAAAATGCGTTTTTCCAAACTATAGATTTATATATTTTTAGAGTGTACCTATGATTTAATCCCTTTTTTATTAGAATTTTTTTAAAATTTTTGGTCCTAACTTTTAATTTTATTTATTTGCCTTTTTTTTAATCGTAAAACAATCTAATCTTTCTATTTTGGTTCAGGCAGGAAAGCTGCAGTATTTTATTCTTGCAGTAGATGGCAGATGTAGACTACATATTTATTTGTAATTTCATAAATATCTAAACTAGAGGATTATTCTATTTTCTAAAAATCTGTATTGATGTTTAGGAGCACCTGCATGTTAAAAATATTATTCCTTCCTAATAAATTTTGTTTTAAGTACCAATGAACTCTCACAATCCCTTATATATTATTATTAATAATAAGTAAATCACAGGTTAGAAAGGGAATGGATTGGAATGAAATTATTTTGGCTGCATTAACCTTGAAGTCAAACTTGTTCATTTCTCATGTTTTCATTCTGCTGGAGTTAAGAGTGAACAAAAAAGTTTCTGTAAAAGAACAGTTGTTTTCATATATATAACAAATGCTGTGCTGGATCTCATAATACATTGTCTGGAGCTGTTTCAATTTCTTCTAGTGCCTTTATGCAACAATACAGAGCCTCTCTTGATTAGAATAGATTTGCAGTCATAGAATTTTAAGGGCCAAATTAAAGTATTACACAGGTATTTTCAGTGGTAGCTGCTGAATGAGTGCCAGACACTGTACGTGCCTTGTGGAGGCACAGATGACCTCAGAGAGGCACATTATACTTAAGTAATCTGGAAGACCAAGGGAAAATCAATCAGTCTGAAAAGCAATATGGGTTAGGGCTAATATGAATAATAGAAAAGAAGCATGGACATAGGTTTTCAAAATCTGTTTCAAAAGAATATTTTCCTAGTGGAATGATTAATGTTTGCTTGCTGCTCCAGCTTTTAATTTATTCCAGCTTTGTCAGACTCTTGCAGTGTGGGTTGTTCTAGTATTTTTTATATGTGCTCTTACACTGCACTTATCGTCATAATACCTGAGTGTCTTAGGGTAGGTGCATTGAATAATTAACATACACTGCATATTTGTGCTGTCAGCTTCTCCCAAGGAGCCAAGTGTGTGTGAGAGAGGGTTTTTTTTTGAGGCAATTAAAGCAATGCACAGGCGCACGGTGATATGTGTTAGAGAGGGCACATTCTGAGAAATATGGCTTGTAATTAGAGAGATCTGATGATTCCTTAGTTCCTGTAGCAAGGCTTTTAGTGGTTTTGTTAGCTATATTTTCTGTACATTTGGGTGTTTTGCAAAAGGATGAAGCACCATTGTCTCATGAGAGCATATTTGTATAAATTTTGCTGGTATGCGTGAATGTAGAAATGGTGGATGCTTATTTAATAGGTTTGCAATGAAATCAGTAGAATTACAGTGGGAATTGGAAGGAACTCCTGTGCTGTTCTCTGTACAATTTATAACTCATTAATTGTTGCAGTCTTACTATGCCAGTACTCTTTAAAGAATTATTTAAAGTTCTTCTGTAGGAAGTAAGTATATTATCTTGATATGCATCCCATTTTCTCTCTTTTTATTTCCTTTCATTGTTCCCTCTGTCCTTGCTAATCTGATGGTTGCATTGACCGATTAGCCAAGGGTGATACATGTTTCCATGATTGCTATTTCGGGGAATCAAGCTATTTACTGGAACCTGTGCATGATAGATTCTCCCATAAGTAATCACATGACCAATTTCTGTAACAATTGCCATTGTGAATGGGATAGACAGAGCTCTTGCCATGGAGAATGAAATCTGGCAAAGTGTGATGTCGGATCCCATCCAAACCTCTCCTGGATTTTACTCTAACTACATTAAAAATAAAGAACAGATTATTTCTCCCTTGACAGATTCCACTCTTCACCATACCTTCCTCCGACTGATGTTACAGATGATTCCATTTGATCTGATGCTTGATCAAATGGATCAATTTGATAGTAGTGGAATTTATATGTTGATAGTAGTGGAATGTATATATTAATAGTAGTGGAATGTACTTGAATCCAATTACCAATGTTTTGCAATACCAAGTAGAGAGGAACAGCAAATTCTGTGATCATTTGTTTGCCTTATTCCCATTAGATTGCCAGTCAGAGTCTGGAATCTCAGTCTAATTTTGTTTTTTAGCTAATGAACAAAGACGCAAATCTCTTGTTTACCCTTCATAAGAAAAATAGTACAACTGAAAGAGATTTTTGTTTTCTGTTCTTATTACAGATAATTGCTTGTATTATCATAGAATCTAAGAATCACAGCCCCAGTACTTCTGTTATGTACAGTACGGTAAAAACAGAACAAAAATTCTCAGAGTCATCAGTACATACAGCAGTATCATTATATACATGTTCATCAGTATATACAAGGAACAGGAAGTGAATCTGTATAAGGAAAAATAAGATTTCCATTTTTAATTAGGCAATTCTGGTTTTTTATTCATCCCCAGAGTGGGAAAAAAACCCCAAAACACCAAAAAACACACAGTGGAAAAGATGTCTACAATATTGCTAAACCTTCCTTCACGAGACACTTGGCTGAGATGCTGTCTCTCACCTATATTTATTGATTGCTTTGCTGACTTTTTACTGGATGTTGGAGTCTTGACAGGGTAAACATTGCCATGAGCAATAATGAAGTAGCTAGATCCTTTCTTGTAAACCATAAAATGGCCTTAAGAAGAAATTAAAATAATAAATAATAATTGTTGTCGAGATTTCCACCACAGCATGATTTGTGAGACTTTTTGGAAGCTGACCTTAGATTTGTCATAAGAAAGGGTAGAAGAAACACCTTATTTATTTTTTAATTATGAATTCTATCTTTCATTAAAACCTCTGACATAATCCAGTTTGTTACTAAGCTAACAGGATGCATTCCTCAGCCATTAGTAATTTACAGTAATGATGAATCAAAATATGGGCCAAAAGCTGTAATGACATTTAAAAAAATGTCTGGTGATTTTTGTTGCCTCACAGACATAAAATTTCTGACAGTCAACCAAATCAAATACAAATGCACTAATCTTGTCCCCAAAGACAAAGAATTTGATCTAGTCCTTGCACCCTATAATTTTTATTTAAATACATATTTATTTTCTCATGCTTTATTCAAATTTTGAAACGTTATTCAAATCTGGATTCTTCTTTTTTGCTTTGGATTATTCTGCAATGGTTGCTCATTTTTTTTTAAAATTGCCTGACCCCTTTATGCCCTATATTTAACTATCTAAATTTGTATTGATGTCTTAAATTGTTACTGCCTGGAATAACTTGAGACTGTCAAAATAAATTGGAATTATACAATTTATTTCAAATTAAACACAGATTCCTGTAGATCTAGTCCATCTGCTTTGATGCTTTGATTAGCAAAGTCAGGCTAATTAAATTCTGCTCACTGTATTTAAATTCTTGAATGTATTTTGTTCATGGCTGTCCTTCCAGCAGGAAGATAATTATCTGGTGAATCTGAAAACATCCTGAGCTATTATTCTGAATTTGGTCTTGGAAAGGGCTTCAAATGTTTACACAGGTTTTTGGTTTTGTTTTGGGATTTATTTTCTAAGAAAATAAATTATGTGCTGCTGTCCTGCTAGGTAAGACAATTACACTGAGTAGATGGCTACTGATTACAGTCAATTCAGCAGACTGTGTTTGTGTCTAAATTGCAGCTAGAAATGATCTTTGATTTATTTTTAAGGGCAGGGTGAGCCCAAATTGCTCGACTCCTTGCTTCCTCTGCGGTTCACAGTGGACTGTCAGCTTGCTCTTACATGTGCAAATGTCAAATTAATTCAGTAGTAGACATGACCAAAAAGACACATGTAATCCAGGACCTCACCATGAGCCTGAATGATTGTGCTTGTGCATTTGCAGAAAAACACATTATGTTTTAAAATCACAATGAAAAACAAAATATCTCATCCACAAGTTGTTTAAAACAATGAAAGACAGTTATATTAGCAAAAATGAAAAATGAAGATTGGCTTTATAGGCAACTTTTTCCAATGCTGAGGGAACAGCTGGGAAGAAGTCGGGATAGGACAGGGAAGATTTTCAGAACTGCCAAGAGTTCTGAAAATTGAGTAGTGGATGCAGAGACTGGTCAGCTTCTCATATTTTTCAGATTGTCATAGGAAATGTAAGCTACTGCAGGGATGAGATGGGGATATTTTTTTCCTGTCCTGATGGAAACTGTTCCAGAGACAAATAAAATGTGGGCAATGAACCACTGAGAGGGAATGCTAGAAAGGATGTGTTCTTAAAGTCAGACCTTTCTTCTGGAAAAGATGAGACAGAGCTCCAGCCCTCATATTGCTCTGGGATCAGTCTGTATATTTTGAGTTAAAGCATTAGCAGTGATGGAGTGCAAAAAGGAGTGCAAAATCTGGGCTAGAAAGGGGCTATGCCTCTTTTGACATCTGTTGCCATTGACTGGCCTGACTTTCTGATTTTTTTCACTGTCTTCAGACATCAGGTCTTGATAATCAAAATCACACTTAAGATTCACAAAATATTTAGGGATAGTGTTTAAAAAACCTTTTGGATTTTTCTGTATATAAATTTTAAATTCTAAATACCTATTTATTTAAAAGAAGCATACTAAAGTTTTAGTTCAATAAACTATGTTCACTAAGAGCCAACTTTGACCTACCTAAATAAGAGAAATAACAGGAACTATAATAAGAAGAAAAACATTAGAAAAGTCAGAGAAGGGAAAAAAGGGAAGCTAATGTTTTTGAATCCTGCTCTTAGCTGGTGCATTGACACCAAACTCATCATCACTAGCATAGAATCATAGAATCGTGTATCATGGACTGGTTTGGGTTGAAGGGGACCTTAAAGATCATCTTGTTCCAAACACCCTGCTGTGGGCAGGGACACCTTCCACTAGACCAGGTTGCCAGTGTTCCATTTAACCTGGCTTTAAACCATTTCAAGAGTGGAACATTCACAACTTGTCTCTCTCTAGCAACTGAAAGTCTTTCTGGGCTTCTGGCAGATATATAAAGCTAGAATTTCCATACAGTTATTCTAAATTATGGGCTTTATTCAAGGAAGAAGGAACACTTACATGAAATCCCAGTATATAAGCTGCCTTCACTTGCTTTTGGCACAAGATGAAATTGGTTGTAAAATACAAGTCAGAAGAGATACATGTAGAAGCCTGCAGAGTATTCAGATTTGGAATTCTGTAATGATGTTTTATAAGGGTCTTTAGGTGACAGCTTATTTCCCTCAGTTTCCATGTAAATTATTATATTAGTGTTAAGGAGACTCTTAAACTCTTGATATTTAATTTTAAGCAGCTGCTGAAGACTTCAGCACACAAAAATCTTCTTAGGCATCAAGTCCAACTACTTGAAGTTTTAAAGGAGGTTTATTTTAGGTTTCAGCAAAAATATTTATTAAGCTCCTATAAGAGTTGCATCAAGAGATACCTTTTACAGTTACAATTAGTTGCTATTAATATTACTATAATTAGTTATAACTATCCTTGTTAGAATCATAATTATAAATTATAAGAATGTTTTGTAATGCTTTACTGTGTTGTTATATGTATAGAGATCCCACTGGCATAAATTCTTTGCTGTTATTATTGTTATCAATATTTATGATCATGATATGTTGAAAAATATTTCAAGAACATTTGGAGTCCCCAGCTGAGCTCACAGCCTCGTTTTGCCAGGCTTTACAAAGACACACAGCAACAGATTATTTCTCTCTTTCAGTATAAACAGATGTAAACCATAAGAAGCTGTTGGCTTATTGTGATTTGATTAGGAGAGGTATACTTTTAGGTAGTACAGGATTAATTCTTATTTTAGTTGACTAATACCAAGATTTCAAAAAATGCAAATCACTCTGACTTTAGTAGAGCTTTAGATCTGTCTTTTTGGTGTTGTTCCAGAATATAGAGGATAATTGTTAATGTGGTTTCTAATGTACCCACTTGAAAATACATTAATTCAGTAATTAGACTTTAGTTTGACTAGCTATAAAAATCCATTTGTGCAATATCTAACAGTTTTCAGAAGTTAAGCCTTCAATCAGATGATAGAAAAAAACCCAAGAAATACTGTCAAAAAACCCCACCTTGAAAAGTTCTTATCATATACTCAAATGACACAGTATGAATTCATTGGAACTGAGTGGGCCTGTGGAGGATCTAGCTTGGTGTGTTATTTGGCAAGTTAGTGAATTTTGTTGGACCTTTTGTGTTCTCAAAGAACATGGAAAAAGTGATTTAACCTTGAATACTAATATCTTTATGGTAACATATTCAGAAGCACAGTAGGAAACAGTAGTAATTTAGGATTTTAGCTATAAGTCATGCCTAATGAAAACAAGATCCCTCATCACAGATTGATCATAGATGATAAATTGTTTTTCTGACTCCTCATAATTTAAGAGAGGAAATGGAACCACATCCTCCAAAATATAAATCAAGAAGTATTTCCTTTCTCAGTTCCACAGAAAGTCCTCTCAGAAGGTTTAAAGAAACTTCAAGTTTGATGTGTTTATTTGCTCCTTTTGCAATGTCTGTCTCTGTTTTTTTTCCCTTTTCATGTCTACCATGCCCTTGAAAACAAACAATTGCAGGTTTTAGTGATTACTTTTACATCAGGTTAGAAACAATTTATTATTCTCAAGATTGAGTTAAAGTTTTCTGGACTCTGGCAAAATATTGTTTTAATTTCACTTCCTTATTCAGCATGGTATGGTAAAGTTGCAGGTTGAGAGACACCTCATGTTTCAAAAGCAAAATGCTGCAGTCTGTATCGGGTGGGTAAGACTTGTACAGTGGCCTCCTGCAGGATACAGATCTGAGCTCAGCACTGAAAATGTTTCATTTGCATAGACATTCACCATATTGATTGCAACAGAAAAGACAACAGGTAATAAAGGTGATAAAAGTCAGTGCTGCTCAAATGAGATTTTGTTTGCAGCCTGCATGAAAGCTCACTTGGTGCTTCTGTGATAGGGCTAGTCTCTGAAGACATTTTTCTCATAAGCATTTTTGGAAAATCTGTGTGAAGTGATACAGAAAACCAAAGGAAGTAACAGCTTTATGTTCATGACAGTCAGACAGTGCAGTAATTTGAAAATGCTTCCAGTAAAATAGGAATGAATGTACTTCCCTTGATCTGACATATTCAAAACATTTTTTGGCTACTGTTCTTCACAGATATGCTGTGGCATGCCACATGCATTTCTGGCGTGTATTGCAGTAGCAACAACTTTACATTTCCTGCAGGTTTGCAGTATTCAGGTAGTTATAATGGCTTTCCATATTCCTTGCTGTCTTTTATTACCTTATCTGGCAGTTAAAAAGGACATCTGGTGTCTGCACATATGGCAGGCTTCAAATCTCAGATTCACAGAGGAAACCTTGAAGGATATTGGACAAAATGTTTTTCTTTAATGGACGATAACCCTCGTCTCTAAGATTGTTAAAGGCAGGAAACTTGGGTTTTTCTGTTGTAACAATTCATAGTGACAATGAATCCCACAGACAAATGTGTTTGGCTTCCTCTGTCCTCTGTTAAACGTCTGAAAGTCAGACACTGAAATATGATCTAGTCAGCCGAGACTCCCTTGTCAGCCAAGTAAGAAAGTTATGCACCTCCTAAGGGTGATTCATCCTAAGGAGTGTTTAAGATATGTCCCTTGAATTGTCTAGGACTGTGTCTTTCTCCAAGCAAAGGAGACTCTGGCTTCAGATGTAAATGCAAACTTTTCAAGTCTGAAGTTAATTATGCTTAAACCTATCCTTGAGAGCGTCAAGATTTTAAAAGACAACAGAAGCTTCAGATGGTACAAGGAATCATGTTAACAGTCCACGTCAAATATAGTACAGTTTAAAAAGCTGATAAAGATGGTTTTATGCTTTTAATTTTTTTTTTTTTTTAATTGGAATGAGATAAGGAACACACAGAGAGATCACTAATGCTCACTAATCACACTAATGCTCTTTTATAGCTGGCGACTGCAATTGGATGTCTGCAAGAGGCAGTGACTCAAGTGCCTTTTATCTAGTGGAAATGTCAAAAAAATATTTTGTGGTGGCGGTGTGTGTGTGTGTGTCTGCGCATCCCTACATATAACACAATTGAAATTTAAGGGAACACTGTTATACAAAACAAGAACAGTATAAATTACTCAAGTCATCATGACAGTACTAGCTCAAAGAGGATATTTAAAGGTTCTCTGTTGAAACACCCCAAAATTACTCTGATCAAGGTTAAAAGGCATTGCTACTTTCTCTTTTTTCTTCCTTTTCATTCTCAGCCTGTGCTGCCACAGGCCTGCTTCTGTGAACTTTGGGCACTTGACAGCACTGAGTTCTACAGCACATGCATGGAAATATGGGGACTGTAACTGAACTTGTTTTTTCAGCACTAAACATCTGCCTTTCAATTTCATAATGCAAAGGAGGGTCAAAGCAAACATTTACAGAATAAAGTCTCACAAATCACCTCAAGCATGAAATCACAGGAGAAAAGGGGTAGCAGGACCGACCAGCTCCCTGCCTTTCACGCTCAGCCCTTGGTCACAGCACATCCAGCTCCGTGGCTTTGGGGAATCCCAGCCATGCTCTGTGCTCCCTGTGCCACCTGCACTTCCTCTTGTGGCGTGTCACAGTGCTGGCACTGCAGCTAGCATGTGTCACCTGCCCTTAGCCCCAGAGGAAAATGAAACCAATCAAGTTTTTACAGGGCACTTGTGACATGGAATGGAGATAGATCCCATTACACTCAAAACAAGAGATACAACTGAGATAAAAGAAAATCTTTGGTTGGCAGCAGCTTTTCTGACTGCTGCACCTGGTGCCAACAGATTTATTTGAGCGCAGCTTTATCCCGGACAAATCAGTGGAAGATGCATTACCTGCAAGAAAGGTAAACAGAAGATTTGCAAGTTTAAAGGGCCAGGGGAAGAACAGATCTATCAGTTGGAATGTGAAGGAACTGATCTGGGGCCAGTTCTTAGGAGAGTGGTAAAATTCACTGTAGATTAGGTGATGATAAAATTCACAAGTGTGTGATTAGAGAGGAGTTCTGAATTCAGAAATTAAAACTAGGTTTTCAAAATTCAGCCCAGTGTCAAAGCCATCAAAATTATTTTTCCTTTCTAATTAAATATCTGAAAGCACATTTTATTGCTTATTTTCATACCTATGAAAAAGTTGGTTACTTTTCCATACTTTTCCACTATAAAAAAGCTGTGAACACAGTTGATATTTCGTGCTTATTTTCTCAAGATGTTTTATCCTCAAATATGTATCTGGGCTTTATGGTAAAGTGAGACATTAAATAACACAGGAACAAAGTCTTCAGTATTTGTTCTGCATCAGGGGAGAATGCTATACTGACATAAAAAGTAAACTTTATTTTTATATATCTGTCTATCTTATTGTCCTGCTTATACCACAGACTGTTGAAATGGAAATAACACCAAGTCTCCAAGTCTAATGATCAAAAACAAAACTAAAGAAAAGGCAACTTTTTTTTTTTTTGTTTTTATCAAGACCTAATAGCCTCCAAAGAGATATTACAGGGGTTTTTTGTTAGTATGTTATGGGTTTCTCTTTTTTTTTCTATTTAGTTTGGGTTTTAGAAACTCTGAGCTGAGGACATTTGAAAATCTTCAGTTCTGTTTATATGTTTCTTTTTAAATCACTGTAAAAACACTTGGCTTTAGGTCTCACAATAATGAATAAATTAATTATGGATTGCTGTAAAGTATGAGTGCTATTATAACTGTTTAGAGTGTGATAAAAATCTTGTTCACCTTTTCTAAGAGAAAATACAGCATGTATTAGAACTTCCATAGGAAGTGAGACTATTTAATGTTGAGCTTCCTTGAGATTACTGCAGTGTTATCTTTTTTTGACATTAAGCACGATTTCAAGTCCAAAAATAGTTTCCTTGAGAAGTAATATGTTAGTATTTATGTTACCATTAGCATGTTTAAATGAAGGTCATTTAGATTTATTATTAGTAAATGAAAATACTGCTAAATTCACATTAATATTAGTCTTAGAACCTTATATATTTAAAGTATTCTGTAACATAATTATATAAAGGAAATTCAGTTTTAATATGTCAGATAGTTTTATCATCTTACAGGCAGCCCTCCAAAGTTAATAGTGTCAGGAAATATGAAGTATTTTTGGCTATAAGATTAGACTTTTTATTTGGAAAAGGGCTTTAATTTTCATTTCAAAAGTAGATTTCATGCCCCATGAAATTTAAATGGTGACATTTAGAAAAAGTTCACTTTATTAAATATAGTGAAAAATTATAATGTCCATGCTTCTTGCTCAATCTATGAAGACTACCTCTGGAAAGACCAGGAATTTTTTTGAAGGTAAGAAAAAAGTGAATTCACTAAATCATCAGTTTCACCAATTGTTCATCCTCAGGAGGCATATAGCTAGGCAGAATTATTTACTTCCTTAATTGTATTGACTGGAGTTTGGAAACCAAACTTCTAAATGTGTTCAAAGGTTTTCTTTTTATTTAATGACACTTATTTACTGAAAAAGTTTAACTTCCACAGAGAAATTCCAAGAACACCTGATAAAAATTAAACAGACAATGCTGGTAACTCTTTATTAGATGTGACTAAGCAATGCTGTGATCCCACATCACCTGTCAAGAAGTGGGACTTGTCTTACACGAGAAAGATTTGTACATATTCTTCTTTGCAAGAAAGTTAATGGAGAAGAGTCACTTTGAAAATATGCAAGTGAAACCTTCTAGACCAATGCTCAGAATCTCTATAGGCATGTCTTGATGCTTGTAATTTCATAAGAAAGAGAGGTGAACATTAAAAAGACTGAAGCAGAAGTGGTTTTGTGATGTGCACTGCCATAGGCCATCTCTGCAGGAGCGGAGAGCTGCCCCCACCAAAATTATGGCCAATCCTCTGTGCAGACAGAGACCAGCAGAGACAAGATGCAGGAAATCAGCTCAGTGGGTATGCTAATTTTGTCTTCACAGTTGTCTTTTGGATTTGCGCTGAGAACAGTGTTGATAGTTGATAACCTTGAGATGGTTTTGTTGCTGCTGAGCAGTGCTTACACAGTATCCTTTCTCTTTCTCTTACATCCCACCAAGGAGTTGGGAGAGATGCAGCTGGGACATGTAACTGACAGAAGGGATGTCCCAAACCTTATGGCATCATGTTCAGCATATAGATCCTGGGGAAGAAGCAAGGAGGAAACATTCAGAGTGGCAGCATTTGTCTTCTCAAGTAAATGTCACACATGACGGAGTCCAGCTCTCCTGGAGATGGCTGAACACCTGCCTGCCATGGGAAATGGTGAATGAATTTCCTGTTTTACTTTGCTTGCATGCATGAGTTTTGCTTTCCCTATTAAACTGTCTTTATCTCAGCCCATCAGCTTTTTCCCTTTTACTCTGCTGATTCGCTCCCCGGTCCTGTTGGTGGAGGCCTGAGCGAGCGGCTCTGTGGTGCTTAGTTGCCAGCTGCGGTTAAACCACAACAGCAGGCTATCTTCAAGTACCATTGATAAAAAAAGATTTGTTGTAGGGAGGAAACAGGCCAATTTACTGCCCTTCAAGTGCCCTGGCTGTTCTTCAAAAAGAGGTGGGTAGTAAAAAGCAGCCATCCCTTACATTCCCTGGTTGCTCTGTTAACAATACATTTTTGTTAGGCATGTAGTAGCAATGCAGCTGTGACCTGAGATTCATTAGTTTTGTAGTTGGATAGATATATATGAATCCTACTGCTTCAGTTAGTATCAGCCAGAAACTGACCATTAATTTCATCAATCAACGACTGAGCCTCATGGACTGGTTACAATTAGTGTTAACTAAATGGTGTATAACAGCATGTGTAAGCCCTGGCAGATGTTGTGATTCTCATTGGGCTTTGCTTTTTTTTAAGAGGAACTGCTTATGCCTCAAAGAACTTTTTGATATAGATGAGGGAAAAAAAAAAAGAAATGTGAAAGAATAGATATCTCCATATCAAAGCAAAAGTTCAAGACCCAGATCCAGTAAAGAACATATTCAGCTGCACCCTCCCCAAACCTTTGGTAGAAGCATTATAAAATGAGATTTCTATAGAATCATAGAATGGTCT
This sequence comes from Ammodramus savannarum pratensis, assembly GCA_020466415.1. NCBI lineage: Eukaryota > Metazoa > Chordata > Aves > Passeriformes > Passerellidae > Ammodramus > Ammodramus savannarum. Next base: position 85,019,736 of record JAHXMQ010012338.1, on the reverse strand, counting down.
AAGTTGGAAGGAACGTTAAAAACCATACAGTTCCAGCTTCCCTGCCATGGGCAGGGACACCTGCCACCAGACCAGGTTGATCAGATTTCCAGCCTTGAACACTTCCAAGAATGGGGTATTTACAACTTCTCTGGGAAATCTCCTCCAGTGCCTCACAGTAGGGAATTTCTCCCTAATAGTCAATCTAAACCTAGATGAGACAAGAAAACAGGTGACAATGAAGATAAAATAATGATTTCACTGAAGAAAATACAGAAACAGGAATGTAGTGCATGGTCTGGGTGTAGAAACTGCAGATCAAATGGGGGGAATTTGTTATGTTGGCTTGTCTTGCTAGTTTAAGAAGAAGCTTTAGCACTATTTAAGAATTTACAATTGATTTATTCTCTGTAAACCATCCTGCAATTTTGAGAGAATCAGTTCAATAGAACATCGTTGCTTACCAAGCTCCCAAAGAAGGAAGGAATGACATGACAAAACTTTGCAGTTTTCCTCAGTTTGTAAAGACAGTTGTTTTATCAAGTGTAAGAAATAAATCAGGGGTCTGAAAATAGGGATAAAATTTACAGGCATAAAACTTTCCCCAAGGAATAAAATTATATAAAGTTAAAGTGACTTTTAATTTCTAAATATGGAGAACCAGAAAAGTTGCCAGTCTAATGTATGAAGTAGTAAGTAAGCGGGTAGTAGGAATATTTTACTGGTAGGAATAAATCCTGTCTGTGTATTGATTACCTGTTTCACCTCAGAAGTCAATATTTAAGGACCCAAATTTTCCATACAATTACCAATTAAACAAGGTTGCTGAAGAAGAATGCAATCTTACACACTTGCCTAGACACAAATTGTAGTCAATGAGCCCCATAGGTTAAGATAATAGGTTCAGTAATCCAGTGTGCTTAAAAGGTTTTATTAAGAATAATCCTGATAGTATTGATTAATTGATGACAAGATAAGATTTAGAAGTGCTAAAACTATTTGCCATTCTCTTCAGTTTATTCAAAAGGAAGTCTAGCTTCTAATCCTCTGGATTTAATCTTATATTTTATCACTCCCTTGTTACAGGATAAATGTTTTGAGAGGATCTATTTCTCTGGATATGAAATGCCACAATATCTATTGCATATGTATTGGCCACAACAGGAACTGCCCTGCACATTTGTTTTCCACATCTCAATCGAACCAGATCAGAGGAGTGGTCCAGAAGCTGGTGGTGCTGTGCAATGAAGATGATCCAGCTTTCCAAGGGTCTGTCCATCATTGTTTTTCATTGTCTCTGAGTCTGGAAGCTGAGTCAAGGTGCTGGACACTTTTTTGTATAAAGCGCTTTCTCTTTTTTATACTTATTCTGTCAATATTGTTGCTCTGTGCATTATTCCACTGCATTTCAGTAATTGGTTATTTCAACCCATAGTCTCTGCCTCTGTCCCTCTCTCACCAGAGGGGGTGGGGGGAAGGAGAATGGTTTGTTTGAAATTTGATTTCTAACTGGTGTTGAAGCACTCCAATACTTTATATACAGAGGCAAAGGAATTAAATACCTCTCCATTAGTGTTATTAACAATACTCTTATTCATACTTTGAATATTTGTTGTATTCTTTCTCCTGAAAAATATATTTTGTTTCTGTTAAGAATCAACATTTTAGTTGTACATTGTTTTCATGGTATGACCTAAAATTTTCACAGATTTTTCTATCATCCTCAAAACTGCTCCCTGTGGACTTACTATGGCCTTCTCATCTACATCAGATGAGGAATTTCAAGTCTTTCAGCTTGTTCTCTCTAAAATATGAATTTTATCAAGTATTCTGTGTACCAAATATTTGTACAGAACAACACAGATCATTTCTACCTGTGTGCTCTACACGCTCATTTTTACAAAAAGAGGGAAAAGAGATTCATCACGACAGATGCAAGAAATTTGGCCCCTATCCCACAAATATCCTTAACTGAGTTTGCTGTTCAAGAAAGCTGCTTAACAGCCAAAAAAAGAGGGGTTTTTTAGCAGTATGTGTTTTCTCTCTCATTTTATTATGTTTTCACTCTTGATAGAAAACAATCACTTCTCTTATCACTTTGGGAAATGAATTCTTTTTAAGCACAGATTAATACAATATTGATAAAAGCCATTGTTATGTATATATGTCTGTAGTGAACAAAAGTAATTTTGTTCCTCTAGACTTTTTAAATCTGCAGCATTATTGGCTGTCTAAATCTCATTGATTTGCCTCATGTAAGCATATGGAGCTTTTTGTAAGCAATGAAATGCTAGGGTTCTGTTTGGTGCATCTTTCATTAAATCTGCAGTGATGAAATCTCTTTAATAATGTGTATGACTTTGTTTTCCCCTCCCCCAACTTTCATCTGAGAAGGAGATGTAATTGACCTGCTTTTCTTACATATTTTGTGTGGACAGGTAGTAAAATCTATGATATTTTTAACACATTGTGAAATTCAACTTTTTTGTCAAGTTAGAACCTTGCTTTTATAAATATGTATATTTGTTGTCAGGAAATATAAAACAGATCAGAAAAAATACTTGTTAAAACATTGAATTAGTACCCAGAACTAAACAAGGAGCAGATCAAAAAGACAAAGAAAATAATTGTCAAAAAAACACAGACTCAGTCCTCAATCCCAAAAATACTTCATTTTATGGATACTTTTATAGAAAAGAATAATCTATCTGATGGTCATGGGATGATTGTTGTAAACAAAATTGAAACTTTGCTTACAATGAAATGAACAAGTGTGGCTACACGTAAAAAGAAATCTCTAAGCTCTTATTGTTTTAAAATGGGTAATAATTAATAATTTATTGTTGTTATTGGGCATTTGGAATATAAACAGCATTATGTTAAAACATTCAAGTTTTATTTATAAAGCAAGATTCTGAGTCTTGGTCAGTACTTTAGTACATTAATCATGTGATATAGGGAACTGGAACTGAAAAGAATGGAGGCAACTGTCCTTTGCATTGCATGGAGAAATATATATGAGTTCAGAGAAAATGTTTTTTTAGGTAAAATATTTCAGCTTAAATTATGGCTATATCGATGATATGGACGAATCACAGATAAAATTTAAAAAGCCTTTTTCCATGAAAAAATAAATTCATAAATAAAACTATCTCTTTAAATATTAATATGGTCAACTTATGAAGCCTGACATTGACTTTGCAGTGTAGCACACTTTACTTCAGATAAGGACACTATGCTTGAAAATTACTTTAGTGCTGTCCAATGTCAGAACTTCTGTGTCTGTTTTAAAATCTAGATAAAGTTCATAAAAGAAAGCCTGTTTCTACACTTTCTTTCCTTCTATCACATAAGACAGAGTTTTATATTTCAGCTACACATTGACACTTGAATTTTTCAAAGCCATTAACTCTATACCATGGTGTAACTTATTATTACCCAGCTCTGATGGGTGCAGTGTGTGGATCCAGTTCTTCAGCTTCCTCTACTTTGAATCAACTTATTGTTCCAGTATCTTAAAATATAAATCCTCTGGTCTCCTTTTCTGCATGTTAAAAATTCATTGATGTGATACAGGTCTGAAAATAATGGATTTGTAAACTGTTGCAAAAGCATGGGGTTTATTCCTAGGAAAAACAGCTGTTGTGGAACTATGATTTTAAGAGGAGAGGATGGCACTGTGATACAGCACAGCTGAACCATTCAAGAGGTTGTTTACAGGCATCCTTCAGTTAGATGATGTATTTTAAGGCAAATAGTTTGCCCTCAACAGAGTATGTGTGTGTTACTAGATAAAGAATGGTCAGGGGCCAGAGCCATGACTACCTTCACTGCTTAAATGCCAGCTTGCTCCCTTGATTTGGGCTGGGCTGGCTCTCTCCAAAGCAATACCTGCCCACAGGGATCTAAATCGAAGCAAGATGGTTACAAACCAGATGGTGTCACTTGGCTTAGGGATCATTCCTTGCTCTTTTACTACTTATCACTGTAGAGAGTCAGTATGTCCTCACATGCATGAAATGCCCCTTATAATTCTGATGATGCTGGAGACATTTCCAGTTGAAAACTTGTATAACTTTCTTTCCAAGCATCGACAGGATGATAAAGGACAGTCCAGTAGGCATTAGTAAGTGGAGGACATAAGCAAGGACGTATCCAAGTCTGCCTTTTATAAATGGTGTTGGGTGTATGGGGAGAGGGTAAGTAATCAGTGACCCTCCCTGTTCCTTATTTTGTGTGCTTGAGGCCTGAGATCAAATTAATCAGGGAATCAATGTAATCTAGGTACCAATAGTCTGTATCTGCTCTAAGATACCATGTTCCTGTTACCCACAAAATAGGAATGATTTTTTATAAAAGGGGACTCTTAGAAATATGATTTATCTGAAGGTAGAAACATGGATTTTTGTATGTCTCTATAGATTATAATCTTGTTTATAATCTTTGTAACAGTCCGTATATGGCCAGCATAGATGTTTGTTTAAAAATGAGTCTAAATACTTTGAAACATTTCATAATTCAGAAGTCTTCCCTGTAACTTTATAATGGTGGTACATAATAGCCTTGATTAAGGTTTAGAGTACTTTCAACTGTTTTCAGAGTTTTTCCACCCCTAGAACCTAATTTTTTTCCTATACACACTTCTCTCTTAACCACCTGAACAATTATTATAACAGCCTGAATTCTTATATTACCCTCTCTGCTCCCCACTGTTACTTTGCCTTTCCAGTAAGCACTCTTCAGAGATAAATACAAATATGGATAGCACTTATAATTCAGCCTCTTCTAAAAGAACATTTCATTAATTTCTCAGTATTTGTATCTACTTATGCTGCTGTTGTTCACTTTTCTCTTGTTTGCTTTATTACTTCTCTGACGTGCAGGTTTTGGAGATTTCTTCTCTCTTGTGATGGAAGGCCACTTGGTATGCATTCCCTTTCCTTGTCCTTGGTTTTTTTTTCCTTTAATCCTGCTCTTTTTTTCCACATATAAGCCACTTATCTGAAAAGACTGAATGTATTTTTCCTGACTTATCTGAAAAGACTGAATGTATTTTTCCTGAACATAATACAATATATCTTTCTTCTACTCTGAAGAAACACTGAAATGAAGCAATTTGATTAAAAAAGGAAAGAAAGAAAACCAGTTTGTGTATAGTACAAAAAGCACCATTAAAATAGCCTTATAAAAACAAAATCACAAATCTATGTTTTTAACCTGAAACAATTTTATTGGAATCAAAATGATAAGAACTATTTATAAAGCATTTAAAGTTCTGCAGCTTTTATTGTTTTATTTTAGAGGTACTGTAGGAGTGACACAGAAATTGTCAGCATTTACACATTTCCCAGGTTTTGTTTTGCTAAAAAATAATTTCAATTATTTATAATTTCCAGTTTAGGTAAAATTTTATTGGAAAGACAGAAGAGGAACCCTCTGGAGGAACAGCTTCTCTTATAAATGTTTTAAAAAATATCACACTAGCCATATTATTTGAATTACAGTTTTGAACTCTTGTCCTTTTCCACACTAGCATTAGTTTAAATATCTTTTGCTGTAGTTTTCTTAGAATGTACCACAGCTGAACAACACATTTTGGAATCTTTCTGAGACATTCCACTGGTATTGACTGAAGTGGATGGATGAGAGTTCAAATTCCCATAAAGCTTAAAAAATGATTTTTGGAGAATCCAGTCACTTCAAGAAAGCATTCCAATACAGAGGCCACTTTTAATAGGCAGTTCATGTGCTGACCAGAAACCCCACGCAAAAGCCAAAAATGCTGTCTCAACAATTGTTTGTCAAAAGAGAGGAAGACAGGTTACAATCCAGCTCTACTAGAGAAATTTATTTCAAAATATTGTTGCTTTGGAAATCTAGATGTCCCAGTTTCTTGTCATCCAGTTTCATCTAGAGCATTGTTTTTCACTGATTTCTCTAAGACAATTTTGTTTCTTTTTAATATAGTCAAGTCCCATAAACGCGTAGTCAAAATCATGTATATCACAGAATCACAGAATAGCTGAAGTTGGAAGGGACCTCAGGCATTAATTACTTTCAACCCTCCTCCTTAAGCAGGACCACCAATTCACGAAGTTGGGTTTTAACTTTTTGATGAAACGTGTGGGAATAAGGAACATGAATGGACCTGAGTCAAATACAGGTCAAATCACTGCCTTCTAGATCCTGGGCTTAGCTCTTTCTTTTGTGCTTCATTACATTGCATTTAGGTGTCCTTTGGATCAGGAAAGGAATTCTACTAAAATTAAACCTTGGAGATCAGTGGAGCAAGACAGTGGCAGATTGGGAGCAGCAAGAAACAACAAAAGCATAGCCTTAGATAAAGGGAAAGATTTCAAACTCTAGCTACTGAGTAGCAGAGCAGCTTTGAAATTCACAAATTCACTGCTTTTGGGGGGAGGGAGGGCAAACTTTATTCATGCAGTGTTAAGTCACTTCTGTCAATAGATAGAAAAGATGGATAGAAGAAATGAGACCAGATCAGGATTCAACATCTTCATGAGTAGTCTAGGACGGGGAAGAATGAAGAATGTGAGGTGCAGGGATGTTTTGAAAGAGTGTATGTATAGCTTCTGTGAGAAAAACACAGTTTATGTCAGTACTTATTCAATGGAAGTGACTTTTTTGACTTTTGGGACACCTGATATATTTCTAAGAACTTAGCTATTGGTAAGGGTAGTAGGAGTGCTTGAAAGTGGAATAGCTTCATGTTTTTTGAGGCAGAAATAGTAGAAAAAGTGAAAGATCAAGTAGAATTATAGAATCTTTAAGTTTCGACAAGCCCTCCAGGATCATTAAGTCCAAGCTTTGTTCAAATGCCCCCATATCAACTAAACCATAGCGCTAAATACAGGTCCGGAATTTATATTAAAAAGTCCAATCTTGGAATTTCTTGAAAATTTTCAAGAAATTTTCCTGAGAGGATGGTGGCTCCACCAACTCCCTGGGCAGCCAGTTCCAATGCTGAACCACACTTTCAGAGAAAAACCTGAACCTGCCCTGATGCAGCTTGAGGCTATTTCCCCTTTTGTCCTGTCACTCGTTGCTTGGGAGAAGAGGTCAACTCCCACCTTGCTAGAACCTCTGCTGTGGAGATCTTTGTTCAGACATGGCTTATAGAAAAAGGCCATGATCATTTACAGCTGGTTAAGAAGTAAAAGGCAGCTGTAAGCAGCAAGT
>JAHXMQ010012338.1:84994016-85012457 GCA_020466415.1 Ammodramus savannarum pratensis | reverse complement strand
CATCAATCGGATGTGTGCGAGTCTCCCTTCACTTTCGTCACTCTGCTCAGGTAGTTGTAGAGAGTGATAAAGTTTCCCCACACCCTCCTTTCCTCCAGGCTAAACAACACCAGATGTGTGGCTGCGTCTCAGATGCCTTTCTCTTCAGACCCGAAAACATCTTGTTCCAAAATGATGAAAGTCTGATTTAAAGCAAGTGATCTCAAGCAATAGAGCAGATGATCTGCATATGCAGTACCAGTTGCCCTCGTTGTCTATTCCTTTGGTTAAACTGAGCAATTCCTGTCCTTCGGCAAAGCAGCTTGACTAATTGTAATTAATTTTTGCTGTAAGCTAGTGCTTTAAATGCCAACAGTAGTTGTGCTTAATGAACTAAGTGAAAATGAAAATGAAATGGATGGTTCCTTGTCAGAGGAGGAAAAAAATTACAAAGAACATGCAATCTAGAGGAACTGTATATAAATATATATATAAAACAACTGTTACAACTTATTAAAGAGCATAAGAGTAATGTAAAGAATAAATCAAAAGAATGTGTTGTTGCTCAGCTGAATAGGAAGCTGTCCTAGTTAATAGGGCCAAAATGTTACTGTAATAAGTTCTTCTCCCTTATGTTGAAAAAGCTGAGATAAAGCAGAGAGATGTTCGAAGAAGAAATTCTAAGAAGTTCAAGGCAAGAAGTCAATAATGAGATGTCTTCTGGGAGCACTAAATGAAAAGGAAAAAGTGTTGAATACTACTTTAAGCTAGGCTGCCGCACAGACTTTATTTTTCAAATTTCAAGGACAGTTAGTGCTGAAGGAAAGTGTTTGGTAATAAAGACCTGATTAGTGATAAAAAATGCTTTTAGAATCCCCAGAAACTGTACACTAAGATTTAAACCACAAAGATGAACTAGTAAAAGGGTAAAAAGCTGGCAATGATACTGTGCATGAATAGATCAATTTTCCAAAATATTTAACAGGACAACTAAAATCAAAGGTACTTTCTGCTATGTTTGTCAGCTTAGTATGTATGAATCAATATATGCTAGAACTGTATTTGAAGAGCTTAGTTTGAGCTCATTGTTCCAGCCCTAAACAGCTTTAGAAACTCAGGTGATCTATTGTCTTTTTAAACATTGCACATTAGAACCTGGAAAAACTATATATTCAGCTCTGTTTATTTGAGTTGTAGTGGAGGGCACATCCAGTTAATCCCCACAGTTACCCTAAATACAGATGGAAAAACTCCATAAAAAACTTTTGCACCTTGCTTTTGTTTCACTGCTGCAAGGACTTCTACGGCTAAATTTACCACAGGTGTAGAGGGTAAGATTGGATCTGTAAGCCAGACCAAACTTATCATCCTCAGAGCATAGAAAAAGGAGTGCAAAGTTGAGAGTGCCATCAAGAGAGGGAAGGGAACACAAGGGAACTCAGCAAATATCTTAGACCTGTGGGACCTCTTTTTATTGGAACAACTTTGGACTTAGACACTGTGAGAGAAGGCACTGATACTTGCAGTAGCTGCCTCTGTGTGTCCAATCTGTCCTTCTGGCTATGTCTGGTGAGTAGTAGTGAGTCTCTGGCTTAGCTTGAAAACTTTACTAGATCAGTAAGAGTTGTATTTGCTTTGGCATAAGAGAACTATTTTTCTTCCTAGTTGAAATAGGACATCAGTTTGTTATTATTTCAACTGAACCTTTGCTGATTATGTCTGCATTAAGAAAAGCCAAAACAAAACATAAGCGGAAAGACAGAACACCACCACAAAAAGACAGCCCCAAGGGAAAGCCTTCTGCACCAACCTGTGATTGGTTTGGCTACTGAATTGTTAGTGTCATCTCTGGTACAGTTTTGGCTGTGCCAAAATTTTCACTCCAATTTTGTCTGAATACAAACTGATCAGAGAAGAGGCCAAGAAACACTCCCAAAAGGCATTACGGACTGCACTGCTCCATATTTGGGTTTCTCTGCTCTGTTTACTTCCCCAGCACTTCCCAGCAGACTTTGAATCCTCATACTCCCCCATATATTTTTTATGATACACAGCAGATCTTCAGTGTATGTGTCATATAATCTCAGAGTCAGCTGTAGATTTTCCTTCAGAGATTTTGAACTGGTAAAAATAGATAGAAATAACAACCAGGTCTCCTTGCCAGAGATGTACTACATAAGGCCTGAAAAAGATATGTAGCCAAGTGCTACGCTGTGAGAAGGTGGCTCTGCTGTGTCACTTTGCCTCGGGGACAGAGAATGAATATTTCTTCAGCTTATTTTGCTAATACCCATGTGCCAATGTTTGCTAGTCTGCTGGGCACCTAAAAGAACATTTGTTGTGTGACAGCTCTCTGAAGCAGAAAAAAATTCAGCAAGATCTCAGCTCTTGTTGGAAAACAGAGGCATCTTTTGTCATCCCTTTCTGATTCTCCTTTCTGGCACCTATAAGACATCACTGCAGGTTCTGGCATGGTGAAGGGTATTTTTTCCTGCCAAACACCTTACCTTGCTTTCTGATATCATAATTTAATATCAAACACAAACAAATAGATGGTTTTGTTTTAAAAACATTTATCTTAACAGAGCAGTTGTGCTTTCTGAAACATCCAGTAAACTGTCTTCACAGAAGGCTCCATCTTTTCTGGAGCCTCTAAGGCCTCTCTTGCCACTCTCCTACCTGCTTAGCAAGAAGGACCTTGTGAATTCCTCATTCCTAAACACTTCACAGACTCCATCAACAAGTCTTGGGAGAGAGGGCAGAAATCTAGATGCAGTATTCCACAGAGGTGCATATCCCACGCTCTCAGTGAAAGTAGAAGTCTTGTACTTCTTTAGAGTTATCTTTAGCTGAATAAATAATCACTTGTACACAAAAGAAATGTCCTGGTTTACCCCTAGCTGGCAACTAAGCCTGACACACACATTCATTCACTGCCCGAGGTGGGATGGGGAAGAGAATCAGAAGAGAGAAAGAGAAAAATCATGATTTGAGATAGAGACAATTCAGTAGGTAGAGAAAAGCCACACACACAAGCAAAGCAAGCTAAGGAATTTGTTCACTACTTCCCATGGATAGTCAGGTGTTTTAGGCAGCCCCAGGAAAGCAGGGATCCATCACACACAATGGATGCTTTGGAAGACAAATTCTGTTATTCCCTCTTCCTTCTCCATCTGCTTTTCAATGCTGAACACGATGTCTTGGGATATCCCTTGGATCAGGTGGTGTCAGGTGTCCTATCCGTGCAGTGCTGTCCATCACTATCCCACTAAGCTTGAATGCCTGATAGCTGTGGCAAACTCCTAGGAAATGGGAGACTAAAACAGCAGTCCTTTGAAGTGGTAAAGCATTTTAAACACTGTGTACAACAGGATGGATTCAGCAGAATCCAGACAGAGCTTCTCAGAGAAACCTCGAAGCACACTCAGTTTGTGTTGAGCAGCAACTCTTACTAAAGAGTTCTGGAGTTTGAGGATTTAAATTACACCATGATCACTTTTTGAATTCTAGCTAGGGGTCTAAACCTAACAAAAAAAATTAAGTTCCAAAATTAATTTATAAGCATGAACAATAACATGACAGGCTAAAAGGATATTCAAAGATGGAGGCAGAGGCAGCCTGTATTGTTCTTCCGCACTGAAAAATGCAAAGAGTAGGAAAATTATCTAGATAATATTTGTGTAGCATTTGGCTTAGGCTAAAATTCAGTGATGCATGCTGAACTCCCAGGACTGCAGTCTTATTTACAGGTTAAGAAGAATGAACTTGTTGTATTCATATTTCTAGAGCCCCATACTGCCACATTCATATTTCCAAAGTCTCGTACCTTCTCAGTGATATTTCCTGGGGCAGTTCTTCAGAGCACAGATTCCTTCTGCTTGTTGCTCCTTCTTCATCAGGGCTCCTTCCAGGCTCTCCCTAACTGGCCAAGCCCAGCCCCTTTTATCACAGTTATCGACACTAGCTACAGCTGCAGCTCAATTAAGGACATTGCAGCTGCAGCCCATCAAAACAACCGGGGCTTATCAGGGCAAGGCCTATATACAGATATTCAAATACAATGCAGATATTTTACTAGGACTCCTAGTATATGAACTAGACTGGCAATGTATTTCCATGGAAAAACCAGGAGCTATTCAGGACAGAGCAGGGAGTTTAAATTTGTGTATACTGCTAGAAGATATGGAGCCATCACTATGAAAGTAGCATTCAACAGTAGCAAAGTTGTTTAGGACAATTAATTAACATGGAAACAAAAGTGTATATGATGAAGAAATACTGGCCAAGATTTTCTGAGCTAAATATCAAATCACAGTGGAAAATTTAAATGCCAAAGTGCTTTCTGTCTCTATTTTATGCCCTTGCTCAAGTCCACATGTGCTCCACCCTTAAACAGCATTTTGCTTCTTTGGTAGAAGTAGTGCTGATTGGAGAGATTAAACAAATTCTAGAAAGTTATTACCTATAAAAAGGACTATATGATTTTCTTTTGAGAATTCATTGTTTGAGTTACCCAAATCTTGAACAGTAAATAGCATATCTGGAAGAATGATATTTCTACAGTGTAATAGGAAATACACCAGAGGACAAAAGTTAATTGAATTAAATATTGTTTAAGATAATTTGTTCAAGTCAAGCTCACATTGGTTGTAAGTAATAACTAGTTTAGCAAGATCATAATTTTAAACTTCATTTTCTTGTTCCTAGATTTTGAATGGTATATTTATCTTGTCTAATTATAAGACCATCACATTTTATTTACAGAATAATAACTGGAAACAAACCCACTATCACCAGCCCACACTACTTAGAGCTTTTAACTTGTAAAATGCCAAGACTTTGTTATTCTTATAAGAAACTGCATCTAATTTTGTAGGTACTTCCTCTGGTTTCAAAAATGAATGAGGGAAAATAGATTTAACGCATTTATGAAAATTTGAGTCCTGGGTGCCAGCGTGCAATGAATTTTATAAATACCAAAGGCATAATGAATTTTCTTCAGTCTCAGAAGATTATGGAAAAATTGCCACAGTTTTCAGAGACAGCTGGATTGTGTCCCAAAATAAGGCAGAACTGTGCAAATACATTTTTTTTTTCCTTTATGTCTTGTGTCAGTGTGAAATCCATTGGACTTACAGTGATTTCCATTCACTACAGCTCCTTTGCTTGGAGATATATTTGGCTGAGGTTTGTAAAGTGTAACATTGTGTAGAAGCCAATGACAAAAACTGAAAAATAATTGCATAATGCTATATTGTTCTCTTGAGATTATCTCCCCAGCACTTGAATACAGAGATCCAAAGTTTTGATTATTTGATAGTATTTGATTATTAGATGGTATATTTGAAAAATTGCTGAAAAGTTAAATGCTATTGCAAATCTTCACACAGTTTCATACGATCAACTCTATTTGGACAAATACCAGTCAACAGAATTTTTGGTCCAATATACAAGGCAGGAAAAAAATGCTCTTTGACAATTTTTTAAAGCTATCAAGAAAAAAACTCTAATTTTTTTTTGGTATTTCAAACCAAATTAGAATTTGAAAAAAAAAAAAGAGAGAGAAAATTTTGAATGCAGTCAACAAGATTTTTAATCCTCTGAAGAGTTCCTCTCCTCACTTGATTTTAAAGTGTGCTGGGAACAAAAATGATTAAACAGATTTTGCCTTCATTATGGGAAATCTACAACTTCTCTGGGCAACCTGTTCCAGTGCCTCATCACCCTCAAGTAAAGAAATTTTTTCCTAATATCTAACCTAAATCTAACCACTCTCAGTTTAAAGACATTCCTTCTTGTCTTATTACATGCCCTAGTAAATGCCCATCTTCCTTGTAGTGTCCCTTCAGGAACTGAAGACCTTTAGATCTCATTAGGATTGCCAAAAGATAGCTTTTTTTTCTCCCTAATGAACGTGTGAATCCAGTTTTAGAATTGCATTGTGAATGTTCTCACAGCAATAGCCCCCAGAAGCTGTATCCACAATCTGTGTGGCACGCTGTGTTTATCAGTGCACACTGTGGGCAGAGCTGCAGGGGATGTGCAGGATGACAGTGGAGGTTCTGTGTGTTCCCTTACCAGAACACGTCAGCTGGAGTGAGTTACAGGCTCACAGACCCCTCATGATTAATTTGCAGTTTGTTTGTTTCAATTTTCTGGATAATCTTTTGGGTAGTTAGAAGACTGATGTTCCTTGAATTTAATGAATATCTAAACAAGAATATTGCAACTACTATTGAAACAGAAGATGTTTCTTAACCCATGCTCTAGCCTTTTTTTTGGTTTTTGTTTTTTTTTTTTTAACTTGAAGAATCAATTTATGGCTAATAAGGAATGCAAAAAAAAAAAAAAATTCAAACCACACTGTAAATAAAAATAATTACTTGAGAGGTATTAACTGCTCCCAGTCAGTGGCAGATTACCATAATCAATCAGCTGGCTTGTTCAGGATGAGTATGCTTCCATCTGAAAGAGATGGATCTGCTGGCAGGAACTTTTAAAAATGTTTTAGGAGGGTGAGAGGGCATATTAAGGTGAAATATAGTAAAGCTGGATGAAATCTTCTGTTTCAGTAGTGCAAAGAAGTTGCAGATGTGCATGAGTAGCAATTAAGTAAGTATTCTTGTTCAGTCTCTATTAATATTATCTCATTAAATTATTTTGTTGGCTTAAAAACATGTTGTAAAGTGGCAGCAAACTCTGTGTGTTGGTGAAAAACTTTGGAATATTTTTCCAGATGATGAAGGAAGCAGATGAAGTTGTTTCCCTCCAGTCTCACCTTTAACTTCACTGAGAGACTGGATTTACAAAAAATTACATAAATTTGCAAAACCAGGTCATGTGTGTAAGCTTCTATGTGTGCTCATTGGACAATTTTACCGGTATGGACTTTGTCTTAGCAGACACTGAATTTGAGCTGGAGACTTCTGGAGTCAGTAGTATTGGTTTCTGTAATACAAAACATACCGTGTCTCTGAACTCAGATCTGTAGCCACAGACTATGAAAAGCCAGGTAGAGAGAAACAAACCAAAATTCTTTACCTACAATCTTAATAAAACCCCCAAAACCCCCAAAACAAACTACCTAAAAATGTGCTTGAGTGAAGACTCCAAGTGTGGAGTTCAGCTACAACCTTCAAATACCTGACAGTGTTTGTCTCAGACTTGAGCTGAAATGAATGCCAGAAAACTTTCTGACCAAGACTTAAAAAAGCTAAAATTTGCACCTATGATTGTGTCCCTAATCTGACACTGATATCTATGACATGACTTCTTGATGTAGATTTTACCATTTATCAGTGTTATAGCTGTTTTGTAGCAGTATGTTTTCCATGTATTTTTCATTTAAAAAGCATCCACTAATAATCTGCTTTAAGTAAAATTAAAAATCATCAATATGTTTTTCTTTTTTCCATGTTTTTTCTGATTATTATAGAACATTGATGATAATTTTTTAAAGCTTTAAATTTTTATATCCTGTAGACTGATAATTTATTTCATCTATTCTATATTAATATTTTCACCCATTCTAAATGATTATTACTGTGTCTTACAAGAAATTGGAACTTGTCACAAAAAACATTCTTCAGATTTCAAAGAAGAGAAATTCAGAGATTAATTTCTGAAATATACAAAAGACTTGCTTTTAAAACTGTTCTGAAACTAGCATCACTGTTACCTAGACATTAGAAAGTGCTTGCTTAGTACAAGTACTCTATCTGCCTTGAAATCTCAATTTCTTTTTCTTCAAACTTTTTAGAAATGTCCTAGTTGATTGGATGATCTTCATTAGTGAAAAGAAATTACCTTAGACAGGGAAGTTTAATGGGGTTTTGCTGTCTCTAAGGGCTTTTCAAGTCCCTGTATTTGAAAAAGGTGTGCTGTAACATGGAGCAGTATTCTAAGATTACCTCCCACAGAGAGCTGAATAACCTACTTCACTGTGCATGATTTATCAGCATCACTTTAGTCAATTGGGTAAGTTTTCCTCCATTTGTACAGAGAGCATTTCATACTTCAAAAGTATAGAATCATAAGTCATTGTCTATTTGTTCCAGTAGGCACACCAAAATAATTTAATTAAATAAAGACCCTGTGGAATTTTATGAATGCACATACCTGTCCAATAACACATTAAGTAATGATAATGCAAAAAAAAAAAAAAATCATATAGCTTTAAAAAACATCTTGTAGTAAAATTTTTGTGTTTCCTTGAATTTGGGCTTTTTCATGTTCATATTCTGACACATCTATACATAAATATTCCTACAGGGGACTTCAAAGCTATACCTATTACTAAGCTGAAGACTTACAGCCACAGCTCTCTCAATGGCATAAATTCATTTGCAGAGGGAGCATTTCCACTTACATGACATATTCAAGAAGTTTTTCCTGCAAGCCTACACAAAACCTAATGAATATTATAGGATGTAATGTAAATGGATAGGAAAATTATTTTTGTGGATGCAGACAAATGGCAGACAACAACATATAGAAGTGCAGTGGTGATAATTCTGAAAGCATTGAAACCTAGTGGAGGCAGAAGGGTCATGAGGAAGCATCAAAGAGAATGTGCTGAATCTGAAAATACTGTCAGCTATCTTTATTGTAGTGCATAGGAAGGAACCTGTTAGCATGATTTAATTCACAACCAGCCTCAGCAATTTGGTGTTAAGCCAGGTGTTGGCTGTTTGCTGCTGACAAGGAAATTTCATTCTGAATGAAAAAAACCTCCAAACTTAAGGGAAATGTTGAAGATGTTGGCAGAATTCAAAAGATTTACTATGCTCAGTGATTTTTTCAACACTATCACTCACTTTTCTGTGGTTGTAAAGCAAATATAGTTATGTTAAAAAACAATTTGGTAAAAAGATTTATTGCTACAAGAGAAAAAAAGTCTGTAAAAAAGTGTACTAGGTCAGGCAACTAGTCCACTTGATTATCATATACTATAATAAATTCCCAAACTGACAGTTTAAAATTAAAGAAAGACATTCCCACAAATACTGCTTTTCTTTAAGGAAACATTAAGACAGCTGGTTAATTTTTACTTAGTTTACAAACTCCCTGGGAGATCTTGAAGTTTAGGCATATTCCTCAGTTCCTATGTTTAAGATCAGGCACTGGCAAATATCTGTTAAAGAGGATTGTGCTACACTGCCTCTGCACAAAGTGGTCCTTGGTAATTAAGAGAAGAAAGAGCAACACTCAATGATTGCTGGGTCACTATGCCATGGAAATATTGTTTGCAACCTGTTTTCTAAGATTTTTTATTTTTTACATTAAGGAATGGAAGGTATAATGTTTTTGCTGCTTTTAGTCTGAATTTACTCTTTGCATCAGGCAAACTTGAGTAGAAATTAAGCAATATTTTGTTTTATGCTTGATGCATCAAAAGTTCAGAATTAAGTTCATAGTTACCTGGATCTTATCAGCTCCTTAAAACTGCTTCTTCATCTGTATTATAAAATAGAAAAAAAATTGTTTTATGTACAGTTTTGCTGAAAACTATCTGGATTTGAAAATTCATATAGTATGGTATACAGATATTAAAAATTCCTTTCTACAGCTAAGCCTGAATATAAGCTCCGGCAGCTTTCTTGAAAGATTATTCCCTGCCACTTCTTATCTTTCAGAAGTGACATTATCACTCCACTGTAAATGTCAGTTAGGCTTTAGTAAGTAGGTCTAGCTCCCAATCTGATCACAGATAAAAATTGTTGTTAATAGTCCTGATAATTGACTGGACTACACCACATTTCTAACATAATGTGAATACTGTGTGTTATCAAGGTGTGGAAGAGAAGACTGCTTATCATATTAGCAGACTTTGTATACTTAAATTTATAAATGGATTGTATTAAATAGTTACAAGATATAAAAGACTTCAGTTTAAATGTCTTAGATGCTGAGAGAAGACCAGAGACAGTTACCAAGCTGTTCTTGTGAGAGTGAATTTCAGACCTACAACTCCAGTCTGCCTTTTGAGACATCCTCATATCTCTCAAATGTCATCACTGAAAGAACTATCACCTGCAAATACAGAAATGTACTGAAAGAAATATATTTCAAATCCTGTAAAAGCTGGGCAAAGAACTAATGTATCATTTTTTTCTCTATTAGCTCTTGAAAGAGAAGCCAGGTCAGAGCAAGATCTCTAAGCTCCACTCAGATTTCAAGAATCATTTCCAGAGGTCATATTTGAGATATCATGGTAAAATTTATCCACACTTTTATAGGAAAAGAAAAAAAAAGTAATGATATGTTTAGATCTGGAAAAAAATTTGAATTTATTTGTTTCTGTGCTAATACCTTGTATCTATGCTACACCCTACCCACTCATCTCACTCACAGTTGTTAATCTGTGCTGACTAAAAATGCTGCTATAAATGAGACACTATGCTGTCCAGCTGAATAATTGCTATGTAAGCTTTCACTCATCATATATTTGGGGTTCAAGCTAATGAGAAATTTCAGATGACTAGATATGAAAGAATCCCATTCTGTTCTGTAATGTCTTTTCTCATAGCATTATTAGCAACTGGAGTTCAAACAATAGTCGGGAAAAATACTTATTGACCTGCTGATCGATGCTAGTGCCATAAAAGGATTTGCAGGCAGGTAGAAGTGAGAGTTAAATTATTTCAGTGAAATGGATTTTTTTAGTTGCAGTCCTTAACCTCAGGACAGAGACTTAGAGGAGTGAGTTTAAGCAGATCATGGAAGGTTTTGTCAAAAAGGTAATAGACTTTGAACTCCTCCACTCAGCTAAACTTCATGCTGTTTCTGAGAAGAATTTTTCTGGGGTATAAAATTCTATCACTTGGCAACCTGATAAAGTCACGAGACTATATTTAAGTTGCTGAAAGACACAGGAGGAAGGTAAAGAAAAATATTGATAGTATGAAATCTACATAGCACACCCAAGGTCTGGAAGACTAGGTTGTTGCTTTATTTAATTTTCCTTTTTACAAAAACATGAGATTTCATAATTAATTTTAGGGAAAAATAGAGGTTATTTTTGATGATTTCACTGAAATTATTAGCTCCTGAAAGAGAATATAGTTAATATAGGAAAGAATATAGTTAATATAGGAAAGAGCAGATTCTGATGGAGTCTGATAGCCACATATTAAGACCCCACACACTCTACCTGGAAAAACTGGAGCTCATTTAGAATAATTCTTTGAAATAATTTTTAACTCATTGAATAAGTCCCAAATAAATCACAATAGCTGTATTTTTCAAGGGTTCATTCCTGCAAACATATATAATCTTACATATGTATGAACCTGTGCACTTTTAACAGATCAACAGAAGAGAAATCTATAAGGCTAAGTACAGTTCCCTTCCCCTGCTGTCCCTGAGAAGAGACTGTTCTCTTGCTGTGACACAATAACAGAAATACACTGTGCTTCTGCCAAAATGACACGGTCTTTTTTTCCTCAAATAGACATCACTTATAATAAGTTCTTCAAGTTCTGCTCCCTGAGTCTTTGAGAGGTCAGAATGACTTCAAGTAACATAAAGGAGCAATAGTGAATAAAAAATAAGGCTACTCATACAGTCTTAATATCCATTTAAGGTGTACCAGAACCAGTAGAAAAATGCACTATAAATTAAGAGACACTGTAAGAACTCAACCAGAAAAAGTGACAGAAAAGTTCAATTTTAAAATTTACACTCATATTTTACAAAAGTCATAGTGCTCTAGCTAGAAATACGCTACAATAATGACAGCTTCTATAATAGTTCATATTGAAATAAATAATTCTAAAGTTCAATTTTATAAGGTGAGGTTTCTCAGTTTTCTTTTTTTATTTAGCTAGCAACTAACTCACTACTGCCATGATACTGCTGGGCACAAAAAGAGTAATAATTTTTAATTGTACCTTTTTTTAGATTATGACCACCACTTTTCCATGTATGCACTGAAAGGTAAAAGGAATTTTAAACTGTAATTGAAAGAATCATAAAATATCCTGAATTAGAAGGGAAATGCAAGGATGATGGCAGTCCAACACTTGGCCCTGCACAGAACCATCCCCAAGTCACACCATGCGCCTGAGAGCATTGTCCAAAAACTTCTTGAACCTAGACAGGCTGGTGCTGTGACCACTGCCCTGGGGAGCCTGTTCCAGAGCCCAAACACCCTCTGGGGGAAGAATATTTTTCTGATATACAAATTAAAGTTCCCCTGATACAGTTTCAGGCCATTCTGCTGGATCCTGTCACTGGTCACCACAGAGATGAGACTGGTGTCTGTCCCTCATTTTCTCCTCATGAGGAAGTTGCAGACGTCAATGCGGTGTCCCCTCAGATTCCCCTTCTCCAGGCTGAGCAGACCAAGTGGCCTCAGCCACTTATACAAGTTTCCCTCGAGGCCCTTCAACATTTTTTGGCCCTCTTTTGCAGGTTACCTAATAGCTTACGGTCTTTTTTTATTGTGGTTGCCTGAACTGCACAAAATGCTCGAGGTGAGGCCACCCCAGTGCAGAGCAGAGTGGGACAATGCCCTCCCTTGCCTGGCGGGAGGTGCTGTGCCTGATGCCCCAGAGGACAGGGTTGGCTCTCCTACCTTCCAGGACACTCCTGACTCATATTTAACTTGTCAATGCCCAGGAACCCCACGCTAGGCTTTGTGGCACTGTTCTCCAGAGCCCAGTTAACCAGTCTGTGCATACATCCCGTGATACTCTGACACTGCTCTGTCTCAGCTGCAGTATTTGGAAATTTCCTTTCTTAAATTTCATAAGGTTGATGATTGTCCACTTATCTAATTTAATCTCTCTGTAGGGCTTCTTTGCCTTCAAGGGAGTTCAAAGCTCCTCAGAATTTAGTGCAATCAGTAAACACTTAGTGTTTCTCCAAGTCCTGCATCCCAGTCATTGATGAAGATGTTGAAGATGTGGAACCCCACTAGCTACAGGTCACCAGTCTGATGTCACCCCATTCACTGTGACCCCTTCAGTCCGACTTGTGAGCCAGTTTCTCACCCAGCACATGATGTGTTTATGCAGCTTTTTGCTGGACATGTTGTCCAGAAGGATCCTGTGAGAGCGACAAAAGTTTTACTGAAATCCAAAAAGATTACATCAAATGGTTTCTCTTGATCAGCTAGGTGGGTTACTTTGTTGTGAAAGGAAATTAAACTCAATCAACAAGCAGGATTTTTCCATCATGAAGATACTCTGATGACTGCGTTGTTGTTCAGGTGTTTTTCAATAACTCAGAATAATCATCTCCATAATTTTACCAGCCCCTGAAGCGAAACTGACAAGCCTGTAGTTTCCAGTGCCATCCTTCTTGCTGCTCTTGAAAACTGGGACAATGTTAGCCAGCTTCTAGTAAACTGGAACCTCTTCAGATTCCCAAGACTGTTCAGATATCACAGAGATGCATAAAAATGACATCAGCCAGCTCTTTGGGTATACTCTTGCGTGAATCCTATCAGGACCCTTAACTTCTAGGAATCCAGATTGAGAAGTAGTTCCTGCACAACTTCAGGCTCCATTGGGAGTTTATCATTCTGGTCCTCCAGCTGAGAGCACTGAGACCCCTTCAGTCCTTCATAAGTGTTAAAGAACAAAATGAAGAATGCATTACACTTCTCTGACTTTTCTGTCTTGTTTGTGAGGTGGCCATTGTCATGAAGTGACACACCAATGTTATTTATGGACTGTCTTTTCCTAATGACATATGTAAAAAACTATATTTTTATTGTTCCCCTTCTACTGAGGAATTCAAGCTGTTTGAAATTAATGAGTGAAGAATAAAAAATGGCTTTTTCTCAGACAGTCAGCACTTGTATATGTCGCACAAATTGTTAAGCCATATGCTAGCACTTAAGTGTTGAATCTAGAATTAAGTGAATCCCTTCATATCTGTTTCAGAAATTGCTTCTGAATCTTTTCAAATAAATTTAAACCATAAATTATCTTTAGATCTGCAAAATGGGTATTTCAGTAGTATTTGCAATTCACTGCTTCTTGCTTAACTCTGCCTTGCCTATGGGTACCTGAACAAAAATTATTTTTGGGCTGTAACAGAATAACTTGTTCAGCACCTCAAGGGTGTGTTAAGAATTTGGATAATGTTTTAATATAAAACTACTAATACTGTGGGTCTGTCATTGAGTAAGATACTGATTAATATAAAAGAGCTTCCTGGTAGATTTGTCTGGAATATGCTTTTTGTTGTCTCTGAATGTTCTTAGTGATTTTAATGCTTTTGAAAAATAAATGTGTAGGAATTCTTGTTTAAATTAATCTTAAAATTCTATCATCTGAGTCCAGTCATGTCTAAATTTACTCCAGCAAATCTCGTTGGCTTTTCATTGATCAGTAGATATGTTAATCTCTTATGCTGATACCAGGATCATATGACTGTTTTCTAGATTTTTTCCATGTCACTCCCTCCTGGGGCCCTGCCCCAGTGATGCTGGAGTAGGGCTGGCCTCCAGTTCAGCCCTGCCATCCCTTACTCTGGGCACCACAGAGCTGTGCCCATCTGCAGGCATTGGTTTCCTACAGTCTCATCTTGTGTTAGCTGCCATCAGGCAGGTGATTTGAAAAGCTTCAAGTATTTTGTACAGTGTTGGACTCCCATATTTAGAAAATGGAAATAATCCCCATAACAATACAATCATGAGTCTAGAAGGATATTCATATAACAAAAAAACAACCCCAGATAAATGCAGTCTATCATAGTGTATAATAAAGCTGCCCACATTTTGCCTATTATACTTTTGAGATTTTCACTGAGTGTAGTAGAAACATAGTGAGCTAAATTAAAGTGAGTTGAAATCCATGCTTGAACTCAAGAAGGGATTCAATTACTAAACAGTTCTATCTGGCAACGGCATTAAGGCACACAGGCTGTTTGCAACAACAAAACATTTTGGAGTAGTATTGGGGATCTTCTCGGGGCAGAGAGAATCAACACTGATCAGATTTCTGCAAGCTGCCCTTTCTGAAACAGTGAGTGAGATGAATTTACTCCTGAATATGCCCTTTTTGGACACAGAAAAGTCATTTGAGTGCCTCATAACCGAGCAATGGACTAATCCAGTTTGTAAATGCTGTGTTGATCTGATCAGCATTCCAGGCTTGATCACATTTTATTTATCAGAATAAACAGACCCTTGGATTACCCAAAACTGAAGTTCTCAGCCTAAACTGTTTAAAGCTAAGAAGAATGTGGGAAAGAGCAGTAAAATGGTATTACCTCATTCAGTCACCAAGAAAATTTACATACTTGCAGAACTTCTTCAAAACTGCATAACACAGTCTATAGGACTGATTGATAAATTTATTTAAACTGACACATGGCTCATTCCTCCCAATTACATATTTAGCTTCAAAAAGTACATCAAGCCAACAGGATTCTTTGCTATGAACATGTCTAAATCTCTGATTTGCTTTCCTTTTTAAATAGAGAGGACAGCCTGGAATCTGAACATACAACAAGTCTCTGGGGCTGCCACTCTGAATGGACTAGTACCAGCAAAATTTGCAAGGAAAGCTTACGACATGGCCACCTAGTTTAGCAAATTTCAACCCAGTAGTATCTGACTGCAAAGCTATTAAGTTCACATACGTTTTAAAAGGAAAACAAATTATTTGCTGGATAGCAGAATGACAAAAAAGGGCAAACTCTTGTGAGCATACAAGTGTCATTTTTAATAAGGTTGATGCACCACATTTTGGAAATTATTTTATATACTTTTACCTAAAATTCATAATAATTCAGTATCTATAGAAAAGATTGCAAGATAATGAAGGAAATATCTAAGTAAAATACTAATATCTGGCTTAGCTGCAAGAACTGATTCTCATAAGAATTTAAAAAAGTTATGTTGAAAACTGAACAGGGTATGTTGTTTAACAAAATTATATTAAATGTCCATTCGGCTTTTAAAAAAATTATATGTAAAGTCCATGGGGTACACAGTGCAGACAATTTACTCTGGCAAGTAAAAGCCCCAAGTGTTTGTGATAAGAGAGTTCCTGTAATAGGGCCCTTCTGCAAAATGTTGCACTTGCTGTTTTGAGACCATGGGAATGGCTGTTACTGCATTATCTATCCAGCAACTACTATAGCTTATGGCAGAAACCATTCACTTTAATGACTTCAATGAGCTAGTTTTATTCCATTAATTCTTCTACATTGAAAATACTGAAATGAAATAAAGTAGTTGTTAAAAGGCCTCAGCTCTTCTACAATTCATATAACATGGAACATATCATATTCTTGAAGTGCTATTTTAGTATTGGAAAATAAAACTGTTACATTATTGTGATGTAAGTAACCAGAAATCTTTCACCATCTGGCTCAGAAGCATAGAAGACTGTGCTGGGAACCATAATCATGACATTTAGCAGTGTTTATAAGGGAATAATAAAAGGAAAAATAGCTTTTGCAGGCAAAATACTTAAAATACTATGATCTGTCTTCCAGAATTTACTCTTTCAGGGTCCTTCCCATACTATATTCCTCCAGTATGTCCCAGCTTTCTGGCACCTTATGTCACACCATGTAATATGAAATTTCTTTATGTTCAGAGTGTTAGACAGAAAGAGAACAATGTGATTTCCTTTTCAAATGGAGGAAGAGAACTGTAAAGAAGAAAGATCTTGCAGAATTGTTACTAAAATTTAATTCTAATGTATGAGAACTTCATATTCCCTGCACTTCCTGAAATCTCTGATTGCATTCCATAGGCTCCTACAGAGAGGTCACTTTCAGAGATTTTTGGATGAACATAAGAAGCGTAGTTTCCACATATGAAAAAACTTCATTGTTTACTAGGCCAGTGGCACTATTGTGAAATTTAATGCTGACTAGAGTGTAAAAGTTATAAATTAAGTCCACTTACCTTGGATCTGTTTTTTCCTCTTCTGCATGAGAACATGATGTAGAAAAGCCAGGTGAAATGTACCTCTGGTTTTTGAAAAGTGAAGACAATGAGAAGTTCATCATTCACTGTTCATCTTTGTGATGTTCATGACCAACAACTTCAACATCATCTCTCTTTCTTTCTTTCTCTCTCTCTTTCTTTCTCTCTTTCTCTCTTTCTCTCTCTCTTTCTCTTTCTCTATTTCTGTCTTGTGTTCTGCTTTTTGCTCTTCCAGTCTGTAGATTCTCAGTTCCAAGTTCCTTCAGATCCTTGTTGATGATGCTTGTTCTCCTCTCTGAAGATTGATTTAATTACATCCATTTTGAAACAGCAGGACAAGAGCTGTACAGAGTTTAATAGATCCACTTGTAATATTAATTTGCAGTAGCATTTGTTTCCTTCGCTACCTGTATTTTTTCCCTAACAAATATTAAAATTCAACTGGATTTTTAATTACTACTTAACACTAGACATCTTTCGGAGAATCAAAGGTACTTTTAGGATCTTTCCCCTGAATAGCATAGTCATTTCAGAGACCATCACTGTACAAGGATTTTTAAAATTCTTTTTGTGTATAGCTATAGTTACAAAAAATTATCTACCCTGAATGTCAGCGTTAATGGTTGAATTTAATCAAGCTGTTACATGAAACTAAAAATTCAAATGTTTTGAACTGAAACAAATTTCTTAGAGTCTCTTTTTTCCACACGAGTGAAAAAGAAAACTAGTCACTTATTTCTGTATATACTGTGTGTAGTACCTAAATCATAAAACAAAAAAAAAAAAAGGATGAAATGGTAACATATACTGCAAAACAAAAAGAGCCTGAGAGAGCTGAAAAAGCATTTTTACTCTGGAAGTGATTGATTTATTTTTCATTATTCACTTAATTACATTGAAAAAATAAAATGCTGTGTTAAAATTGATTTATAATCAAGTATAAGATGACTTATATTTTCTGTAGCAAGTCACAGGGAATTACAGTCTTTAGAAACACATAAATGGCAATCAATGTCAGCTAAGCTTTTTTCCTCATCTTCTAGTTTTGCCTAATTAAACCTGGGTGACAGGACAAAGAAATTTCCCCAAAGGCTTTCTGATGTCACTTTTCTATCAGCATAATTTCATTGTACTGTGCAGCTCATCTTCAGAAGGTAAACAAGGCTGAAGTAGGCCATAACCTCAAATCTGTCCAAACCACCAACACATAGAAGTGAAGGCAGAAAAAGGAAATTAAAAATCTTAGCAAAAATCTTAGCTGGTATAAATCTGTGAATCTATACAGAGTATCTGTACTGACATCAGTGTACCACGATGATTGACACACTGCTGAGGAATAACCCTGGTGCAGGTATTTGGGCTTGCAGGATGCAGACTGAGATGCATTTTGAAGTGTGGCTTGAGCTCTCAGTGGGAGCTCCAAAAAAGAGGCTGGGAGCTGCCAACTTTTGGGATAACAAAGGGCAGGAAAATGGGTGCTGCCAGCCAGGTGAATGGACACTGAGAGACACAGCAGGAGCCAGAGACTCGGGAAGATGAACGAGAGTTGTGTGTGCTTGGACTTG
>JAHXMQ010012338.1:84928945-84993916 GCA_020466415.1 Ammodramus savannarum pratensis | reverse complement strand
GGAGTGTGACTGGTAGGGAGCCCTGAATGGTCAGAGTGGGAAATGTCATTACCAGCAGCTGAAAAGCTGAGTTTCTTTTCCATAATGTTTCTTAGCTTGTACATCAGATAGTTAATATGAAGTGCTATTTTAAACTCTAGTATTTCTACAATCAAGTATTTCTACAATCCACAGTATATCTACAATCAGCTGTTTTAATGAGCTATGTTATATAATTAGTCTTAAAAATAGTAAAGAAATTTCCTCTATACACTGTTGCTCAGGTAAATTTGAAGAACTGGACAATGATAGAGTTTTGTCCTCCTGGTCTTTAAATCTCTTAGTATCCTAGACTGACTTTAATTTGTCATCCTAATGTAAATAATGGATAATTTCATAAAGTCACTGGAGCTACAGGACCACTGTAGAATTCTAAATAATAATTAATGGTATATCTGCAGTCATCACTTCGGCTTAAGGATGACATCCAATATGCATTGATGAATTGATTAACAAAAAGGCATAGCATGAGGTATAAATTTCAGTGACATATGTGTAAATCCTGTGCTGTCTAGAAAGTAATGGTCTGTCTGAGGGAGAGGATTTCCAATAATGTCTTAGTGCTGAATCAAGAACTGGATTAGTTTCTTTAAGTGGTTTTTGTTTGTTTGTTTGTTTGTTTTTTTAGAAAGACTGCTCAGAAACCGATTCTGGCCAGCTTGGCTGTCAATCCACGTTTGTCAGAATGGTTATTGTGCTTGTCTTCAAAAGGAATCTGACCTTCTGAGGAGTGTTTTAGATGGAAATGGATATATTGCTAGTGAATGCAGACAAAAGCAAATTGCCCCTAAGTGTTAAATATTAAAAATATCTGCTCTCTGGGTCCATATGAGGACTTGCATGAGATTTAACTGACTGACTATCTCTCATATTTTCCTAATCCAAAACTACTGATGTCTTCATACCAAGCCTGTAAACTGCTGACTGACCATGTAAACATTTATTGGTGCAAAACAGAGAGATTTTTGATATGAGAATCTTAGTGTGCCAAAAACATTTTACATCTAGTGCAGAATAATAGGTCTGCTTCTACTGTAAAATCTACAGCTTGTTCCTTTGCATGCCTTGTCTGCCAACTCAGATCTGCCCTGCATTCCCAGATGCAAATAAAACAGGCTTTTGATGAGACAGTGAAAAGAGCCAGGTGGAGACTCAAGCAATAGGAATGACTACAGAAGCATCCAACACAGTCTTTTTCACATTCAGATTTGTGCTTTGTTCTGGGCTAGTGGTCTGTTTGGAACAAAATGTGCCTCAGCTAAAAAATACTTGGACTTACAATTCCAGAATCTGGGCTCCAGTTTCCTGGTTGGAGTATGGTTGGTTGAACCTACCTTATCCAATAGAGCACCCTCTTACATCATAAGATTATTAGATTTTTTCATAAATCTATTCAGATTAATATTTACAAGATTATTTTGCTTTTTATTAAGTAATTGGAGTGTGATTTCGAGGTTCAAGTCCTTGTTTTTATGGTAGATTAAGTATTTTCTCAAAGATCACTACATAGGATATTTCTGTGATAAATAAACAAACAAACATATAAATGAATGAATGAAGGGGAAATAATAAGACGTGAAATTAGAATCTTCTATGCTCCTGAAGAGTTTGTAAGAAATTAATCACACTTCAGAAGAAGGAATTGAGATATCAATTTCCGTTTTGTTCTAAGGGATATGAATTCTGAGAACAGATGGCACATACTGCAAGGTGTATTCTTAAGCCCAAGAGTTCTCTGTTCTGATGAACTAAAAGTTATTTGGTCATTCCAGTCAACCCTTATATTCAAAAGAGAGAAATTGTCATCCTTGGGGGTGAAAAAAACCTGAGATAGGACAGGTTTTTATTTAAAAAAAAAAGAAGGGGTTACTTAGAACCAAACTAAATAGATGGAAAATTTTTGCAGAGAGATGGAAAACCTTCTGGAAAAGCATTTTTTTTGCTTGTTTTTTTTTTTTAAAGTTTTTTTTTAATTTTGTTTTGTTTTATTTTGTTTTATTTTATTTGTTCAGGCTGGTCATGAGGACCACTAAGGATTTGAAGAACTAGAAAAGGGAATTATAGAGCTCAGTTTGGTTTCATGCAATTAACACTACTACCCTCAAATCAGGCTATATTTGTTCTAAAACAAAATGTAGAAAACAATATAATTTTGGAGTGCTGTGGATTTTTTTTCTGAAGCTGAGATACTTTAGTTAACACCTTGATAGGACCGTGCATAGTGGAGAATGAGAAAGAAAGCACATGCACAAAAAAATTAATCTGTAGTCATCTATGTCTTCCTCTAATTTCTACGATTTATAACAAAATTATAAAATTGTACTTAGTTTATAGCTCTCTTTATATGGAAAATATGCTCAATTAAAAAGAAGTTTATAATGACTTTATATTTGATGTGATAGACTTGCTTGGCTCTCAGTATGGCAACTGGCTGGTTATTCCTGCCTTTGTTATGTTTGGTGGAAAGAAGGGTAGAGGAGATGAGAAAATTAGCTACTCTGTTTAAAAACAGTTTTACTACTAGCAGGAAATGAACAAGCAAAAATGATCTGTGTGGAAGAGGGCATAATACATGAAATAGGTAAGACAAAAGCTATTATTTTTCTTGCCAGATGCAGAAATTCAGTTCATAGGGCAACATTTCCCTTCCCTCTCTTTACAGTTCAGACTGCTGTGACCAGGAGATAAAAGCCAATAATTGGTTTTTGGTTTTGTTTTTGGTGGGTTTGTTTGTTTGTTTGGAGTGTTTTTTCTGCTTTGTTTTGTTGTGTTTGTGGTGTTTTTGAGCAGTCAATGTGGTGCTGTGTTTTGGATTTCTGACTAAAAGTGTTGTGAACACATAGGTGCTGATTACTGCAGAACAGGTCGGTTCCTACCCCTCTGCCAGCCCACTGGATTTTTGGGGAGAAGAAAGCCAGCGGCTGTGTGGGTGCTTCACAGCTGTGGGTGCTATCACACAGTGGGGAGGTTTCTAGCAGGTAGATACTACTGTGGAAGAAGCCAAAGCAGAATTCTTTCAAGTAATTCAGGTGATATGTGTTTGTATTGAGTGGGAGAAACAGGAAACGAGTCATCTAACCTATTCCAGATTTCCAACATGGACCACCCTCTCAAAATGTTTTTCTTACTATTTAGTCAGTTGAATTCCATGCTTCGTGTCAGTAATTGAGGTCTCATCTAAGGTTTTCTTAATGAAGGTTTAACTGATCAAGAAGCTGAAATATAAGTAATTTATAATTGCAAGAAGAATAAAATAACTAACTGAGGGATGGCTTGGATAGACTTGAAGTGAAAGGCCAACAACATTATTGCACAACAGAAGAAAGATTCATTTTGGGAATACATATCTAGGAATTGTCAGGAAACCAATGCATTTCTTTGTTTCCTGATGTATAACAGCCAGATCAATGCTTGAAGGGATTACAGTATCCGCCTGTGGATGGAATATAAATTTATATTTGAGGAAGTTGAGAATGGATTAATGGGCTCATTCAAATCAGATATTACATTCACAACAGTAGAATGAGAAAAATGTGAATAGAATCAAATGACTTTGGCAGAAAGAAGCTGTGAATCAGCTGAGGTGATATAAAATGAAATAAATTTGAGCTAAAGACTTCTGTAATAGGTAAGAACTGTTATCTAATGCAGCAGAACAGAATTTTCAGCAGATAGATGTGCTGGACTGTTATGAGAGAGTTTTTAACAGATGTACAAAGAGTTCTGTGGAAAAGGTAACTTTCAAGAAGGCTACAAGTGAAAAATAAAGAACAACAAGAAATTATAAGGGATATGACAAAAGCCAAACAGCTTATATAACAGATTTTAACAATCAGATTTGATTGAATACCATAACAGTATGAAGGATATAATCAAAATAATATTCCATATAATAAATAATTAACATTTGATGTTTCCCGGTGAGCTATAGCACCTGTAATATATTAATGGCAAGGTCAAATGTTAAAATTAAAGTTAGCTTAAATTCATGAAGATGATACCTTTTAAAAGATGTCTATAATTATTTTAATAGGATGGTATGGAGGAAAATCTATTTCAGAACCTTGCCTAAAGTCAAATTAAAATGAAGTCAAGAGCTGTAGGCTTAGCATGAAATATTATATCGTTCAGAATGCTAATTTAATTTTAATTGCTATTGCTAAACAAGAGGTTAATTATAGAGCAGGTGAATAATGTTGTGGAAAAGGACACCAAAGATCTGTAAACAGGTAGATGAAATGTCAGAGTTGTGCAGAAATTAAGGCACATCTTAAAGTGATGTTATTTGTGCTGTGTCTGGGAGCAATAAAAATCCACGCCATAGCAGAATTCATCTTTTATCAGCAGAAGTAATATGTAGCAGACATCTTTTTTTATCTGAGCCATTCTGGCCAGCTTCATGGGCTCCTTGCCTTCTAAATGCAGTTGAATGGTCTTTTCTTTCCTCTGAATTCCCTCATCAATCCTGTGTAATAACATCTGCCAATGCACTCTTCCATTTCAGCCATTCTCATATGGAGCCAGTGACACAATAAGCAGACTTCACTTCTTGACTTCTGAGTACTTGGCCATATGAATAATAGAATTACTTCACTGTTTCAGACAAAATGCTCAGGTTCTTTGGATATCAAGCACAGAGAAGCAACAGATGCCTAGGGAATGGCTTAAGGTATTTAATGGGAAATGCTAATTTCATCACAGTTTTTGCACTCTGATTTAGAATATCACCTTAATGAGTGGAATACGGAAAAGGAATGAGCTGCTACTGCTTTATTTTCATTGTCCATGAAAATTCATAATGTTGGGTTTTTTCTATATCCAGTGAGCCAAAATCTGCTCTCAAGTATGTATGTATTCGTGACTTTTTTTACAGAAATGGAAATTGTTCATCTTTATATTCAAGTTGATTTTGTCACATTGATTTTTCTTGACATTTTGTCTAAGCCTACAGAGAAAAAAAAAGCAATAAATATAAACTTAAATGTGAGAAAACTTGTGGATGTATTGACAGGATGAAGTTTAGAACTACTCAAAGTAATTTTCCATGTTAGCAATTATTTTTGAGAGAGAGTGGTCTTTGAATGCTATTTGACTTTCTGCTTTCATTTTTGGGGAGATGGAAGCCATGGAAACCTGCTTTTAAGATGGCTGGGAAAGAAGTTGTCGCAGAGCAAGCTACAAAATTCTAGCAATAACTTTGTCATTACATGAATGTCTTCCAAGATGATTATAGAAAAGTACATTTCCTTTTGAGAGTATGAGTAAGTTCAAATCAAGAAGACAGGGGTTTTTTTCTGGTTGTTATCTTTGTTTTGGGTTTTTTTGTGGTTTTGGGGTATGTTTTGGGGTTCTTTTTTCTTTTTTTTTCTTTTTTTTTTTTTTTTTTTGGGGAGGGGGATTGTGTGTTTTTTGTTGTTTTTTTTTTAATAATAAATTACCCTAATATATACACTTAAAATATAATGTATAATATCTGTGAAATTTTTAATGAAAGCAGTTACATAATCAAGACTTGATTGTGCTGCATTTTTATTTTCCTTCAGAGATTTTACAGCAATGAGATGTTTTATTCTTTCTGTAAAGATTGAGTACACAGAGAGGAGGACTAGGTCAAGTTATATGAGAGGGTTTAATCTTTTCTGTGAGATTTCCCATCGTTTTCTTCTATTACTTTCACTTAGAATCATGGAATCAAGATTGGAAGAGACCTTTAAGATCAAGTCCACTCATCAACTCCAGGCTCACTAAATGATATCACCCCATGCCAGGTCCAGACATCTTTTGAACTCTTCCAGGGACAGTGACTCCACCAGCTCCCCAGGTAACCTATTCCAATGCCTGGCCACCACAACAATAACGATATTTTTTCAAATATCAAATCTGAATATCCCCTGTCTCAGTTTAAGGCCATTTCCTCCAGTCCTCTCACTGCAGGCGTGGTAGAAGAGACCAGCATCCTCCTGGCTATAACCTCCTGTCAGGTAGTTGGAGAAAGCAATGGGATCTTCCCTGATTACAAGGGATTACAAGAAAAAAGATTTCTTCCTGTAATTTGAATAGTTGGGGAAAAATTAAATTTTTTACAACAATGTTATCTCACTTCATCCTTGTTCTTACAGGATTACGTATTCTGAAGCCTCACAAGGAGTTGAGGCTTTCTAGTTATATCCTTAAATCCCTCACCACTCATTATCTTGTGTTGATTTTGACAGTCTTATTTTAGCCTGTTAATCTTCTCACCAATCCACTGTTTGTATTAAAATACTGCTGAAGTCCAAATTTTGTAACTCTGATTTTAATTTTAAAAATAATTCTTTGCCAGTATTGAAAAGTTATGTTATTTGTTAGTATTGTAAAATATATAAACACCTGGGAAAGAGCATAATACTGCTACTCAGAAATGGTATACAATGGGCCCTTGTTGCAAATGGAATTTACACTAGTTTCTTAAAACCAGTCTGCTTAATCTGATGGAAATCATACTATGGACAATCTCTATTTTGACTGAGAATGTTTTTTCTGCATTTAATTCTAATGGAATGAAAATAATGTTTTTAATTTCACAAGTGTCTGCTAGGACAGTTATTACAAATATTTAGGGTAAGACTATTTATCGACAATAGGACCTATTGAATCTACTGTATTTATGCTGGTCTTATGCCTGATCACAAAACCATCAAAGTTGGAAGAAACCTTCAAGATCCTCTGGTGCAACCCAGCCCATCATGGTCATCCCTAAGTGATACTTCCAGTGCCACACCCACATACTTGAGCTTTTGGAGTTGGCGACTCCACCACCTCCCTAGGCAAGTTATTCTGATACCTAACCACACTTTCAGTGAATTATTATTTTTCCAGTGTCTAATCAGAACCTCTCCTGATGCAACTCAATGCCATTCCCTCTGATGTCGTTTTGCTCAACCTGGATAAGAGCAGCCCACAGCTGCCTCATGAGGGAGGGTGGAGGGGCAGGTACTGATCTCTTCTCATTGTCATGACCCATGACTGGACCTGAGGGAATGGCCTGAAATTGTGTCAGGGGAGGTTTAGGTTGGACATTAAAAGAAATTCTGCACTTAGAGGTTGGTTGGATACTGGAACAGGCTCCCTAGGGAAGTGGATACAGCACCAGAATGTCTGAGTTCAAGAATCATTTGGACAATGCTCTCAGGCATGTGGTGTTACTCTTGGGGTGTCTATTGCAGGGCCAAAAGCTGGACTTGATGACCCTTGTGGGTCCCTTCAAACTCAGGAAGGGATTTTAGGATCCTATAATTTTTTTAAAGGATTCTATGATCCAATGATTTTTCTCATTTGTGCCTAAAGTTTTTCTAGTTTTCTCCATTGGTCTCAATTTAAAATTTTCCAAATAATTCAAACAAATTTGTTATTTACAGTATCCCTCTGAGGTACATAAAGATCACATAGAAATAATATAGTGCATCACTGAAATTCAACCTACAGCAATGTGATACCTGCAGCTGAGTAAATAAGGTATGCAAAATAATTTTTTGACAATGCCAGGAAGGAAATGAAAAACAGTTTTAATTAATAGAACACCAAGAAAAGTTTTAGGATATACCTTACAATTTAGTGAATTAGAATTCAATTAGCATAGTGACATTGCTATAAAAAAAATAAAATTACAGATTTGTGACAGTCACCTGGCATTATATTCATTGACTGAACTTAATTTAACTGCCCAAAACTTAGGTCAACCCTGACAGGTGTTGTTAGTAGAGTTCCTATGGCACTTTTGTGAGATATTTTTCTGCTGATGGATGCAATAATGTTTGTGATGCTATTTTGCTCATCCTTGCTTATCTGCATCCCAAAAAGACTTTCTATTGCCTTAGTTCAGGCACTCTATTTGCCAGTGTTGTGTGGATGTCCTGGAGACCTTAGATGTCTGAAATTAGTCTGGGCACCTATCTTTATGCAAATGGAACAGGCATGAGGGGTTTCAAAGAGACTTCAGAGTGCAGATTTCCAGAGTGGGATTTGGCTCCAAATTAAGAAGATTATACACAAGCATTTATATTCAAATTATATGTCTAAGGCCTTGTAGACACTGGAAGTCAATGACTTAATTAACTTGCCCAAACATAGGCATCCAACACTCTATGATGGGCCTCAGGAGATCCTCCTGACTGTTCCCTTACCTTATATTCAGAACATCCATGCTTCTCTTGGTGCTATTTTGCATCTGCCAGCGATATCTCTGCATCTTTTGTTCCTCAGACTGGATGAACTGGCACTAAATGCCCACATGAATGGAAGTAAATGAAGTCCCTAATCAACATAGGGACTGAAATCTGAAGATGCGTTTAACTGACTATATAGGATGTGTTTAATGTCTATAATCTGTAGTTTAAGTGGATTTACAAAGTCCAAAGGAATTAAATTTACTAATATCAAGAATTTTGCTATTGCATCTTACCTGGAAGAGTGTGTATCCTGCCTCCTGCTCATTAGTCAGGGCAAGTACTTTTTGACTTTTGTGAAAGTCAGTGTTGCTCAGTTCAATGTAGTAATAACAGAAGGCAATACTTCTTTGGCTTCTTTGCCATTTAGTGTTTATACAATTGGATTTCCTAAGGGAAGAAGGAACTTGAATATGACTTGAGGTAATTCTGATTTCACTACCAGGAACTGACTGGTTTAGTGTAAGCCACCCTGCTGGGCTAACACATTCTAGCAGAGATTTGTCATATCTGTGTACACAGTGTTTGGCCCTGGGGCTTCTTTTAACCCTTCTAGCCTTAGGACACAATCCTTAATGTGTTGATGCTTTTTATCTGTTAAGAGTGCTTGAAATTATATGAGAGTATCTTTTGGCTTATCAGAATTAAGTTGATATACTATGAAATTGAAGGCATGCAATGAATTTGCAGAAGTGTGGCACAAGGGATATGTGTGGATCTTTCAGGATACCACATTCAGTAGAATGCTGGGATGTGAAAGGATACAGATGCTGTAGTTTTCTTCCATGTTCCTCCTCTAGAGATCCAACTCTGGAATATATTGTCCTTTGTGCTATACTTTGTTTTCACCCTAGAAAGAGCTAATTACTTCACCTAGAAAGAGAGGTTGGTGGTGAGTTAATCCTTGGCATGGAAAATTGTGGAAGGAGGATGCAAGGAATTAGAATTTTAAATTTCCAAGAAAGATTAAAAAAGCTTTTATGACAAGCTTAATTATTGTTAAGTATAGTTCATTTTAGGTTATGAGAATCATGATTCTAAGAATGTATTTCTATAAAAATGATTGAAAAGTGAATTTCTATGCAAGGACAATATTTTTTTTCCTTTATAAGTAAATACATTTACAAGTAAATATCAGTATCATTTGGTTTTGCCATCATAAATTCTATTATCAGTGCGATTTTCATGTGAAAGTTGTTGTGTTGATCAAATGTTAGCCATTCTAAATTCATCCATTTAAATAATGGACCTAAGTTAACATTCTAGTTGAGTTCTCTGTTTTTCCTACACAGTGTATTGGATTTTCATGGTAAGGTTTTGGTAAAAGAGTGGCTTCTGTGAGAAGACACCAGAAGGTTTTCCTGTGTCTGATAATGGTGTTCATACAGAACAAAAGGTCAACAAAGGGTAGAAAGCCTACTGATAACAATAAAAGCCTTTAAAATTGGAAAAGACTGAGAGAACACAGAGAAAAGACATGAGAACATAGAGATGCCAAAGAACAGAATTATGTCCTGATTAACACAGATCATGACATAGAGATTAATCAATTTTAATGCCACACAGCAAAAGTACATTGGTGTATCAGGGGAAAAAAACATCATGAGTATGTAAAGGCTAGCTTAATTTTAAAATTCTTTTCCTTTGCATTTACTAATAATTTCCAGTCAGGAAATGATAATTCTGGAAAACTTGGGGTGTTTTTTTTTGTTGGTTGCTCTCATCCTCTAAAATTATTAGTGAATTTGTTGCTCCAAAGTAATGAAACATATTTCTGGGTAATTTAAAAAAATTGGGAAGAGAAGTGATATGAAATGTATATAAAATATACATAAATGTATATTAAATGCATATACCTATATTCACCAGAAAATGAGAGAGATCATGTATACAATAGAGGGTAGTTCAGAATGACTTAGAAAAATAGGGAGAATGAGACCAGCGGTCCCAAGTCAAAAAAAGGCAAAAGAGAGCACTGAAATCAGCTGTATGTATGTGCTGATTAAGGCATTAGAGAAGATGCCTTGGAAATACTGGCATATAATCAACCTGGAAAGCAGGAGATAAGAACTAATACTTATGTGCACTAGGCTTTTTTATTGATTTCAGACTTGAATAACCTCTAAGGCCACAATTGTTTTGGAAAGACTATAAGAGTAGAATCAATCAGAAAGTGAATCTTATATTTCTTACTGAAGAGTGTGGTTGATTTGATTGTTGCTTCTCTCATTCTTTACATGAGAATAAAGAATAGAAAACTATCAAATAAACTCCTGTGACAAGTTAAAGACATGGGGTGTAGCCCAACTACCTCTTTGCCAAAGTGATCTTTCAAACATGATTTATTAGATACAATATTTGAAATATTTTTATACATTAAGAATGTACTGCTTCCTGCCATATGCTTATATGAATACTTGTACTTCCACTGTAGGATATCCTAGTTCCCTGTGACTCCTCTAGTGGCTTTAGTCAGAGGTTCAGAGAGAAGTTGAAAGCATTATGCTTACCTAATCCAATCTTCTGTAGAGGAGATTCAATGTAGAAATTTGCCTGCAATTCCTAATATCCAGTCTAAGAATGGTGATCATATTTGCAAAACAGAAAGTTCTGTCTTGGATTGTAAACATTATAAATTAATCCTTCAAAAACTATCTCTTGTTCAGGTGCTCTAAATAAGAGAAATGTGCAAATAGATATTGGAGAAAAAGCATTAGGAAGGTGTCATAAGAGCTGCCTCTAGTTTTGGTGAATGTATTCTGCCTGCACATGTGAAGATGACTGAAAATACATCTAGATTCTAAAAAGAAGCATAAGAAGCTCTAGACACTAGGCAGACTGTAAAACAATCTGCTAAATTTATCCAAATGAGGATGGAAAAGTAATTTTATGGCAAAGACTGTGAAGCAGCTGAAGCCAATGAGCGAATCTAATGGTGTTACATACTTGTTTTAATCAGCAAGTTCAATATATATTTATTAACTAGCTGAGGAAAGTACTGTAACTAAAATGGTCATAACTTTCTTCATTGACTGACCTGAGGAGTCAGCACCAGATGGTCTAATACATTCATGACTGATAAAATAGTACAGAAAATATTTCTTATTTCAAACTGATAAAGGAAGATCACAATCCAGTTTTTAATGAGTGCATTCTATGACTTTTTCTGGTATATCTGTATCCAAGCTCCTAAGATAGTGATCTGAATTTCATAACACTGCAATGTAATTAGAATCACTAGTCTTTGCAAAGTGGTCAGTTTACCTAGAGGCCTTAAATAACTTTTTTAAAGTTTAAAGGCAAGCATCCAATTTGGAGTCATGGTGAGAAATTATGATGAATTTCGAGCATTATATTCTTTCAACCTATTGAACGTCTATCTCTTGAATAAAGATGAATAAAATGAATCAATGAAATGAAATGAATAAAAATCTAGTAACTTCTTTGTTTATAGAGCTACTGCTTCACAGAAGCCAAACATATCCAGACAGTGAGTATTAATTAAACCACAGCACTTCTAGGAATGTACAGGAAGATGAGGAAGTGTGACTGTGCATGTCTGAAGAGTAAATTTTGGTGTGCATTAACTTTCTGTTGGCCTGAGGAAGCAGGTGAGTCACTCACATGAATGGATCTGAGGTTTGGCTTAGAGTAACTGATTAGGGATATAGATGAAAAGTATACATTTGTAGCATAAAGTAGATACAGAAAGGATATTTAAGCATAAGTTTTTGTTATTAATGTGAGAACATTATTATTTTATGCATGTTTTTTGATCCTGAACCCAAACAAAATTTGACAGTTACTG
This sequence comes from Ammodramus savannarum pratensis, assembly GCA_020466415.1. Classification (NCBI taxonomy): domain Eukaryota; kingdom Metazoa; phylum Chordata; class Aves; order Passeriformes; family Passerellidae; genus Ammodramus; species Ammodramus savannarum. The sequence continues at coordinate 84,981,865 of JAHXMQ010012338.1, read as the reverse complement.
TCAGTGTTCATGTAATTTTGCTACAGTAGTATATCTATGTTAGCAAAAAGCATATTTTTGGAAAGTTTTGATATGATGATTTTCTAGGCATTTTCCCTTTTTAAATACAAACATAAAGACTTTGCATGTACTTAATTCTGGTTTGCAGGTTTATGAATCCTGTAATTAAAATCCGTAATCTAAAATACAGATTTTCCTAAAGTAATTATCAGTCTATCAGGTACCTTGTGTGCTGGTTTATTTCAGGGGTATTGGGAGCAGTGGGGTGTCAGGACAGGAACCAGGGCCTGTCCCACTCCCCAGAGAGGAGCAAAGCAGCCAGGGCACACTGGGGCAGTCTCAGCTCTGAGTTTTGGTCCCCTCCTTGGGGACATGATCAGTTTGAGGCCGGGCTGGGACCCTGTCTATGGGTGGCCAGGCAGAGCAGGACTCTGGGGAGTTGGAAACTGACCCTGCTGTGGTGTCACTGGGATGGGGGCTTCCACAGCAGGAGCAATGTGTAAAAATCCTAATGTTTCCACCTGTTTGCTAGTCTGTGAGGAGGACTCCTGTAAAAAGGAGATCCTTGGTGCCTGTTATCATTTTCATGTACTTAAGGCTCCTCAGAATGTCTTAATGTAATAAATTGGTTAACGAATATATGAGAATTTAATATTTTTAAATTGGTGTGTCTGGTCTTTTAACACCATAGTTCCAAAGAATGATAACATATGCATTGTGCATGCATAAGTTCTGTAATGACTGCTCATAGCACATTACCTCTGTCACTGGTTCCAAATTATGACCTACAACATAAGACATGTCCAAACATTCATTATTTCAGAAAAGGCATCTTTTTTTTTTCTCCTGTTCAGTTTTTCCTGCTGAGTTTAACAAAGTCTGTTCTCTTAAAATGGTTCTTAGAGACTGCCTTTTTACTCCTTAAGATATATTTAAATTTTTCCAGAGACATCAGAGAAGGTGATGGAGGTTTAATTCTTAATGTAAACAGGAAAAGTATATTTTATATATGGAAATCCTCATGTTTTTGTGATGAATGCCTTTCTAAATCACCATGCATTTGAGCAAATCTCTCAATTTCTTAGAGGAACAAAGAAAATCCTCTTTAAACACATTAATCACTGCTTTGCAATAATAAGTAAAAGAAATTCTTTTTGGTAATATCTCAACATGCTTTTAAAACTTTTTTTTTTCCTTTTTACTGAAGAGTTCAGAAGGGGTATTTAAAAGAAAAATAGAGTTTTTTAACAGAAAAATAGAGTTGTTTCTTTATTATCACAACAATATTTTCCCCCCTCTTTTTGGATCTAGTAGTATTGAAGTGATTGTTTTCACAACAGATCTGAGGGCTAAATATCTGTTGCATTTAAATCAGACTATAAATTTTTTTCTAGAGCAGAAAAATAAATGACAGCCTAGGGTTTACAACAGCTGCTGTGGATGAATAAACCATGAACTTTATATTATCAGGTGAATATCTGTATGAAGGCTTTAGGCACATCTCAAAGCTGTAGGATATTGAAAAATATTTTTGTTTTTATTAACCATGACATCCTACTGAATAAATTAAAAGTAACCTTTTATGGATGATATGAGAGATTTTGTTGTCCTTTAAAATGTATAATGAATTTTTCTCAGATTAAAAAAGTTAGTTGCTTTATCACACATTTCAGCTTAGTATGCATCTCTTGTCCCATTAAAAATGAGAACTTAAATTCTCATTAGAGAATACTGGTGAATAGTGTTTCTGGGGCTTTATGGTTTTGTTTTGGCTTTCTGAAAATACAGACACCTGTTTGTAAGTTCATTTTTCATAATTGTAATGCACAGATAATGGGGAGGCTTGTGCACAGAGATAAAAGGGTTTGTTCAGTTGCTGAGAGCACAGCAGAGACAATGAGGATGCAGTTTCCATGTTTATTGACAAATGTGGGAATGGTAGTAAAGATGTGAAATGCTTATAAGAGGCAACTAAGTAAAAGTAATGTAAAGATTGAATATTTTCCACAGATGAACTCCAGTGTTAATTAAATAGAGCAATGAAATTTGATTGGAGATGCACAAGCCTAAAATTAAGGAATAATATATAAAAATCCACAGGAGAAACAAAAAGGAAAATTAAACCTTCATTTAGATCATAAGTTCATACCATTGACAGAGATTTTTTTGGACCAGCTCTCCCCTCCCCTCACCATAATCTAAATATTCCTAATAGTATCCAGCTAAGGCCTGAAGTCATTGTAAGTATTGAATCTTTTTGTTTAATATTTTTCTTGGACTAGAAAAAAAATTGTATGAGCAGCATCATAGACACATCTATTTGAGTTCCTAAAAGAACAAATTTATTCTGTACAACAGCTCTATGGATAGAATATGTGATTAGCCATTAACATTCTTTCAGTTTTCTTAGAAAGAAGGGATAGGAGTGTTGCTCTAACAAGGACACCTGTCAACTGTTTGTGGAATCCACAAGTGGATGAATATTGGATTTTTTGAAACTCCACTAGATTATGTGCAGCTGTGCACAGCCTTGTGAGCTGCTGTGTAACTTGTGAGGCACAGGTGAGGGGCTATGAATATTTCTATAAATGTTCATGCAGGTCTTGCCTTGGGGGCTTTTCTCATAGGTACAAGGGTCTGGCTCATACTGAGCCATTGATGCAGTGTCAGGTGTTCATGTGTGAAGCCACTTCCTCTCTGTACCTTTTGTTTCACCTATTTATTCTTTTTATAAATGAGATTTTTAGCTTAAGCCACCAAAGGCAGCTTAAACCACCATCACTTAAGCCCAGGTGAAGTTCTTGGGCTTTCTCCATGTGTAAGACCAACCAGCAGTTGACATCCTGCTTCCTATCACCTCCTTGGCCTCCTACCTCAAACGTGCCACATCAACTGTGAAATCGATGATGGTTTTATAAAATTTATCTATTGCCATTTCATTTCTGAATAATTTGCATATAAATTAACCCAGTCAACTCAACGTGATAACAAATCTTGGAGTAAGATAATAAAAAGAGACCTATAATAGTAAAAGAAATAAGGTTTTAGAAAAGCCTTTCAAACACAGTGCTGTGAGGGCAAAAATTGGGAAAGTTAACAGCTTTAAAAATGAAGTAGGTTATTTTATGGAATTGGCCATATGGCATCCCGTCTGCAGGAAAAAAACTGAATTGGGAATTCTCTAAATTCCTTTTGATTCTACACTCTGTTGCTTGATGTAGTTTTATAAGGACTTGTCAAGGCTTCAGATTTTTATAGAAATTCCTATGTCCTACTCATGCACAAATATTCTGGACCCACAGGTTTTTTTCTCTAATATATAACTTATTAACATTTATGCAATCTCTGTGGTAGTGTTTGCTTCCCAGATTGCTTATCCTGGAGAGATATGTAGGTTTTATGCTTCACACTTTATTCAGCCTTGGCACTTCCTTGGATCTCGTGGGTTTTCCCTGAGCAGAGTGATATTTTCTCTAATTCATAGTTCAGTGTGAAATATAATAGATACAAAAACTGCTACTACTCCTCTTTTCTGTGGAAGACAAACCTTCTTCACTACATTCTGTCCCACCATCTCTTTTTTGAAGAGTCCTCATTTTATCTGCTGCCTCACTTTTATTGTTTAATATCTACTTCCAAAAAATTTTTCTTAATTGGCAAAAAATTCTCACAACAAATAAAAAACACGTACATTTTTATATTCAAGAATTTGTTTTCCTTTTCTGTGTACTTTTTTACATATGAAGAAAATGGTATATGGGGAAAAAAGGCGAAGAGTTCGCTTTGAAAATAGTATATGCAAGGAAGTTAAAAATTCTTCTTGGATACAGATAGTATAATAGCTAATATTTTGGAAAGAATTACTAAATTATTTTTTTATCTTTAGCTTTTTCAGTCAAAATCTCCAATCCTGCTTATATTTGCTGCAGTCTTATTGAAAATACCTTAATTTTAAAAACATATCAAACTAGGAAAATAGCCAGAATGATTTGGTGTCGAAACCAGGAAAACAGATGCAAGTTATAAAACATTTAACTTCCTTGGTATGAACTCAAGTTTTTCAGCAATTTTCCCTACAGTGTAGAAGAGGAGCAACAGATTGTAATCCATGGGAGGGTGCCAGCGACACCAATTATTATGTTCATAATTATCCTTTCCCTGTCAAGGATGGTCCAAAGTAGATACTGAGGGATTATTGCAGACTCGGGCTTCTTAACAAACCTTGTAGAAAAGTAAACAAAAAGTTAAGCAAGAAGATGAATATTACCAGTCATAGTTAATCCCCTTGGTCCTAAATCCCTGCTGAACTTGCTTATCAGCTTAAATGCAAATGACTTGTGGAAATACAGGCCCTGAAAACAGTGATTCTCTTCCTATTAATACTGACTGGAGGTATTCCTTGCTGTAAACTTTCCTACTTAGTAAAACCATCCTAGGAAATTATTTGAAATATTAAGAAAGTAATACAGGGGTAATTTTATTTGCTAGGCAAACAATGGTTTGTGGAAGAGCATTCTGTCTAGAACAGGAATAAGCATTCTTCTACGATTTTATTAGTAACAGGCATTTTACATTCACTCTATTTTTTTAATGTATCCATAAAAATTTGTGAAAAATACAGTCTTGTATCAAATCATACAGAATTTGATAGTAAATAACCCAAAATATATCAGGTTTTATCCCATTTTTTTGCAATGTTTTCATTACGAGGAAATACAACACAAGTATATTTACTAAGAATGTGCTTTGGCTAAAGTGTGGTGTGAAAAAGCCCATATCTTTCTATAGATTCCTGCCAATTAGTGGATTGAAATTAAGAAAGCTGACTCAGAAAATATTTTTCTTAAATGGTCAGCAGTATTTTAACTGAAAATGTACAAGCATAGCTCCTTAGAGAATGAGGCATCAAATATCACTTCTGTGAAGTAAAAATGAGAAACTGTCATCCTTTCATGTTCAATCCCCTTTTTTGAGTTCAATCCAGCACTTTTTATCTTCAAGTTTAATGAAAATTAGAGCATAATGTAATTATCACAAAGGGATATATTCAGAAAATTTCTTTATTTCTTCTACAATAAAATTTTAAATCCCTCCCTAGATTCTGAAAGCAATGATACCTCAAATTCATCATTATAAACTGGAAACAGGATCACAGGTTTAACTAGAGGGCAGAAGGACATGGCTTTCGTAGAACACCCCATAACACACATCAGTGCATTTGCATTTGTATCAGCATTTTGTTGAAGTAGAAAGGCAGTAAACCATTGCTACAGGGACATTAATCTGCAATTCAGATACTCTTTTCATTGTAGTGTATACTTGACTATCTTTATTACAAATCAGCAGTCATATGTGCTAATATATGCCATGCTAATCATGACATAAATTGTACTTTGTTTTCACCTGCTCAGTAAATATATTGTGTGCATTAAGTGTATTGTGAATTTCAGTTCCTCAGTAAATGTGTTGTGAATACATTCATAGAAATCAACATCTGTTTGCAAACAAACTCCTCAGAGAACAAAGAGACAAAATGATTTAATAGCTTATTTTCAGGAATAATAACACTGGTGCAGTTAAGATCTTTCTGCTTACTGTCTTTCATTATAACTGATTTTGAATAGAAATTTATCATGGATTATGTCACAACTCTCTTTGCTTTTAAGATGAATACAAATGATATTTTATAATGTATAATGTGGTGCTCAAAGTTTAAATTTATTCTAGTTAAATCATCTAGGAAATGCTCTTTGATTATGGGGCCAAATGGCATGGTAAACCCAACTCACATACACACATCTTGCACACATTATTTTTTCCCTCCCCAAATAAGGAAGGGAGTTTAAATGTTTATTAGGATTAGATCTAACAGATAACTCCAAACCTGCCCGTAATCTAGAATACGCTACTCTGCATGGGTTTAAAGTATGACATGGCCTGTGCTAATAATCAAGAGTGTCGACAGTTATGTATCACTGCTAAGGTCCATGTGTGTGTGTCCTTTTTATTTTACAGGTGTATATTTAGCCTTCCTAACCTTTAAAAAATCCCTCCTCCCAGAAAAGGGAGAAAAAAAAAGGTTACTCCTAAATAGAAGTGGTTTTGTGCACCGCAGTAAACAAGGAACAAATACAGTAGCCTAATCAATTTATAGGGTGATAGGAAACAATGTTAATGAAATCAATTCATGAAGCATTTTAGTTATAGACTTTCCACAAAAAGTCTCAATATGTGTTCTTTCTAGGTTACTGCACAAGTCACCATCAGCACATGTCCTGCTGATGTCACATAATAGAGTGTAACAGCATTGGAGGCAGCAGATTTCTAAACCACTGCCTTCTATGAGAGAGAAATGAGGAAACAATGATACAGAGGTTAAGTAGTGTTCCCAACATTTTTACTACATTCCTTTTAAAGAGAAAAGTGTGTTTGAAATATCTGCTTTGCTGGCATTGGGAGTGTTTTTCTTCCCTGACAGGTGTAAATCCCAGGACATGAGTCCTTGTTACCAAGTGGTGCCAAGGTGTGCTCCCTAAAGCTCTCATCCCACCGTAGTCACAATGCTTCAGTTTGTAGGAAGTGTTCTGAATAACTCTTTTGACTATTTCCAGACATTTAACTAAGGATTCTGATACTCAGATGTAATGATATTTGCATTTACCAAATTTTTGCAGGGACCAAACATTTTAATTTGTCTTTTCCTTATAATGACTAAATTCAGTATTTTCAGTACTCCTGTTAAATAAATAAAAAAAGAAATTATTATAGAAAAGAAAACATTGAGAGGCAATGAAGCTTAATCTTGCTTTTGATAAGGGTTCAAAACTGCATTGACTTCAATGAGAATTTCACAAAGAAAGTTATTATAGATTTGGATCTCCAAGACTTCTGCACAGAGAAAGTTATTACATTCTTCCTGGGTTCTTCAAAGTCCATAAAATTTGGAATCACAGAATGTAGATATTTTTCTCAGAAGGCCTTGTTACACTCCTGCTGTATTTTTCCAACCCTATTAACTCGTGTACTTTTTTCTAATCTTGCTACAAAAACCCAAAACACTTTATATTCAATAGTGTAACACTATTTAGTTTGCAGTAGCATAACTGAGAAAATAATTTAAAATAAATAGGCCATGGAAAATGTAGCTTCTGATATCTGACTTTCATTTAGATTCACAGAAGCATGAAAAATAATGTCTGCCTGTCAATCATAAAAAAAATCATAACACCCCCTCCCTCCCTAGCTCATGCTGGATAGATAGGTAATGAGTGATATCTACATGACTTTGTGTCTATCAAACACAACTACTAAGGTCAGAAATTAGGAAGAACACAAGTGAAATGCATGTACTCTCAGACTATCTTGTGCCATCCAGTTACTAAATTGTTCTACCCTGCACTTCAACAGCTGAAAATTACTTCCTTTTAATGATGCTGAAATAGCACTTGTCATCCTGATGTGTCTCACCCTGTATATTAGGCTTTCTATCCTTTCTTTGGTGATAACTAGAGTGGCAACATTCACCCTTTCACATCAAAAGACTTGAAAAGGGAGAAGAGAGGAAAGAGGCACTAATTCACTGCAGCAAAGCTAGTCCCAGTAGCTGAGTGATAAAGTGTTTTGACAGAACAGTTCAAAAGTCATGTTGCAGTAATTTTTCATTCCATGTTTTATGCTCTGCAACCTATCAACAAAAGCCTACAAATCTTTAAGCCTATATAAGATAAACTGCCTTCAAGATGAATACTTCATCACTGAAAGCAAATATACTTTGAACTGTTAATACATTTTTAGATAAGGTAATACAAGCCTTCAGGAGTTGTGTGGACCAATTAAAAACTAAGTGTAAAGAAAAATGTTAAGACAAGGATTATTGCTGGAATTTTGACATTATAATACCAGGACAGTATCCATGCCTTCTTATCCAGACCTTCAAGATCTTTTGTTTCATGTTTAGGAACAAAACCAAGTTGAACCCCACAGTGAAAACCAAATTTAGCATAAAAGCAGAGACATAAGAAAAGAAAGGACCAAATAAAAACTACTTTTTCAAGATCTTCAAATGAAAATGAGGAGTCAGATAAGAGGCTATCTACTTAAAAAATGTTCTTTTGAATGATATTTTAAATATCTAAGGTATCCACATGCAGCTGAGGGATATGGCATGGAGCTATAGAAGGCTTCAGACTCTTCCAGAGAAGCAGGTTGCTAGGCAGCCAAATGCGTGGAGAAGAATTTCGAACAATGATATCCAAAAACCCCTCTGACGAGATGACTGGGCTACTCCAGTGGCAGGGCACAGTGTCATGGGGGAAGCTGCAAACCGCCTGCCTGAGGAGCAGCCTACTGAAACAGCCTGTTGAACATGCCTGCCAACAAGGGATGGAGCAGCTGCACTGCTCCTGAGGACACAACTGGCACAGGAGGGACCTGGGTTAGATCTTTGGAACAGCTGGTGTCCCAAGAAACTGCAATTCTACTAAAAGTAATTCTAGTAAAAAAAAAAAAAAAACAACCAAAAAAACCCATAGAAATGAGGGATGTAGCATTCTATGTTCTCTCTCAGTTCCTTGCATGGAAATGTTGATTAGGGGCTACCTGGTAATTAAAATCAGATATATAATAATTAGAAAGCTGCGGGAGTGCTTCTGTAGTTTGACAAGTTGGCGGCATTTGTGACCGTAGTACTCCATGTAGTTACAGAGTAACACAAAGAGGAAATAATATTGCAAGGTGCTTGACAGAAAAATTTCTCAGTGTTAACCCTGTCTCTAAGGGTTTGCCTAATCCCTCAAATAAAATTGATGATAGCTGGACTTTTTGTGAAGCAATTGTGCTGCAGGAATTGAATTTCAGCTACTGGTTAGTTTCACACAGATCACTGAGCAGCAGAAGGCCATTTGAAAAAAATGATTCTATATTCCAGGACCAGTTCCATGAGGTAACTAAGGTCTTGCATTGGAATGAAGAGAAAAACACTAGGGAGTGGAAAGAAATGTCTGAAAGAAAATAAAGGATGTAGCTTGGGCACCCAGTAATATTGGACAATGGAATTCCTGGTGTGGTTGTAAAACTTGCAACTGTGCTGGAACAGAAGTGAGTGATCACTTCCAATTAGCTGTGAATCTATGTGTGCAAATGAAAAATAATGTCTTAATCTTTGGACCAAAATACTTGCAAGAAATGTGCTCTAAGTGCTAGAGCAGTAACTAGGGCAGAATTTGATCCAGAAACAAATATACAAATAAATAAACAAAGCCCCCCTCCCTTCCACCTAAGTATACATTTTAAATTATTCTTTTTCTTTTGAGGAGTGAGTTAAAGATCATTTTATATCCCACTCCTGTAGAACAATTGGAGTCAACTGCATTCAGCTCCTGGTTCAGCCTCTGTCCCTGTTCCTTATGCCATAGTTTTTGGGACCTGTACCTGTATAAGAGCAATTACCTAAACTGGTAATTCACAGGCACACAGATTTCTCCCGTGCTTATTGTGTGGCTGTTAGAAGTGAAGTGACAAAGCCAAAAGTCTATGTCCAACAGCCTCCTCTTTGGGTTACCCGTTTTGAGCAATATTTCATAAATGAGTTTTCTTCCCTGATTCCTTCTAATGCCATTATTAGATCACAGCTTTGTCCTTGCAGAACTGATATGCTCATATCCAGAAGACACGATGGCTTTGCTGTCCTTTTAAGGAGATGTATTCTCATCCTGCTCTCATCTAACACTTGCAAGTGATAACTCTGTGGAGAGGCTCTGTGTCAGTGATTAAGGGCACGTGCCATTATGGGTCTAACACTGAGGGAGATTAATTTCAGAAATGGAGACAGTAAATGTCTTTTATTCTACAGAGGCCACATTTGAGTTGTGTCAATTCTGATTATCAGTTCCCAATGGAATATAATTATTTTAGTATCCTGTCCAAAAAAATTCTATTTTAAAGCACTGTGGTGGTGCATCCCCACCTCCCCTAACACAGACTGCTCTACAGTGTCAGAAATTCTTGTTAGCCTTGGCCTTGATAAATGACTTGCAAGTGATGCTCTTCCCCTTGAGATTATCAGAAGCAGTCTGTACCAGGAACTTCTGCTGTCTAACCAAGGAAGGGGATGAGACAGAATCAGTCACCCCCTGCTAGCCTCAGAACATTTCTTTACTGAGTCATAGCCAGAATGGAACAGTATTATTGTTACTAGACTTTTGAAAAATTCCAGCAGTTACCATCTTGGATTACTGCCAGGATGGAGACTGACAGATGGCTGAAGCCAATTGTCTTGTGACCCTATGAACAGTGGTCCTAAGTGAAGGCCTTTGAGCTCTCCTGGATTGCAGCAGGCTGCAACCAGCATCTCCTCCACATGGAACATCTTTCAGAGGTCACATTTAAGAAATAGGTAAAACAGCAAACCCCAGATGAAATAAACCAGAAAGTTATTGATGAAAAATTCACAAGGACAATAGCTGCACATTTTTGAAAATAGTAACAACAATAATAATAATCATCATCATCACCATCATCTCTGACATTAAACATTTCAAAAGTAACATCTGTAACAAATTAGCAGTATTAGGATCCGAAAGGCTGCTAAATAATATGTTGTGGCACAACACCTTTTCCAACTGGTGGAAAATGTATTTTTTTGAAATGTACTTTTAGGTGTAGAATCTAAAGCTGTACTAATATTAAGTCATGGCTCCTTTAATTTCTTAGAAGCTTTATCTAGTTTGATTGTTAAATGTAACATTGTTAAATTGCTAAAATCTAAATTAATCACCCTGATTTCATTTGAAATTCTTTTACAAAATTTTTAGATGGAGTAATTTCACACTTCTTAAGATGGATGCATTTATTTTGTTTTCTTTTTTTCTAATCTGACATTTCCATAATGACAATAGAACAGACAAGAACAAAAATGAAAGAGAAAGATGTTAAGCAAAGCCTTATTAAGGTAAATCTCCAGTTTGAAAAGGACAGCAACTACTTCTGAGCATATTGTCACCTGGCAGCTAAAATTCATAACAATATTAACCACACAAAACAGATATGCAGACAAGTTATTGACACTTAGATTTTTTTCACATAGGAGTTTTCCACCAAGAATTTCCAGTGTGTTGCAATTGATAGCTAAAACAGTAGCCAAAACTGTAGAGGAACAGGCAAAATTAAAAATGAAGAGAAATAATTCTAAAATGACACTAATTTTAAACAATTAATTGGGCAAAATTTTGTAGTTTAGTTTTACTTCTTTTAATAATGTGAAAACTAAAGATTTAAAAAAAATACTCTAATATTTCTGATTCTCCTCTGTCCATGTATAGATCTCCCAATTACTCTTCAGTTGCTTAAATACAGCAGTACTTAAGCGCTTAAGTGTAGCAGCAATTTTTCCTGCTGTAATTACTGCGAGATTCTATTTAAAATCTAATTGGAGTTAAACCTGTATATCTTCTGTAAGCATAGAATAAGATTTATATTGCTCTGACTTGAAGAAGTCTTGGAATCCAATTTTACATGAGTAGTGAAAGTAATCATTGCTCATGATCATTAACTAAAATTTAGCATCTAACTAAAATGTTAGATGTGTTCCCAAAGAGTGGTGATTCGATCTACTTTAAAAAATCCCACTTAAATCTCTGTAAAGTCCAAGGAAAGAAGAAGGTACATCCAAAAGCACACAATAATTGTTCCTTAGTCATCCAATCTGCATTGACTGCTGGGAACATGGACATGTCAGAATGGTCCTGCAGGCTTGTAGGGAATGAGTCCTGTTCTGCAGAGGGTCACCAAAGAGAGCGATGTAATAAAATAGCATAAAGGCAGGATTGTCCACCTTGTGCATAATGATCTAGCTCTTTGAAGCTTTCCTCCTGGAAACTGAAAAGTTCTATTCTGGGCTGGTTTTTTATCTGACACTGAATCAAAACCTCTCTACAACCAAGCATAATGGAGTGGAAAAAAAAAAAAGAAAAAAAAAGACAGAACTAGTACACAGATAAATCATGACTCCTGAAAATGTTTTTCTTTAATTCACTGTTCATCTAATGTAAATTGCATTCAGGAAAGTGCTATTGGTGCTTCCAGGTCACCATTCTGCTGTCTCTTCTCTCTCAGACTTAGGGGGGGATATTAGTTTTTCCCACATTGCAGATTTTTGCCATGAGACCATTTTTTCAAAACACAGTCCAGAAAATAGGTGCCTGCCCAGATTTTCAGTGCTGTTCTCTTCAAGAGGTAGGGGCCCATCTCTTCAGAACAAGTAGGTCTGATCGTTCCTGGGTGATGTAATTAACTTTTAGCTAAAAAGGAGGAAATACCAGGGTCAACTCAGCTGGAAAAGCAGGCAGACTGAATAGCTGCTTGACACTCAGAGAGCTTTAGGCAGACATGCCCTGACTGAACTTTCCTTTATCTATGCAGAATCACAAATATACATCAGGGAACAGGAGAGTTTTTAGAAATTGGAGGATTTGAGGACTGGAACATACTTTGTGAGATAGGAGAAAAGCTGCTTTATCTGCCACTGCCATGCTCCATAATAGTAGCTGAATAATTCTTATCAGTTCTACACTAATATTAGTAATGGAGATATAAAGGCTTTGTAAGGCTTCTTCCATTTGCTTTGAAAGTGGAAAAAGAAATTCACCAGAATTTCATTCTGTCCTCTAATTCTGCCTTCATTAGTCACGTGGTGTAATAGTATTTATCATGATGAACTCATTTGATTTAAGGCAGATGTATATAACAGATACCTCATTTCTGTTTCTAATTAAATGAAATTAATTAAACATTAATTACGATTTCACTATAATATAGCTACTTTCTGAAAATATCTTAATAAAAAGCAACATAGAAGTAATTTGCAGCACACAGAATATTGGGGTACTGAAACTATAGCTTTATTTATAAAAGATTTACATTAACTGAGCTTTATTGTTTGTGAGCTGTTCCAATGACTTCCCTGCAGTACTTAATGCTGTGTAAAACCTTGTGAAAATCCTTGCAGGATTAAGACTTTCCCCATTATAGACAGAATAAAGGTTAAAGAAAAATATACAAAATATTTAAGTTTATTTCTGTAACAGATTCAAATATGTAAATTGCCTGCATATACCAGAGGGAAGTTTTCCTGGTTTAGCCAAACATTTTTATGACCTAACAATTAAAGAATTTGGGTACTTTATTCCCAGTTCTGCCACTAGTTGCCCTTAAAACATTAAACAAATTTCCTAGCCTCTCTGAGCATCTTTTCTGGTTTTTGAAAATGGGAATATAACCAGAAGTTATATTTAACATTTAACAACCGAGTTCATATTTTTAAAAAGAAACTGCAATAGAAACAAGAAGAATTATTGTTTCCTCATCTTTCCTTTATTGCAATAAGCAAACAGAAGATTAAGTTTGTTAACTTTTCATTTTGAATTGTATGTACTGCATCATTGACATATAATCTGTCCTAAGTTTTAATTCTTGAAATTCAACTCAAGCATTCTGATGGTCTGAAAAAATGAAATTCTAAAGATTTGATAATTAAAAGTCAAAATAATTAGAATCTTTGTTAGAAACTGTTGATTCACACAGTAGAAACAAGTTTGCATCAGTAAATACAGTTCAGAAAAGCATGAAGGAACATGATATAAATTTAATATGATTACAGATTGCAATTCAATGGGGAAATCAGTGTAGCCTAATTTGCATTTTGAAATTAAAATTAACTTCATAGATTTTTTTCTCCTATTAGTTGTGAGAGAAGAAAAGTGTCCACATCTGTACCCCATTTGTAAACGTTTAAATCAGCTAACAAGAAACATTGTTGTACCAAGTAAAGCAATCTGGTAATTTGTGACATAATTAAATATGCATTTCTGTAAAAGCTCAAAACTGCAAGCATGTTTAATGAAATTTAAATGACATTTATTTTGCATATCCAGATATGTTATTAATAAACTGAGTAATTTAGAACTAATTTACATAGTAAGTGAATATAATTAAAATCAAACCTTCATTAAAGAATCACAGGAAATCTTTGATTTCTGATGTATTTTACGGACAGAACCAAGATTAATTAAAGAGTAATTCTAACAATGGCCAATAATACATCTGAATCAGGTGAAATTCATACTAGACATGCCAAACTGTGTTAAACCAAAAGAAATAATTAAAAAATATTCTGACAACTCATGACTATAATTTTTGCCTTTCAGAAATGTTTTAATTTTGTCATTGAGATACATTGCACAATAATATTGAAAATATCAAACAGTAAGGATATAGAACTGCTCAATTTCTGATATTTCAACTCTTTTTTAATTGTTGATATTGGGAAGCATAGGAGCACTTTTTCTTCCCAGGATTTTTTTGGTACCTATTACATTGCAAATAAATAAATCAATATAGAAGACTTTAACTTATCATTAAATTTAAGGAGTTTGGACTTAAAAAAATTGCTACATTTAACATGAATCATGGTAAGGATATGCATGTTTACAAGAAAGGAATAAGCTATAACACAGCTCCCGTGTGTGTAAAATTACAATCCTGTTGTCATCGTTATGGAAGAAAAGGAGGAAGAAAAACTCATTTGGTAAATATATTTGTTTTTTCAAACCATTCTTCAGATGAATGAGATGATGGTCCCTCAGGTCAGTGAAATTCTATGGACTCAGCAAAAAAGCATAAAAACCTCTTCTCCAGCAATAGGGATGATGCCTTCAAATTGCACACTAGCATGGTCTTCAAGGTTTCCTTTTACACAGGCAGTAGAATTAATTAAATTATTGGTACAATGCTGACATAGTATTCCTACTACTTAACTAATTTTTGCTTTGTCTTGTGGTCTCCTGGTGTCTCCATAGAGGTACCCAGGAAAATTCTGTGCTTTGTACATTTAGCCTGCACACAGTCACAGCCAGGAACTCCAGGTTGAGCTTTACCTGGAAATAACTGTAATGAAGGGGAAAGGGCAATGCAGACCTGCAGTGGGGATGGACTATTGGGCTGGCAGAGCACAAGTGTAACCACAGCACAAAGTGAGGCAAATCATTGCTTTATGAACCAGTGTTCAAAATTATACTGAAAAATTATCAAAAAAGGGATCGTAGAAGACACCGTGATTGTTAAGAAATAAAAAAATTGTTCAGACCTTTCTGACTTCTAATCACTCCGTTCTAGTATAAGATAGAATTAGATAGTATTAATGACTCTTCATAAAGAGTTTGGATAATAAATTTCTGCCTCCAGAGGTATTTCAGATCTCAATGTGTGTAAAAAAGATAGAAAGAACAGAAAACCACTTGCCATGATGTGATTTTATCTTTTGGTTTAATTTGCTTTCTTTGCAGTCTTGATATCAAATTCTCTATTGAAATCAAAATTAACACACTCCAGATTTATTTCCTATAGTAAAACTCCTGGGTGAAGGACAAATTATTACTGAGAAAGTCTAAAAGAAAAAGAGAGATTCCCAACAGTGTCTTTGTGTTTAATGGTTTGTCAACATTTCTATTATAAACCCAGATGTTTTTCTCAGTCTCTTGGCTTTCTACTAGAAACTGAGGATATCAGCTGAGATGTAGTTTAATTATACAGAACAAAAAGCATAACAATCTCTAAAATATTTCTGGTATTAAAGAATGGGAGATAATAAAACAATAAAATTCCAATAATTAAATATTTACTAAGCGAAAATGTTATTGGGTTTCCCTACAAAGAACATTTCCACTGGAGAAAATACATATGTTTGTTCTAATCTCACAGTTACTTGTTAAGGATTCAGAGAAAGTCCAGTAATTTACCATATCTATTGTGCACTGCTCTTTATTTATTGTATGTTAAAATTGGTATGGCAGGCCCTATTGTGTGGCCAGTTTGATATATAAACCTGCTTTTAACTACTAAAATCAGGTACTTGAATAAAGGCTTGTAAGACTGGGAATTCAGTGATAACTGCATTAAATGCTGTTACTGTCAAAACAATGTATGAGTGTCCTGTGAACCCTGTCATCATTAATGAAAGCCAACACTGCTAAAAAGCATACTTATCATGTCCCAAGGTATGATTTATATAAAGCACTTATGTGTGGAAAGTGTAGAATATAATATAAATTTATTATCATGACAAATAATTATTCACACAAAATTGAAAATATTATTGTTCTTATTTCCATTGTTTATAGATACCACAGGAGAAGGAACTGAAGGTCCTTGCTTCCTCAGGGTCCCCTCATATCTGTAAACAAAATTATAAAAAGAAGATTTTTATTTTCTTCATTTCAATCTCAATGATTCTTGCTTTGGGCTTACATGCTTATCTTCATGCCAAATAAGTAGGATATGAGGAAAAAAAAAGCCTCAAATTGGCATATGAATGTGAAATAACAATACAAAAAAGAATACAAACAATGTTGTCGTGTCCCCACCTATATACAAATGGAGAAGCAGGAATTTCTCTGTGGTATTCTGTGGAGTAGGAATGGAGGCCATGGAGAGGAGCAGAGTGCAGCAGATGTTCACACTGCAGCCTGTGGATGACTCCAGACTGGAGCAGGGGGATTTACCCTGAAGGAACAGAGCTGTTTGGAGAGCCCACACTGGAGCAGGGAAAAGGCATGCTGAGGAAGAAAGGTAGATAAAAACTTTAAAAATGACCACAACTCCCCCATTCCCAAGCCCCCTTTTTCTTTTCAGATTACTGTGTATGATCCCTTAAAATATCCACTTTTGTTCTACTACTATTGTCTGTCTCACACAATATTTTCTAATTTTTCTGGTGTTTTGACTATGATTTGGTTACTGCGACACCAATATTAAATAATTCTTTCAAGGAACTGTAATTTGCTGTATTTCAGAATAAATTCAATCCCACATTTTCTTCAAAACACTGGAAGTGAGAATATGTAACTAAGAAAAGACTGAGGTTTACTGATTTATGTGTGTGTATTGAGTTCTGGATGACATTTTTCCTATATATTTATTTTCAATTTTCCAAATAAGGATAATGATTAGGATTTTCAAAGTCACTAATGATTTTTAGCATCTAAATCAATTGAAACCAAGGAAATTCTTGCCACCTACTCTGTAAGAATATTGGTAGTTATTGTGGGTTTTGTGAAAACATAACTCATGTTACTGTAAACAGTGACAAGTATAACCTACATACCAGATTTTAATATTTCCTTCTCTATAAGAATATAGATTGTAACACATAAAAGATTTTTACTGTTCAGAAAAAGCTGTTAGCAGTGCTAAGCCATTTATTTTCTATGACATCTTTTACATTTCTAATGTAAATAATTTTCCCCCCTTGAAACAGCACTCAACAGTATTTATTTTTTGCTATTCCAAGAATGGAGTAAGGTTTTCCTTTGTTTCTACCATGTGATGCTACAATTTTTTATCTCTATTGTATCTATTTTTACTTTGTAACATGTTAGTTTTTATTTTCCTGTCAGTGGGGGTAATACCTTATATAGTTACAGGCACATTCACTTCTGAAATTCAAGTGTTATAAGCTATTTAATAATTTCAAGACTTAGCCATAAGGGGAACTGATTATTCTTCCTGCAGAGGTGCTCAAAGTAAAAAAAAAAAATCTTAACAGAGATTCCCTTCCATGCCTACTATCTCCTGACAATAGTGCTAATTTAAAATAGGAAGGCTCTGTCAACATTGCCCTTGAAAACATTTGTAATGTTCTTCATCTTCAGGCTGTTAACAATGTTCTTTCATGGCTCATTTTACTCAATTTAGCATCTTCTCCAGATACCATTGACCCTGACATTATTTTACCTCATCTTAAGCACCTTGTAAGTCTCACTGGCACTGTTTTAGCCTGGCTGATAACTTTATCTAACTTGACCATAAGAGTGTAAATTAATTACTATAAGTATTTTTTCTCAACTTATTTTCAATTGATTCGGGTATCTAGACTATGTACTACAATTTTTGTTACCCATATGTTCCTTCTTCCTCATATTTTAATTATGGTTAATGCAATGCTAGATGATGCTTGTTATCTGAACTTACAGTTGATTCTTCTTAAGTTTTGTTGTTTTACTGCACTGTCTTTGAAAATGGAAAATTACATAACAAACTCAGTTTAATCAACTGTTTATACATGACAAGGAGATTCTATTCAGCAATTTTAAGTTAGGCTTGCTTCTTTTCCTGTTGCCTTTAATCAGAAATTTACAATATTCTAAAGGCAGAAAATGTGTCCTACTGAGGATGCATTATTTGATGCTATCTGCTATTTATTTCCCAAGTAAAGCATCTTCCTGGAATGTAATGGTTCTCCAGCAGTGCACTGAGTTCTTGATCCATATGTGTTCCCATCCAGTGATATTTTCTGTCCCCTAGAAGTCAGATCTCATGCTGTGTAATCTAGTGTGTGGTCATGTACTTAGTGCTCCTGTTGCATCAGTTGTTCATATCCTTTCTCAGTAAATCATTCTGTGGATGTATCACCTGCCAACAACTTCCACCCTGCTGAAGGAACCAACTCCAAAGTTTAACACAGAGGCAGCTTCTGTCAGAGACAAGCAAGTTCATTATGAGATGTGGCCACAGAATTTTTCTCTGCTTTTTTTTCTAGGTCAAAGAATTCTCAAATATCAGATTTCTTTTTCAGACAAAGCCATATGTAGAAAATAAGCATTTTCATTGCAGCCTTTTTCTGTGTAGACTGTGATAGACTGACCCTGACTTAAGTCAGATAGTCTGACTCTGGCTTAAAAACTCATAGACAGCAGTGGGAACGTTTTTTGACAGGGCTACAAGCTCCTCAAAAATGCCTATGAGATGTTTGAATGTAAAGGTCACTCCCATTAGCCTTCACTTATATGCTTGATTCAGTTTCCTGCTGAAATTTGGGTTCTGTGTGTTTACCTTAAGTCACAGCTGCCTGAATTACACTCTTGAAACTTAGATAACTGTTTTACTTATCTTGGCTACATGCTAGTGCACATGAGTGCAGAGCAGAAGCTAAAACATCCTCAGATACAATATTTATGTACTGTAAGGAGTGTGGTTGTCCCTCTGTGTCAGGAGCAGTGGAAAAAAAAAACAAAACCAAGGATACAGATATTTTCACATAATTTCCTTTTATTCATGCTCTCTAAGGAGGTTGCTGCTTTCAGTTCTTAAGGATCTACATATAAATAGGAACATAAAGTGTTCCTATTATATAGGAACATAGGACTTTTTTACTTTTTTTTTTAAATGAAGCCCAGGGAATGCTTAGATACACTTTTGTCTCCTGGTTTTAGGGAAACGGTCTATGTTTAGAGGTCTGCGTCAGCTTTCACACCTTATTCTTTTGTCTCTACTGCTAAATCCTTTTCTCTAGGCATTGTAGTTCGTTCCTGAATATTTTCTAAAATGAAAAGGAGTAGGGGAAAAAGGGTTCTGAGCTAGAGGCTGAAGAAAGGCTAGGACAAAAGATGTGACAGATCAACAGAAGAAGTGAGTGGAGAGAAAGAATAGAAAAAATAAATTGGTATAGGAAAACATAGAATAAAAAAGTAAAAAAGAAAAAGTTAAAATGGCCACAGCTGAATATTTGTAAAAATAAAACCAAGGACAGTTAAAAAGTAATTAGAAAGATTAGGGGAAACCAAAGTGAAAAAACCCAGACCTCTGAGAACCAAGAAAAGAGGATTATGTGCAGTAAGTAGGAAACTACTAATAAAAAGTATTTAGACAAAATAAAAATAAGGCATGAAATTAATAATAGATGTTAATTACATTATCACCTTATCAGGACTGCTTGCATTAGTGGAAATATTGGAATTATATGGGATTAGCTTCTCTCAGATTCATCCACTAAGGTCTTTTTAGCATATTCGTGCTTGTGTCAGATGCCAGTTTCAGGATTTCTCTGCATACAATTTCTCTGCATACAATTATTTGGCAGCTCAGCTTCTTCTTTTGTTACATTTTTCCCCTAACTCCTACTCTTGAAACTTCTTCCTTCTTCTGACTGTTCTATTTGCCTATTTTTCTTGCTCTGGAAGCAAGCTAATGGTAATGTGAGAAACATGAAAAGAAGCACTCAGGTATGGAAAAGGCCTGTTTTATAAAGGATCCTGTCATGGGCAGAGTGGGAGCTTTGGACAAAATTTAATAATGAACTGCCACTGAGTCGTGAGAGGCCAAGGATACCCCCTTGCTTTCCAAAACTCTTCTCAGAAGGAAAAGTCTAGGGGAGGCTGGATCCTATCTTAGCCTCAGATCATAAATGGTTTAAGTTTTGCAACTTTGTCCCACAGGTTTTAATGATGGCACATCACACTTAAAAGGTAAGTTATTTATTAAGACAAATGAACAAACAAAATATTATGGAGGAAAGATCTGGATCATAATTACTTACTACACAGTATAAGATGAAAATAACTACTATTATGTTACAGTATTATGTAAAATAGTGCACTATATCAAGGTACCTGTATTAAAGCTAGCAAAAGAAATGGTATTTATTAGGAATCAATTGTAACTTACCACTGAAATAACAGTAATGTACACAGGTTCCTTCACTTAATCCCTTGGGAAGTAACTGCGAAACAGGCGTTCCCACTCATGGGAGAAAATTCACACATTTCCGGGAAAATATGTGGAAGCCTTCAGCTTTGTGCAAGTTTGGTGTGACTTTTACAGTTGTAAAGTGAGTATCTGCCTGTTAGAAATCCAGTTTACATGGTCAAATCTCATTCAAGAATAAAATGTTTGTTGGCAGATGCCACACCAGTGTTAACGCCATGGTGCCAAAAAATCTCTCTGGGAGACAGCTTGTCTTGTTAGAGTTATCTGAGCAGTTAACAAACAATAGGTAAGCTCTTATGGGAGTTAGATGTCCTGCTACTGAGCTGCAGTGTATGTGCATATATTATGTCTTAGAAGTTTATTACTTCCACAGACCAGCTGAGGTTTAAAGGCACTGATAGGACTCCACTGTGCTCCTGCAATAAGCATGGCAGAAACAGATCCAGATGTCCCAGGAGTTTCAAACTTGCACAGCTTATTAGCTCTGGTGCAGTGTCAGCTGCTCCTGGCCTAGGTCTCCTGAGCACCAAGTGTTGATCAAGCTCACTAGGCCAGTCACAGTGCCAGGCAAGAGCTGTCTCTGTGTATTTTCCAGTGTCCCAGATAATGAGCCCTTCTGACTCTGGAGCTTGGGAGAAACAGTTGAATTGCTGTGCAAGAAGCTGTCTGAGCCCTGCAAAGCTGGGGCTGAGGCAAAACTAATAACCCTCGTGAAAGTGAAGGTGGCTGTATGTATTGGGACGTCTCTACATCTGACTCCACAGTACTTTTGGGTCTGGGAATGTAATAAAACTGTCTTTTATATGGTTATGGATGGTTTTATTCTCTGCTCCTGGCTTATTACATGCTCATTGTACAGCAGACTCACAACAGGAGTAGCTGGGTGGTAAAGGATAAGGCTGCCTGTTAGGTCCCACTGTGGCTACAAAAAAACTAGCTCTGTTGCTAAGTGGTCCTTTCCTCTTCTCCTTTAGCCAGGGGTCTCTTTGGGCACTAATATTTCAGTGGCCTCAAGATAGCTGAATCAGAACCTTTTTTTCCCCTTTTCTTATTTTTCTTTTATTTTTCTTTTCTTTTTTTTTTCTTTTTTCTTTTTTGGTGGTCTGTGTTTCACCTGGGTCAGTTCCTGGATTGTATAACTAAGTGCTGAGGGTGGTGTAAAACAGGTAAATATAAAAGTACAGAAGCACATACCTAGAGCTGATTGCCCAGGACCCTGTCAAAACAGCTTTTGAATATCTCCAAGAATGGAGAATCCAGAACCTCTCTGGGCCATCTGCTCCACTGCCTGATCATCCTCTCAGTGAAAATGTGTGAAACATCAGTGTTTTCTGATGTTTATATGTAAACTCCTGGTTTGGGAGTTTGTTCCCATTGCCTCTGGTCCTGTTACTGGGCACCACTGCAAAGAGCCTGCCCCTGTCCTCGAGTATTTGTACACATTGATGGCATTCCTCCTGATCCTTCTCTTCTCCACACTGAAGCATCCCAGCAATCTCATCCTTTGCTCATTGAGGAGGTATTTTCTGTTCCTAGGTAAGCTTCAATGGACTGTCTCTGGTAGTTCCATACTTTTCCTACACTGGGGAGCCCAAAACAGAACAATGTACTTCATGTTTGGCTCTGCAGTGCTAAGTCAAGACAGGGCTGGCATATTTTTTATTTTTGTGTCTTCATAACATTATATAGTATACACTCAACAAGAAATTTCTGTTTGTTCAGTATTGGCTGGTGTCACTATCACCCCGTTGCATGAGCTTCCTTTCTAAGTGATCTAAAAGTAAGTTTGCAATTTGGGAGCAAAATACTCAAATTAAAAACTTGCTTTTTTCTCCTAGCAATTTCTTCAATGGTAAAAGTGCAAACTGGGTTACAGCAAACTGGTCCTAACCTACTCAAAAAGGAATGTTTTCCTTTTTTTTACAGATCAGTTTTCAAAGTCAACTATGATCAGAGAACATATATTAACAAGAAAGGCCAGAGGAAAACATTTTTAAAAGAGAGAGAAAAAGGTTTCTCCCTCAAGGATTGATTGTAAATGTGAAGATTTTTGACAGTTCCAGGACAATTTTTTTTGCCTTGTCTTTGATAGGCGATGTCTCTGGTCAGAGATCCAGCTGGATAGAAATCTATCTCAGTGGGTGATTAAAGTTTCCTCTTTTTTCCTAGTGGCATTAAACAATGCAGAAAACAACTGACAAAGAATCAAACAAAGAATCAAAGCCTCATACCAAGACTGTAGAAGTTACATAGTTAAACTTGAAAAAAAACTTTGGTTATTCTCTTAGCAGACCAAACAAATAGGCAAGAAAATATTCTCTTTTCTTTTGGAAAGGTGACATACAGGACAAACACAATAAAGTCAACTAAAGAAAAAGTAATAGAATTTTTTAGAATTAGTCTATGGAAATAACCCAACAGAAAGTTTTTCTACATGCTTTTGTTTATTTGCACCTTTTGTCCCTCAAGAGCTAGATCAATTTACTGTCACAGAATAACTACATGAGACTCACAAACATAAATAATTCTGGCTTTACTTGCTTAACTGCTAGAAACTAGAAAAGCTAGAAATGCTAAAAATGCTCAAAGGCAAAAAGAGAATGCTGAGGCACAGACTACTGTGGTTTTTTTTTTTCCTAACATAATTTATTACAAATAAATAAGAAAAAAAAAGGCAGCTTTTTGAATAATCTAAATCTGTTTCATTTTATATCATTTAAATTGTAAACTGGTATGTCTGTTTCAGGGGAAATTATTTACATAATTTACTTCACTGAGTGATTATAAAGCAGGAAGTGAAAAATCTTAACTTAAAATGTCATTTTGTTTTCTTTTGTTTTCCCACCCAATTTCATTCAATGATTTGATAAAAATGCTAACTGCAGCTGCAGAATTTGTTTTCTTTAATGAATTCAGATAAATTTGCCTAAAACCTCATAACTGACCATCCAAACAGAAAATTGATGCCATCAAGACAAATGAATTGGTGCTTCATTTTCTATACCTCAAAGCCAAAACTCAAAATCTAAATGCTGCTTCCTAAGTATCTTATTCAGTCCATAAGGAGAATTCACTGTCCAAATTACATGCCAGATATTAGACGCAGTAGAGATAGTCAAGAAAAAATGCTAAGTATGCAGGTTTCCTTGAAATCCTACCCCCTCTGAAAGATTAACCACTTAAATAATTTGGGACAATTTACCTTGAATCTTTTTATGACCATGGACATTTAATAACCACTCTTTTAGAGAAAGGAACCATTTGCTCTCCACTTTGAAAAAAGACAGTGCACACATCAATTCCTTCTATTCTCCAGTATCAATGTGAGCATGAAGTGCAAGGTCTGGTTAAATTGCTTCTTTCTCCTGAGTATGGGAAAAAAGGAGGATTCAAGGTTATGCTTGTACCCTCCCTGTTAAAGCTGTAAAGATCATCAAGACTGAGGGCTGCCTATACTTCTGTAGATGAACATTCAAAGTCAAAGCTACCATGAAGTGAGAAGAAAAATAAATTTGTTCCTAACTTAGTAGATGAAGAATTCACATGAGAAAGAGGTCTTAAATTTGCTCCATTGAGAATTCTTTCTCAAATTCCTTCATTTTTTTTAAATTTAGTATCTGTATAATAAGAAATCATTTTCATAAGAAAATATAATAAGAAATCATTTTCATAATAAGAAATTCATTATCATAAATGCTGAGCTAATTTTTTTGTCAAAACTGACCATTTAAAAGGACATTGAATTATGTACAAATATAAATCTGTTTTGTTTCACAAAACCACTCCTGCAGTTTGTTATTTTTTGAACAAAATACAAATAATAGAAAGACAACACTACAGATGCTACTTTTGTTTTGATATTCTGTATACAAAAATCTATCATGAAATTTGAATTCTCCAAGAATGATTCATTCATGCACTGGTAACTGAAGTGAACATTTTTGTCTTGATGGTGAAATGGAGCCTTCTTATTATTTCATATTTTATGAATAATGAAAATTTGCAATGATATTAATGATGATGAAAACAGTTACATCAATGTATAAAGAATTCATTGAGACAAAAAAGGCATAACCTGCCTAATTATTTCTCACTAATAATTCTGTGACTTGAAGTTTGAATAGACTACTATTATTCCTTCTGCACAAGTACTACCATCAGTAAGGAATATGAAAAACATTTCCATTTTAACAAGTTGAAGTGACATAAGTAGGCTTAACAGTAATAACATACATATTCATTGCCTTTATTAACACTTTCACCAGTAAGCTAGGAAAGAATATAAGTTGTTTTTCCTTGTCTTTTCACAGTTGAGTTTTATTTGCCATTGTTTTGTCAATCTTATTATAAGCAACCTTGCATGGCTTGCAGCTTAATGTTTTAACTTCTTTTATCAATCCATGGAGATGTGTGCTGATTTCCGAAATCAGTTAATGGCTGCCAGAACATAAGACATAGATCATTCTTAATTTTCTCTTTAAATAACAGAATATATGACCTTAATTAACATATAATCTTGCACTTCACAGTAAGAAAATGGACAGTTTTTTTCAAAAGAGACTATTCTATTGGAATATTATGTGGACATGAATTGGAAAAAGCAATCAAATCACCTCCTGACAACCAGTCTTTATCTTGAAGGCAGTGTAAAATGTTGTCACAGAATGGTAACAAGAAATAATGATTGTTTTCAAAATTCCTACAACACACTGCAGTACAAACCACTCAGAGTTCAGCCATCTGTGGAACTAGTCCTTGGAAACCTCTATTACTTTCAACAGAGGTGATATAATTTCTGATTTGAGCTGCAGTTACAACCATATACATTTAAAGATAAATGAAATACTTCCATGTTTAAAAAAATAAATAAAAGGAAGTGCCATCTATCTATGATGTAGAATTTTGATGTTACAAATTTTTTGACCTACATTAGCTTCTCAACAAATAAATACTTGTATTTAAACATGAGAAAGGCAAGGCTCATATCCCATGCATTATTTATGCACATTCTTAACTTGTAATATTTGGGTAGTCCTACTGAATTCGCCAATATGATGCTGGTACGATGAAAAAACAAAGTATTAACAATATTACTGGGGATGGAAGTAGATTTTTAGAGAAATATTGTAACTAAAAGAAGATGTACAGACTGATCCTGTACATCATACAATTTTTCAATTTGTAGAAGTCAGAGGTTTCTTGCTTTCTTGAGCAAGATATTCCATTTTGCCCACCGTGTCTATCTACTTGCTCTTTTCTTACATTAATTTGTCTTCTTGTCCTTACTTGAACTCAAACATACTTTTAGAGTTCACAGCATCCTGCAACTGTGAATTCTACATGAATTACACACTGCATGCAGCGTCTGTAGGGATCAGTGTTAGCTCCTTCTGTCTACTTGGGAATCTCATCCCATTTATATTCCTTAAATGGAGGCAGAATTTGGTTGGCATTGCTGAAATTTAGTGAGCTGGACCTTTGGAAACTTACCTATGTCTGGATAAACAGGAAGAGAAAGAAGTCTACTTGTACTCTTTTTTAATATAAATGGGATTTAAACACCCTGAACCTGTGTCTTTAGAAAAAAACAAAGGCCTCTTGAATATAGATCAAATTCAGCTTTGCATGAAGTTCATCTTGACTGGCAAAGTACTTGTCGCTCTTTCCCATAACATCCTCAAATATAAGGAGACAAATTGAGTTATATAAGTACACAGTGAGGCGCATTGAAAACTGAGTAGATAACCAGATCCACTTAGTTTTGATCAGAATCATAAAGTCCAGCTGGAGGCAAGTAAGTTGTTGTATAGCTTAGGGGTTGATACTGAGAACAATACTTCAATATTTTCATTAAATACCTGGATACTGAGACAGAACAAACCCTCAGCAAGTCCTCAAAGATACTGCAAAACTGAGGGGAACAGCTGATGGATGATTTTTTTGCCATCTAGCAGGGCTAGACAGTCTGGAGAAATGGGCTGAGAGGAATCTTGTGAAGCTCAGTAAAATGAAAAGCAAAGTTCTCTTCCTGGGTTGATTAACTCCAGATGCCAGGATTCTCTGAGTGCCAAGTCTGGAAAGCATTTCTCAGCCCTACAGAGAACCTTAGGGTTCTGGTGGACAGCAGAAATCCTTTCCCATAGCAAAGAAGACCAAAATGCGCTACCATCAGTCCAGGAGAGGCAACCCTTTTTTACTAAGCACTGGTGAGACTGCATCTGCAGTACTGTGTTAAGTTCTGAGCTGCTGAGTGTGAGAAAAACATAGACTTACTGACATTAGTCCAGCATTAAACCTTTGTGGTAAGGAGATGGAACATTTTTTGTATGAGAAAAGCTGAAAGCTGGTACTGTTCAGCCTGGAGAAGGAAAACTCTCAGAAAACATAATCTGATTGCCTGAACTGGGGAGCTGGACTGGATAATTCCAAGAGGTCCCTCACCAAAGACACGATTCTGTGATTCCATCATTCTTGAACCTCATGATGTTTCTGTTGATCAAGACCTCTGATTTCTGAGGTCCCTCTGAATTGACTCTTTGCCATGTATTTTGTCAGCCACTCCAACCCACTTTAGTGTCCTTAAAGGCTTTCCTGCTGTTGCTCTGCTATTGTTGTTCAGTTCACTGATAAAGATGTTGAAAAACAGGCCTAACTATTGACCCCGGCATACTCTGCTTGTCAGTGGCTGGCATCTGGACATTGTACTATTGCTCATATTCTTTGCACACAGGGGTCCAACAGGTTTTCTGCATACTTAAATATCCATCAATTCATTCAACCATTGCAGATATCTTCAGCTTCTCTTTTAGTTCTGTTATTTCTGTTATTAAAGACAGAACATAGTATATAAAGGTCAAATGTCTTGACCAGTAAGCACTGCTTTCCTTATGGAGAAAAGGAAAGAGGAGAGTAAAAATATTATCCCTGCTTAATTAGTGGCCTCTTTTAAAAACCCCTATCAGTTTACTTTCTGATAAAAGAAAGTAACATAGGATTTATCATATTTACTTGGTTATAAACATTCTCAATGATTGACATTAACAGCTTGTATATATTCTTTTCTTCAAAATGTAGTGCAATTAAGATTGTAAAATTAATTAAGGAAAAGAAACAGTGGTATTCTCTATGTAATGTTTCCCTGAAAGAGATTTTAAAAATTTGGTTTAGCTATGTATGTGATACAGAGAATAATCTGGTTTAGATGGCCTACCAGAGTGTATAATTATTTAGGTAATGCAGAATTCTGTGACAATTACTAAATTCTGTTACTGCGAATTACATTAGCATTTTGTCATGGTATTAAAGGCTTAAAAGTGGAGAACAAAAAAAATTACCAGTGAGAAAAGTTAATGAGACTTACACAGGTAATGTGTAACTTAAAAAGTAGTATTTGGGACATTATACTCCTTGTGGAAACCAGGAATTGTCATATGAGATCATTATTAATTTAGAGTCATAAAAAGGGCATACAAAGTACTATATAACCACAAAAGACAGATTCTAGACATGTGATGCCTCAGAGAGAGTTACATGCTGGTTACAGAACAATTAAAACTCTTGAAAAAATGCTTTATTAGATTTTATGCCTTGGCTCAGCATTGGCAATGTGTAAATCCAAATATCTGTCCAGGCTAAATTAAAAAAAAAGGAAACAACACAATTTCCAAAACAACACTATCAGTTATATTTTGTAATGGCACTACAGTCATCAGAATTCCCAGGTGACTTGGAAGGACAGGGGATGAGGGCCAAGGCATGATTGTGTTTCAGTTTTAAATCGATGTAATTTATAAATGATATGAAGAGACAACATGCCTCCACAGTGAAAGGAAGCTCAGAAATATTATCTGTAAATATCCTCATTGAGAAGAATTGTCTTTCTGATCCTAGCAACCATTCAGTCACGTGGTAGATTCAGTCAGCCTGATGAAAGCCCTTTACGTGATAATGGTTTGAAGTAAGATGCACCGCTAATAGAAGTGAGGTATGTTTTTGCTTTTCATAATTTTCCATAGGTTTTTGTAAGTGTTTAGACACATCAAGATACAGCAAGACATCTAATTGGATTTCTGTGGCATGACTTACCTGCGCAACAGTTCTAAATGTGTAGAGAGTTTCTATCTACTTAAATATTTGGAAGTCTGACCCAGTTTTGGAAGCATGCTGCAAAGAAGTGAAAAATGAGCATCATGAAGAGGGTGGGTAAAAGGTAATTTGTCTTTTCTAGACAAGAACTAGAAAAGCATTGAAGGGTAGTGCCTATCCATAGCCTGTGGAACACTGCCAAAGGAAATGGCAGATTATTCAGGCTTTCAAGATTCAAGATGTTTGGACAAGTATTCAAGGACTGATCAAATGTTGGGCACTATAAAGAAGATTTAACAGGTCTAAGACAATCCTCAATCCATGGATGGTGTTTGGGAGCTGAAAACAATCTTAGACTGGCAGAGTAGTGGGAACTGCATTATATCTTTAGATATTGCTCTTCATAGGAGAAAATTTACTGGGCTGATCCAGTGTGGGCATACATGTAAAAAAGCAATTTTAGTCTTGAGGACATGAGTTACAGGAAAAAAAAAAAAGGGAACAAAGATATTCATATCATGCACAAAAAAAAGTCTGAAGTTTAAGGATGACAAAGTAATTATCTCTTGCCAGCAGAGGGAGAGAAAATCTGCCCCTCATGCCACTGGGTGAGGGAGCACTTACTGCACTGCCCCAAAGGGTATCCAGGAGGAAGTGGCAGGGAGGGAAAAGAACTGTTCCTGCAGAGACCCAAACGGGACAGTGGTGATGAGACCATACCCTCTGCATTTGCCCCACTCATTTCAGGGGGCCCTGGCCTTCCTGAGGAAGGCTGAAATATTCAGCATAAAATGCTCCTAAGAAGCACTGGACTGGGAAGTGCAATACTAGGGAAAAAATGGTAGAACCTAAAGATTTTCTCTTTAAAAGATTTAAGATGATTAATGAGCCTTTCTGTAATAATTAGATTATGTGGACTCTTAGACTGTTAAAATATTAATTGGACTAGTGAAAAGGTCCTGGCTCACAGGAGAGGTGTTTTGCTGATGCCTTAATGAGGTTCTGAGAGTTGCAAGAGCAGAGGATCCACCACAGGGCTGCTGTCACCAAGTCCATGGCTGGGCACAGCCAAGGTGCTTGCATGGACTGCAACCTCACCCTGGCATAGCTCCTGGCATTAATAATGAAGAAAAATCTCTTAGAGGTAATCTTGAACTCCTCAATTCTCACAGTGTATTAACTTCAGTTTATGTCTTAATCTGGAGGCCAGTCTTTCTGTTTTCATCTAGCCTTACACTTCCAAGCCTCTGCAAATGAGTTTTAAGATGATTACAGGAGCAATTTGGGTGCCTTGGTGATAACATGATGCAACAGGTAATCTGCCTGTTTTATTTGTGCTCCTTTTGCAGGTCTGTGTGGCTACAGCAGCCAAGCTTCTCATCAGAATGTTTATATAATATAAAAAAGTAAAAATATTTGCATGATTGCCTTAGAACCCAAGTATTGGGGTATTTGTTTCTTTTACTAGTGCCCCATGAATTATTGAAAATATCCCAAATTTTCAAGTTGTGTCGAGGGGATAGTTAATCGTCTAAGTGAAACTTTGGTGAGAAGAGATCTGTGCTTTACAAAAGTGTCTGTCACCTGTGGCTTGCTTTACTTGTGTCTGTATAAAATTAATTATAACAAAAGCATAGAGAAAAGACAATTGGAGATCACCCATTTTAGCTAAGAGCAGAGTGGCTGATTCTTCTTGTGCCCCTATTCCCTCATGAGAAAATCACATTGCTGAGGAATCTGGAGTAGCTGTATCTTTCACTAGCATGGCTAAGTCATTGATCTCTCGCTGCCACTAGGCTTTTATAATTTTTCTACTAAATGAGATAGGATGATAGTTGCTCCCTTATGTATAAGCTACTTCCTCATCTTGTAAAGTCATTAATTCCCTTTCCTTATTGCTTATGAATTCATCTTGAGGGCCTGACAGTCTTTTTCTAATCTTTTTCCTCTCTCTTTCCCTTCATTCTTTTCCACAGATCTTAGGTTCTGCCTGAGGTTGTCTGAGTGCTCATGGATTATCTGCTTCTCTACAGCAAACTCTCTTCAGTTTAATTAAAATAAAAAACTACACCAAAACAAAACAAAAAAAACCCTCCAAAACCAAACCCAAATCCAAAAATTTGAGCAGTTTCATCAGACAGTCTGCTTTACCATACCTGTTGTCTGATACTTACATTTTTATTATTTTTTTAGTTAATAGGTATTTTGTTAAAAAAAAAAATAAATTCAGTGACCGTGTCTATTATGACACCAGAAAAATTTCATGCACAATTTTTCCTACAAAAGTCAGAAAATAATATTTGGAATTTTTAACAAGCAATATTTTAGCTTACAGGCTTAACACATTTTAAAAATCCATGTAGAAATGACTGTATTTTTCATCAAAATATTCTGAATGTAGAATGATAGGTTTCATTTTCAGTTAAAAAAATCAATGAGACATTTTAGACCATGAATTATCTGAGAGATAGCACTCTCAATTTTAGAGACTGAAGAGAACCATATATTTCTATTTAATCCATGAGTAAAACCAAGATATGCTAACTTATGCCAAAAATCTATATATTGATTTTATGAGCATTTAGGATTGTGTACTATCTATCATACTTGCTTATAGAAAATGTAATTATTTCCAAGGTATTTTATTAGAACCTCTGAATGGTAGTTTTATTAGATGAGACTCAGGACACAAGGGGGCTCACTTGCTTTACTTTTCTGGATTTTCCTGTAATACTGATATTGTACAAAACATGGTTTTCCTTGGTATTATCCAGGACACTTTTTATAAACCTATAAATGTGATTGAAGGGTAGGTTATTCTACTTTGAGGAAGAGAAATGTAAGCCTATAATTTTTTTCTTTTGTTCAAAATATATAATTTTTCCTTAATTCAGCCTCCCACAAAACAAAACCCAACATAAAAATGAAACCCTCTTCAATAATACATATTAATTAAATATATGTGAAGACATTAATTTCAATGGTGGATGAGATTAGTCCAATATTTGCAAATATGTTGTCTTATATGTGTGGACCTTCTTTGACCTGTGACGCAGCCTTCCACTTTTGGAAAATGTTAATTGCCTTTGCCAAAGAGAACAGAGTGGGTTAAAAAAAGCATTTCATTATTATCTGAGCAGGACTACTCCTCTTTGACTTTAGAGGAATAAAACCATTACTTTTGTAGGACAGAGTTCCTTTGCCAGAGAAAAAGGAGCTCTCCACTTCCTGAATTCCATCTGATTGCCTGCGAACACACTGAAGGTGATGGCTGTTTCACAAAGGAACGGATGAGGGGTTTTCTTGCACAGATCTGCTAAAGCATGCACTGCCTTTGTCTCTGTGACCTCCTGTGTGGATAAGAACTGTTCTTCAATGCCTTCTTGTAGTTCAGATTATCCTGTGCTTGCATTTCAGGCAGAATTTATCTCTTATTTTCAGTTATGTTGTTTTGTATTCTTATATCACCAAGAAAAAGAAAGAACAAATTTCCTTCCTGAAAATTTCAACTTAATTTTTTTCCTCAGGAAGAAGAAAATTTATCAACAAAAAATAGCTACTTTTCCCTTTTATGCTCTTGAAGCATTAGCTGATTAATATTTTCCCAAATAAATTCTGACATTTTCAATGATGCTGAGAAAAAACAGAATTAATAATTAAGTGATTCTGAAACATATGCAATGAAAAAATTGTGTCCATTCTAGATATAGAAGTAAGAGTAAAAAAAAAAAATCATAGTTCTGCAAAATGAAAAAAAAATGAAACAAATGTCAAAAAAAATTTGAAAGTCTCTCCAAAGAGAAACAAGAGTTAATATAGAGATGTTAGGGAATTTATTAATTTGAGTTTGATAATGGATATATAAGATGTTTCTAAAATGTTGCTTCACCTTAAGAGCTGAAATTCTCTTTGAGAGGCAAAGCCATGCTTCAGCAAAGGAAAACAAGTTCTAGACAGATTGTGACTCATTCACAAAAATGGAGGTAGTCCATTGCTTTACCCCTTTCCAGCCCCACCCTCCCGCCCAAATGAGATCAGTTCTATTAGCAGAAAGTAAACATGCTATGAATAATAGCTTTGTGATTTATATTTGTCAATCCATGGTATTCTAGCTAAAAAGGCCCATCACAGCATTTTTGCCTCAGATATTTTCATTAAGGTTATAAGACCTTTTGCCAGAAAAAGGGATTCAGATTTGTACACAAAATCATCTCTTTTTCTGCATCACGTGGATTTTGAGAGGTCCATTAGCAAAAATTTACAGTTTGAAATATAATTTTGGATTGAGGACCAAATACTGACTCTCTTACTCATGTTAGTTACTTCAGTATGGGTATTGAGAACTTTCTTTTAAAAGGTTCTAGATTATAGAAAAACAACAAGTCTGTGCTAAATGGAGTAGCTGAAACCATACTACCCTGTGTTTAAAACACAGTCTATTATTTCTAACTGTAGTTTCTTTGGTTTCACAAATACTATTCATGTCCTGTCAAAAAAACCCCCAACATTTAGCTGTTTGCATTCATACATTTAAGCACATCAAATCCTGATGAGAAAAAAAGCCAATAGAATAGCAGATTCAGTCCAAGTACCTGGAAGAGTTGAAATAGGTAATGATGATATGAGTTTTAACGCAGCCCAACTGACCTCCCCATCACATGTGGAAATAGGCTGCTACGTTATTTTATTATACATAAAAATACCTTAAGCTTTCTGTAGAGAACCAGAAAGTATTCTGTAGATTTTGTTTTTTAGCAGAAATAAGATGTGCATGCTGGCAGAAAAGGGATAAAATTGAGGTATTCTTGCTTTCACTTTTCCTGACTACTCACTTATCAAATAATTTGACACAGAAATGCTAGTGCAGATTATTGTCCTAATAATTCAACAATTCCAGTAAGGATTGATTTTACACATTCAGTTACACTGCTCTTGCCCCCACAGTGTTAGGCTCCAGTAAAATGAACTGATTGGAATAATCCATCTGCCAGCTGCAGCTGACAAGGTTAGAGGTGGCAATAAGAATCTATCACATTTGCTTGATTTCGGTACCATTTGTTTACAGTGTAGGGATTTGGTGAGCTGAAGGAGTCCCTGCACTGCAGTTGAGCAGCTGAGCATGTTTGTGCTCAGATTTCCTCCTTAGATGGCCAATTCATAGTTCAAATGGCTTGGCTTCTCCTGTGCACAATCAGTCATGAGCTGTTCAAGCACCAGTGGCTCATCAGAACATCAGGCTCCTGGAACAAAAACAATTGTCCACTCAAGCCTTTTTGCCTGAAGCTTACCTTCCTTTCCCCATTATATGGTTCCTTTTTTATTGTTTTGCTTCAGCATCCTCTCTGGTTACTCTAAGTTGGAAGTCACTGTTGCAAAGTCTGGCAGTTTCAAAACAACAGAGCAGCAGGGTAACTTCACTGATCTGTTGTCTTTCTTTATTGCAGAGCTTAAAACAGAGTTTATTCTTTTTTAAAAATTAATTTTAAAAAAATATTTGTCACAGTTTTTAAGAACTGTCAGCCAGATTTAAGGAAAAGTTACTCATAAGACGACATGAACACTTACTGACTGAGGTTTTCACTAGACCCCTTGAGAGTTACAAGTTTTATCATGACCAGTGCTAGCAGGTATCTCTCTGTGAATTTGCTTTTTTTTTTTTTTAACTGTCCCTGGATTATTTTTTATCACTGTTTTTTCTTGTATACCAGTCAATTTTAAATCACTAAAACCACATGAAAAAACATTTCCAACAATTTATCATATTCCACTTTTGCAGTATGTAATTCCTCAAAGTGTACTACATTAAAGCATGCAATGCTAATGAAAAACAGTGACAACCTGTTTCTAGTTTGGATTTCTACAGAAAACCTTGTTTATGGTAATGCAAATTAAAATAAACTTGTAAATAGGTATACTCCTTCAGTAAGTGAATGACAGAACCAAATTGATACAACTCTGTTGAAATTCAAGGGGTTACTTTATTTATGTGACCCAAGACTCTAACCTTAACAAAAATTTCAAACCATATCTTTTTAATTCCTCTTACCAACTAAGAATGATATCAGAAGACAAATAGAGTGAAGTCCAGTAGAAAAATTTCTGAGTTAGTGAAGAACTGGCATGTATTAAAGGCATTGTAAAAGAATGTCTGGATCACCTCCTACCTGAAGCCTACATATTAATCACATTGTGAATATGAAATTGTGCAGCACTCTTGTAAGCTTTCCTTGTAAATTGAACTTAGAGTTTTTAGCTCGTTGTTTTTTAAATGTAGCTATAGTATTACAGGACCAAGTTGCCACAAAGATTAAGTATTTTGGAATCATCAAAATTTCTTTTTACACACCCTATAAAGATGTGCCTCTAGTGTGTACGGCTTGAACTTTAATGTTATTTTTGCACACTTTCATATAATGAAGAGTGTCATAGCTGTATAAAAACTATCTAATGAAATCTTCTTTGTTGAAAAATAATTTTGGGGCATCTAAAAAAAATCATGCTCCTATGCCAGATGGTGAAATCTATGTCATATAATTCTCTATTTAACTGTGTGTTATATTGCAGCTTTGAATAGCCTGGCATGCAGGAGGCTGGTTGAAGCCCATCATCTATAAATACAAAACCAGTTATTTTGGGGAAGTGTTATAGGAAAAACTATTGAATGTTTCTCAAAACATAGAGGTTAAAACTGTCAGTTATATGCAACAGGTTGACAGTGTCATTAGAATTCTATAGTGATGTCTTAGAGATATTTTGGCAGTATATCAAAGAGTAAAGAAATAGTGATTGAATATGCAGATTTTTGGAAAGTGTCTACAGCCTAAACAGCTATATTGAAAACAAACTTCCATGTGCCTGTCAGCATTTAAAAAAAGAAGTATTGTGAAGAATTGATTTGCAGTCATTGATGAAACTCTCTGAAGTAATTACTGGGTTGCAGCACTAAGGAGCCAAAATTGCAGCATTACAGAGCAAACTTGTGCAGTTTATGGATTCCAGACTCTGTAGTTGCAGTGGACATCAAACCGAGCATTAGAGCAAAGTACAGTTTACAGATCTTGGATTACATGGTCTTCAAAATGTTGTAGACTTATCACCTAATATTAATGATTCCATACCCTGAAAGGGAATTAATATTTTAAAAACAATCAAATAGATCAACTTCTAGAATTTTTCTAGTGGTACTTGTTGTGGTATGCTCTAGTAATTCATCAATGTGGAAAGATAAAAACAGTTTGCAATTCTGAATAGAGATATAAAAACAAAATAAAACTTTATTCATTATTATAATGTTTGTACCTCCATATTAAATTTTGTATCTATTTCTGCCTACTATTTATAAAGGAGGTGGATCAGTACTTTAATGTAGATCCATGGAATACTGTAGTATGTGCATGCAGTAATCAATTTCATTAACCAGACAATCCTTTTTATCCATCAGGCTTGGAAGGACACTGCCTAAACTTGCAGCTCAACACTATTTGAAATGTTCTTTGACAAGCTGTGGTTCTAGCAGGCATTATCATTTAACACCATGAAAGTTAACTCTTCTTGTGGGTGTTTGAGTAAGTTATTAAGCGTGCTGTGATATTGTTTCTAGAAAGTTTTTTGCTTACCTGAAAGCTTCCAAGTGAAAAAATTATTTAAGGGAGTAGAAGAAAGAGATGTTACTCTGTGGTTCAAGCCATTTTTTCATCTTTTTTTTTTTTCTTGAGAAGTCAATGCTCATGCTGGACTGAGTTCCCTGGAGAAGTGGCTTACCTACTCTATAAAGTATTTGATTCTCTCATTTCAGCAGTAAAAACTTCAATATAGGAAGGTAACCTCAGTTAGAAACAGAACAATTGTCACATCCTTTATAGTATTAGAAAAAGAGCCATAGTAAAGGCTTACTTTTGATTTGAAATAGCATGTCTGGCCAAATGACTACAGAAATAACTGAAGAAATTAGGTAAAGTCAATGTTATATTGAAATTACACCACCTGTAATAAATTTTATAAATTAACTTCATTGTTTTGTTTTCTTCATCCAAAAGACTGAAACATATATTTTTCACATCATTTAAAAATAATATTTATCAAGAAATGTTTTATTTTCATTCTTTCCTTTCCCTTTTAATTTCTCTTTCCTTTGTAAATGATCTGGAGGCTGGAATTACATGTACATTAAGGAAGTTTGCTGATGGTACTAAATTAGGAGGAGCTATAGATTCCCTCAAGGATAAAGAGGCCTTAGAAAAACATCTGGATAAACTAGGGAGTTGAGCAATTATATAATCCAGTAGGTGGCACCTCTACCTATAGCAGGGTGGTTGGAATTTGATGACTTTTAAGTTCCCTTCCAGCACAAACCATTCTATGATTCTGTGATCCTATGATTCTATTATTCTATGACCATCTGAAATTCAACAAGAGTAAATGCCAGGTTCTGCACTTTGGGCAGTATAATCCTGGCTGTACATCCACATTGGGGAATGAGAGGCTGGAGAGAAGCCCCACTGCAAGGAGCAGATCCCCTTCAACCTGTGATAGCCTTTGATTCGTAGGTCTAGTTTTCTTTTCTTGTTAAAGAATACATATTTACTTAGAGAAATTATTTCCTGTGCTGAGCTGCAAAAGTGACTGTATTAAGCTTAGCAATAGGTTTTTAATTTCTGGCTGCTTCTCCCTGACATCCTCCCTCCCTCCTTTCCCTGCCCTTCCATTTTTGATAATGGCTTTAGAATACCTAGCTAGATGTAGCTAAATAACTGCAGCATTAAGGCAGAGAATACAGTGTTTGAGCTAGAAAATTCAGCTGCTTTCTACATTCTGTTCAGTGCTGTACAATCTGATGTTTTCTTGTTGTGACACATAGGTGAAAATTATTTGAGCCCCAAAAATTATTTTGGCCAGTGATATTAGCTTAGCCAACTCATAAAAGGAATTTTATCCCATAAAATTGACATTATTCCGTGATTTATCTTCATTCTTTTGTTGCTGAAACTTTTTTATTATTTGAATTGATATTGAGAATTGGTCTTTCCAGAAGTGGTAAACAGTATGTTGTTTACATGTGCAGTGACTCAAAGTCATCAGCAACAGATGATTCATTGCCATATGCTACAATTTCCACAATTGCTAGCAATTATTAGTTGAGAATTTTGATCCAATCTCAAAAGACAGATTAGGAGTTTGTGAGTATTCTGA
The DNA here is from genome assembly GCA_020466415.1 of Ammodramus savannarum pratensis. Lineage (NCBI taxonomy): Eukaryota > Metazoa > Chordata > Aves > Passeriformes > Passerellidae > Ammodramus > Ammodramus savannarum. The sequence continues at coordinate 84,944,056 of JAHXMQ010012338.1, read as the reverse complement.
AGGCAAGAGACCCCAGGCAGGATTCATCTTACTTGGCTTTCAACATCTACTCATGAGATGCGCCTTAGCTCTGTTTCAACTGAGAGAAATATGTTTATCTGTTGCAAACTTCATCTGATCAAATTTCGCTGATCCCCCTAAAATGAGATAAATTGTACAGTATAAGTTGTAATTGCTCCCCATGTTCTATAAAAGGGAATCTAGACAGATGATCTGAGATACACAGTCTGCACTAAAATGTAAATAGAAACCCTCCTCCCCCTCCCACTACAAAGCTGACCAGTTTGCCCTTTCACTTCATAAACACTGAGAGAGTCTCCCCTCCAATTCAGGCTTCCCTTGTCCTGCATTCCTCCGTTAACTTCCCCTATATGGTTCAAAGAAACAACTTTAAAACTGCCTCATGCATGGAGATGCTAATATTTCAGTGATGAACACACCTTCTAGATCAATTTTTACTCCTTGGCCTGTGTCTGATGGAGATGTCTCTGCACTTGTTGGTGCCAAAGTTCTGCTAGAAACTAATAAATATTTTTGAAGTATTTCTGTGAGGGTGGAATGTGGTTGATCTGTCTAACAGTATGTGAGGTAATAGCATTTTGGTCCACAGAAACTCTGCCCTTTATATTCATGTGCTGATAATGGTGGAAGTCTCTAGCACATGACCTTTTTTTTCTCTTACCAGGAAACTGTATTGAGCCTGTCTGGGAAGGAGTTAACTTTTCTTTTAGCAGCACTTACACTGCTGTGCTTTGTGTTAGTAACCAGAACAATGCTGGTAACAATCTAGTGTTTTGGTGGCTGCTGAGCAGCGTTGCACATAACAACACCAGGGCTGCCTCTTCTAACTTGCCCTCCAATGGCCTGTGGGCTGAGGGTGAGCAAGGCTGAGAGGGAACACAGCTGGAACAGCTGACCCAAGCTGACCAGAGAGGTGCTCCTTACCAGACAACATCGTGCCCAGCATGAAACATTAAGAGAAAGAAGGATTGGGTGGGCATTTTTCAGTAAGTCATTTGTCATTAAGGTATTTGCCCTCTGGAGCAGATGCTCTGCATATTGAGGCCCTGCTTCTCAATAAGTGACCAGGGAAACACAGAATTAGTCTCTTTCTCCTTTACTTCTCAGCACTGCTTTTGCTTTTCTTTGTCAAGCTGCCTTTGTCTCAAGGATTTTTTTCTCCTTTGTCATGCTGAGGACGGGGAGTGAAGAGCAGCTTGGTGGACACTTGGAATCCCACGAAAATCAACCCATTGCAGGACCCAAAAGTTGTTACTCAGTTTTCAAAGAGAAGAAGAGGATGATTTTGCTAGGAAAAAAATATTAGCTGCAAATTATTTATTCAACTATAATTTTCAGATGAAACATGAATGAATAATTTCAGCTCTCACAAATTTCAAGCTGTCTTGAGGCTGTGGACACTTCAAAGTTTGTTCCTTTTAAATGTCTATTTTTACTTAATAAACGTGCCTTACATATATATCATAAATGACTGGCTTCTTTTTATTTGAAACTATGCCCAAAGATTATTTCTTTCTAGTGAAAAAGTGAAAGATTATCTTTCATATGTTAAAATAAACTGAAATTGATGACCCTGAGACATATAAATGGAAGCAGAACAGAAAAGCTAGTTCTGAAAGTTGCTTCATAAATAATTCATGACTTTTCTAGAAATAGTCCATGAGCTTTTTACGAGATTCTGTAAGCCCTAAAGTTTTTATTATCACAAATTCTATACTGCTTCAGTTGTAAGCTACTTTTGCAAATATATAAAAAATACAGTTGGAAGGGCAGTAAAACCAGGCATCTTTGCCCCACAGTGCACATTTTCTTATTTCAAGCTGTAGTGTCTGGCATTTCTAATTAGCTGAAACATTCAACATAGTACCTGATATACTTGTTAACTAAGTAACTAGGAAAAAACTGAACCAAACCAAACCAAACCAAACCAAACCAAAAATAAGAAAAAATATGTAGTCTGTATTTGGAGGAAGGTTTAGAGCTGATAGATTTGCACTAAGAATTCACAAGAAGCAATAAATTCAATTTTTTTCAGGTTCTTTCTCCTTATGTAACTTATCTAAAGCCACAGCATTACTTTGGGGACTGATTACCTGCTTTGTGTTTTACGTCTTTGACATTGATTGTGATGATTCAAAGCTTATTTTTTGTTTCACAGTTATGACTGAGAAGATAAATAGTTCCTGGCATATATGACACAGTGCTCATGATGATTTAAAATGGAATTCTTGCAAAAAATCTTCCTACAAGAATTCATTGTCTCTCAGTACTTTTAGTAGAGAAATTTTGTTGGAGTATTTTCAGATATCAAACCTATAGGAGGGGAAGGGAAAAATCATGATGTTGAGGGATTTTTTTTTTTCTAATTTTGGTTGTTGCTGTTTTTGTCGTTGTTTTTAAAGAAAGCTTTTCTTCCCCCTTTATTTCCCAGTTCTGGTTTACAGCAGGAAAGTTTTAAAATCTAACAGAATTATTAGTGCTTTTGGAAGCAGAAGTAATATATAAAACATAATACTCACCTGATACATGAAAAAATGGGAATTGCACTTAAGCAGGGTCTCAAATTTAAACTCAACAATACTGGGGTACACGTGCAAGTCACATGAGAATTCAGGAACAATACTTCAATGTCTTTCCAAATGTGGGAAACTTAAACTTGGGAATCCAGTTTTTGCATGTTGTTCAAACCTACGGAAGATGTCTCATATTTTCAGATAGAAAGTTATAAAACATATTCTGTTTTTTAATTGTCTTGTCAGAGTGTAAGCTAAACTTCCCATTCAAAGAGAGTAATATGAAATTGTGTAGTCAATTAACAAGGAAAAAAAAAGGAAAAAAGGAAAGAAAAAATAGTTATATGAAAAATTAGATTTTTATCGTATATTTTCCTTATATATGTTTGTTTCCTAGATATCAAAGTCAGTCTCCACTGATTTAGGCAGTGGAAGCCTTGTTTTTGCAGTTTCCTTTTACAGCCTCCTTTTACTTTTATTTAAATAAAATTTTTTATCTTTCCTTTACCCAATCTATTCTGCTCTAGCAATTTTTCACTTCAGAGCACTCAGATAATATTTTTTATTTTTGACTTATACATACAGACAATTGAGGCATGCACATAGTCTATCATTATCATAGTAATGTCTACCATTTTTAATAGAGAAACTCTTCAACCACTATGAGAATTTTTGATTTCAATCTTGGACCTCAGTTCACTCATATCTTCTAAGCATCTTCTTAAATTCATTTTTATTAAGCAAAATGCAATAAGCAAATTCTAAGGTGCTGCTGCTTTCACAAGGTATTGAGCACATGCCCCAAACAAAAGGTAAAACTAATGCTTAAACTTCTGAATTAGGATATTAACAGAATCAAATGAGCACAGAATTTTTAGGGTTGGAAGGTACTTCTGGAGCTCACTCACCCAAACCCCCTCTGCCAAGGCAGGGTCTCCTAGAGCAGAGGACTAGGGAATGTGTTCAAGTGGGCTTTGAATGTCCAGAGGGGGAGACTCTATTACCTCCCTGGGCAGCCTGTTCCAATGTGTTGCCATCCTCAATGTAAAGATGTTCTTCCTCGTGTTGAGGTGAAACTTCCTCAGTTTTAGTTCATGGCCATTCTGTCATCATCCTGTCTCTGGTCACCACTGGACAGAGTCTGGCACCATCCTCTTGGCACACACCTCTGAGATATTTAAGTGCATTGATGAGATCCTCTCTCAGTTTTCTCTTCTCTAGACTAAACAGGCCTAGCTCCCTCAGTCTTTCCTCATAAGAGATGCTCCAGACTCCTCATCATCTTTGTGGTCTCCAATGGACCCTTTTCAGTACCTCCTTGTCTCTCTTGTACTGGGGGACCCAGAAATGGACACAGCACTACCGATGTGGCCTCACTAAGGCTGAGCTGAGTATAGGGGCAGGATCATCTCCCTGGACTTACCAGCCACACTCTTCCCAGTTTACCCCAGGCCCTCCTGGCCACAAGGCCAGACTGCTGACTAGTTGCCAACTTGTCATTCACCGAGACTCCCAGGATGTTCTGTAGAGAGCTGTTCTCTAGTAGGTCACCCTCAGGCCTCAGCTCCTTCAGCATCCTTGGGTGCATCCCATTAGGGTCCATGAATTTATGGATTTTTAGTCTGCCCAGCTAACCTGTAACACAGCCCCCTATAGCCAGGGGGAAATCTTCCTTTCTCCAGCCATCTTCTCTTACCTCTGGGATCTGGGACTCCTGAGGGCTGAGCTCAGCACTAAGGACTCAGACAAAGATGACATTCAATACTTCTGCCTTCTCTGTGTCCTCTTTCTCTGTCCTGGACACCCACATGCTTCAGCAACACATTTTCCCTAATCTTTCAATGATAATATACTTGTAGAAACATTTCTTGTTGTCCTTGATACTCTTTGCCAGAGTTAATTCCAAGTGGGCCTTGACTTTCTCCATTGCTTTTTTGCATACCTTGATGATGGTCCTGTAGTACTCCACTGTCTCTTTTTCCACATCTCATAAATTTCTTCTGTCTGATGTTTGCTAGAGGTCCATGCTCATCCCACCCCCTGTGCCTGATTTCATCATCATGGGATATACAGGTCTTGAACTTGGAGGAAGTGGTGCTTAAATATTGACCAGGTCTCTTGGACTTCCTTCTCATCTAGAGCCCTGTCCTGTGGGATTCCTTTGAGCAGGAATCCTCTTCATTCAATGCTGAATGGGTCACAAACAAGGATGATAGTTCATCTTTGTATGCAGGTGACTGTGACGTGAGTTATGAATGTGTTTTTTTGTTCATCCAGGATATTCTTTCTTACAATGCCACTTTTGCACTAAAACTGGTAGTTACTGCTTCTGACAACCAATTTCCATTTTTTCCACATATGCCAAACAGATATGTCCAGAACTGTTGTCTGACTTGCAGGCCTTAGAGCTGCTTGTTAAATTGTGGCAATAAAGAACAGGAATAAGTGTGTTTTTCATCTTCCATTCTCCACCCAGAATCATGGCTGCAGACAAATAATAAGCAGTATAAAAGAAAAGTTCTTTCCACATGATCATATGATGACTTCATTTAGAAATATGGAGTTTTCTTCATTTTTGAAAAACACCAAAGTTCTGTGCAAAATTCCTTAAAGAAAAAACATATTAGCATGTTTCCTGGGCACATAACACAATCTTTTTTTTATTTTGTTTTATGTAGAACAAGAGTTGACATGTTCATTAGATGGTGAAAACAAGAGAAATGGAGGCAGACAAGAATGGGAACCAGAATGTAAGCCATTCAGGCTAATAGACAGACTAGCTTAAAAAAATGCAGTTACAAAGAGTAAAAATTGCAGTGAAATCTGTAAATGAGAAAGAAATACAGAGATCAAACTAATATTAAAGCAATATGAGCCTTCAAGCCTTCTCTCCAAACATGGAGACCATATCGTGTTTCAGTTGGAGATACTGGAAAGCGAATAAGGGGAAAAGATGAAAAACTTGTCATGGGATGAGTAGAATAAAGTAGACTGAAACACTGTGTATTTTTAATTCCCTCCACCTGGAAAGCCTAAGCTCAGCATAGGCCAAACATCATCAAATCCTTACTCTCAGTAAGTGTTTGCAGAGAGACCTTGGCAAATTAGAGGACAGGGCAATCACCAACCATATGAAGTTCACCAAGGGAAAGTTCCAGATTCTGCAGCTAGGATGGGGCAACTCTGCATGTACAGAGTTGCTGGGAATGAGATGCTGGAAAGCAGTGCTGCTGAAAGGGCCCTGGGAGTCCTGGTCAGTGGAAAGTTGAACATGAGGCAGCAGTGTCCTGGAATCCAGGAGGGCTATCTTGGGCTACATTAGGCACAGCATGACCAGCTGGGCGAGGGAGGGGATTGTTCTGCTCTGCTCTGCACTGGGACAGCCTCACCTTGAGTGCTGGGTGTAGGTTTGGGCATCACAACATAAGAAAGACATTAAGCATTAGACAGCATCCAAAGGAGGGCAGCAGACATTGTGAAGGGCCTTGAAGAAAAGCTATATGACAAGAGGCTGAGGTCATTTGATCTGTTCAGCCTGGAAAAGAGGAGAGAGGAGACATCATTTCAGTTACAACTTCCTCCTGAGGAGAGGAAGAGGTGAAGCACTGATCTCTTCTCTGTGGTGATCAGTGACAGGACTTGTGGGAACGACCTGAAGTTGCATCAGGGGATGTTTAGATAGGATATTAGAGGAAAGTTCTTCACCCAGAGAGTGGTTGGGCACTGGAACAGGCTCCCCAGGGAAGTGGTCACAGCACTAAGCCTGACAGAGCTTATAAAGAAAATGAACAATGCCCTCAGGCCCATGGTATCATTCTTGGGGATGTTGCTGTGCAGGGCCAGGATTTGGACTGATGATTCTCAAGGGTCGCTTCCAATTCAAGATATTCTGTGATTCTGTGACTCAGAAATATATGGTCTAATTTCGTACTCCTCAATGTGAAGAATTGTCAGGAGATTACTTTGTAGGCTGTCTGCCTTTCCCTCTTGATAATTCCTCCGGCTAAACTTCTATGCTTTCTCATAATATTCAATATCAGAACAGCTGACTCAGAACATCCAGAGAGACATCTCACTGCTCTCCCATGAGAAGCATGGAACCATTAAACTCTCCTTTACCATATATGTGCATAAAAATGATGGCGCGTTTGCAGATAAAAAAACCCCAGGGCTTCTGTTCATTATTATAATCAAAGTGATTGATTGTGCTTCCCTTTTGGTTTGGTATATTCACTATTCCCTTCTCCACTTCTGAGCAAAAACTTTAGTAATTGCTTTCTGGTCATAGATGCATTGAAAGGAAATTCTTATCAAGGAAATTTCTTATAAATTCCCAATTACTGAGCTAGAGAGACTGACTGATGTTTGTCCAGAAATGGCAACTCCAGAAGACTTCTTCTGTACTATCTCCTTAGTGATGCGTATAATATAAAATCAGTGCTCTTTCTCCTTGCTTTAAAATAAGTATGACATTTAATCATGTAGGTATAGCATTGACTTAACAGTTTATTACATCACTAATTTAGTTATTTCCAGAATATTTACTCCATTAGCTGGCCTTACTTGTTATTAAATATTATTGCTTTTTACCTGATCTTCTGGAATTAATTCTGTTTGAAGAGTGAATTTTTTTTTCAAATTAATTCAGTTGTACTTTCTGTTCTTTTGCTCTTTATCTTTCTTATCAATATTTAGCCATCAGAAAGTTTATTCTTACTGTATTTTCTTCCTTGACAACAGTGAAAATGTATTTAGTGCTCTGGAACCAAGGGAAACCACCCATTGATGAAGACTTTGCATGGGTGGCTTTTATGGAGATAGCAGTTCTCAAAATTTTTCACATAATGAATACTGTATTTTTACTTTAAAACAATTTTTAAGATAAATAAAATGCCCTCTACTAAGTTTTGTCAATGCCTCTAAAGGTCTTATTGTATCTTTGTTTATGTGAGTGGCTTTTAATACTTCTGAAAAAGGCAATATTATGGGAAGCCCTCCAAAAATAGTATTATTAGAATAGAATAATATTATACAGAAAGAGAAGAGTGAGTCAGAAGAACAGGTAGCAGTAATAATAGTCTGGGTCCAAAAAAAAAGTATATATGTATGTGTATATATATATATATATATATATATATTCTGGAAAGCTAATCTAGAGAGGAAAGGGTAAAATAATGTTCAGGAAGAAGACAAGGACACTGGGTCAATATATCATGGTATATTTCAGGTGACTTACAGCCGAGCCTGAAAAAAAAAAAAGATGAAGGGTCTTTTTTAACATATGATGGTTATCTGGTGGAAAACATGTTCAAATTTTTTTGTAGAGAAACTAAGGTGCAGAAAGAATCTGCAAGGACCTGTGTCTTTCCTTTTTGTGGAGCAGTGTCTCCATGGGACAACTACTGAAGAACTAAAAAACAACCCCAAATCTGTTGGTAAGATCTTTATTTCTACAAGCTAGAGAAGGAGTAGACAAGTGCATGTGGGAAAGCAAGAACAAGTGAAAGCATAGAAGGCAAAGAAATCATGTTTATCCAAATGCTTTTAACAGAGCAGGAGTCTCCAAAGGCTAATATAAAATTCTGATGTTTAATAGAATGCATTGCAGCACTTTCCAGGAGACTTCAGCTTTGATTATAGAAAAAGCTTAAATGTAACCCAGAGAAGTCTGAAGAGACATAAAAAGACAATAGAGGCCAATTTAGATTGGAAAATAAAAAGTAATATCAAGCAGCAGACTCTTAAAATTTTAAACAATATGCTAGTGGGGAAGATTAGTACAGAAATAAAAATTAAAAATAGAAAAAGCTATCTCCAAATCACAAAAGAATAATGAATGCATCATTGCAACATATTATATGTCAAGTACTTATGGGCTTTTCAAATATATTTGCAATAAACTGCATATGTGATATTTTTCCGATTTTAAATGTCAAAAAATGGATAGACAAAGAAAAGACGAAGAACTGACAAATCTGTCAACTAAATATATTACAGAGGAAGAAAGTAGCAAATCTCTCTTTTAAGAAGTATGTTCTTCTCTCATGCTGTGGGTCTCCAATTAAGATGATATTTCTTGGAGCTGCCAAAGAAAAAATTGGAACACTCCTTTGTGTGCACACTGGCATTCAGGTCCTGGGGCAACCAAGGATCAGGAGTATGCAGAAGATGACCTGGAATTCATTGCTTTCTCCCCTTTCTCTAGTCTCAGCTGGTAGTTCTTGGAGAAACATTTTAAGATCACCCTGATTCACTGCTGAAAAATGCAGTTCAGTTTTAAAAAGTGAAATAGGACACTCTCACACAAGTTTCTGGATGATAATCAAAGAAACATTAAAAATGTCAATGAAAAAGCAATACAATTAAAGAAATGTGAAAGATCAGAAATTAAAGCAACATGATATTTTTCTGGAACAGAAGACATTGGAACATAATTGTTAATTATGTGACATAATTAATTCTAAACCACTGATATTGAGTATGAAAATAGGAATAAAATATTTGGAATGAAGAAACATGAAAAATAATCTTCAAGGTTTGTACAAGTGCACATTTGTATCAGAAAAATGACATAATGCTTTTTCATCCTCTGTAAAGGCATGGAATCGCAGAATCAAAAAATGGCTGAGGCTGGAAGGGATCTCTGGAGGTCAACCCCTTTCTCGAGCAAACCCAGCTATCTCAGCCTTTCTTCATACAAGAGATGTTCTCAGGTGTCCAGAGAATCCAGAAGTGCTCAAGGCTGGGTTGGATGGGGCCCTGAGCCACCTGATCTAGTGGGTGGCATCCCTGCTTGTCACTGAGGGGCTGGAATTGATTTTTAATGACTCTTCCAAGCCAAACCACTCTATGATTCTATCATCATCTTCCTTCCAATCTTTTCTTCATGTCCCATACAGTAATTAACCACCCTCATACCCAGGGCTTCACCTCCCAGTATCCCACACCCTAACTAGAGATTTCTTGGATAGACAAAAAGCACTGTAGGAAGTGCAGATATTTTGCAGATTTGCAAGCACTGGGTGGCTGGGACAAAGGGATTTGTCCTGTTTGCTTGCACGCTATCCATGAAAGGCAGCAGAGATTATCACATGGAAACATATGCTGCTTAAAAGACATGTTTCCTCATTGCATTTTTTCCTTTGGCAAATACTGTGTATTTAGTGAGTTATCTCTGGTACTATTTGTAGGATATGAATTATTTCCATTAGGACTAAAGATGTCTATTTGGCTTACTAAAATGTTTTTCTTGCCTTTGAACTGCATGTTTGCCACACTGCAAGCAATGTCACATTAGGGATATTATAGGTGCGCTCCTTCCTTCCTTCCTTCCTTCCTTCCTTCCTTCCTTCCTTCCTTCCTTCCTTCCTTCCTTCCTTCCTTCCTTCCTTCCTTCCTTCCTTCCTTCCTTCCTTCCTTCCTTCCTTCCTTCCTTCCTTCCTTCCTTCCTCCCTCCCTCCCTCCCTCCCTTCTCCTAAACAGCTGTAAAGACAGACTCCATCTCTTTGATCCAGAGATAGGACTTCTAGATTCACTAGCTAGACCTATATGCATAAATATATACATATACATACATATATATATACACACATTTTTATATACACACACAGACATACACATATACATATACACACATTGTATCAGTGTATCAGTCAAAGCTACTGCCCCATCCAGATTTAAAAAAAAAAACAACCTTCTAGTTCCTAAAGATAATATTTTATTTTCTAATTCTGCAGAACAGTTTCTTTCTCTTTATTTACAAGTACGACAACTTCATATAGATTACTAGGAGGTGATAAACCCTTCATTGTATTTCTGTAATTATTTAAAAGCTGCTTTGCTCACTTCCAGGCTAGGAAGATACCCCTCACAAAACCAATGCCAAAATGAAAGCAAAGGATTTGTAGGAACTTGAATCCATTTAAAGGAATATACAGCTATAGGGTTTTTGGTGCTATCTTTGTTACTGGGAATTACACTTTTAACTGATAAAGCTTCATATCAGAGAGAAGGTTCTGAAGGAAGTGTAGCGAAAAGACACATTTTCTGTTACAGTAGTTAATACTGACTAAGTAAAAAGATAAAGTGGATCTCTGCCAAGCACCTTGAGCTAGAAGTGATTAAAGAACATGAGCCCCCTCTCCCCCGTTTACAGTGGTGAAGGCGGCATTGTGTGGAGTCATTTTCTGAGTGAAAAATGAGGGTACTACATAGAAACAGAATTTAATTTTTTGTGAGATAGACTGAAGTACTTCATAAAAAGGAGAGATTCTCCATGAGAGAAGAAAACTGATTGCTTTCCAGCTCTAGAAAATCACCAGTGGTAGTGAGAATATTATAGGAATCCCAAGTCCATTCCTAAGAGTTTACTAATTCTTTAAGTAGCTGTGATGAGGGTGGCTTGATGGCTATATAACAGTCACTGAGACTTTTAAAATTGGGATTTTGAAGCTCAGACACAGTTACTAGATCGAGAGTTCAGACAGGTCTCTGACTAAACTGATGCACATTACTTGATTGATTCCCTATTCAGGTGAGCCTTTATGTGGACAATTCTCCTTATCCCTTTGTATGGTGAAACCATGTTCAGAATTATTGACCATGTTCAAATTAAAACATCTGTAGTCCTTCATAAGTATTTCTCATGTTTAATCATAAATGGTTTTCTAGAAGAAAAGAGAAGTTTTTTTCTAACTAGCCAGACCAGAAACAAGTAAAAGGAAGCTGAAATTATACATATTAAAGATAGAATATATTGTGTTTTATCTGGTGCTTTTTTAAGGTAATTGTGTTCACAACTGGGCTGGGCACCCTGAGGAAAGGAGAACAAAGAAATTTCTTTAGCTGATATTTTAGTTGATAGTCTCTAAGAGGCCAAATACATTTTAAATAATTTGTGAAATCTTGATACCAGCCTGAATTAGGAAAAGGGCTTATCTGCAGACTTGTAAAGTCCTTTCTCATGAGGAAATAAATTATGCTTTTTGTACTCATATATGTTCTAAGTATCTGTTTGAAATAAAGAAAAAAAATTCCACCTATCAGTGTTTGGTGAATAATTACTCGTTTTTCAGGAGTGATATGTGTAAATAACCATTATGGTCAGATCTGTTGTTGAAATTTTGGGCTTTTTTTCAGACTAATCTCCTCTACTGATTATCAAAAATTGTAAGGATTTTTGGTAGACCTTACCTTAATTTTATAGATGCATAATGGTAAAATTCAATATCCTTATATTTATATTAAAATTTGATACTTTTTATCTACATTTTTTAGAAGTTCAGAGCATTGGGCTACTTGCTATGTTATTCAGGAGTGGCGAATACCTGATGAAGATTTTTTCCTTTTGTCTTAAAAACCAAAATAAAAGAATACCCTAAACAAACTTAAGTCCATTATCTTAGTTTCTGCTGTTCTCTTGTCTCCATTTGAGCAACACATGAATGAAAGGCAGGAATGCACTTCAAGATATTACTTAACCCAAGCCCAGGCATTAATTCTGGATCACTGCAGTCACTGTCAGAGACATTTGACTTATCTGTGCCTTAAAAATGTCTTATAAAGAAGATTGAGCTTGGCTCCACCAGTAGTACTTCAGTACCCATTCCACCATGCAGTTTTTTCCTGTAGTTTTCCATAAGCCTTCACTACTATCTGTCATCAGAACACAGGTGTTGTCAGCCTGAGCTCGGAAAAAGTATGGCTGTACTTCTCATGCTCTAATATCTCTTTGAAAACAGTATGAGCATGGGAATGAGGTTTTCAGCCAGAATAATAGAGTTCATATCCAGATAGCCTCATGAGGGATTCACCTGTCTAAGCACATCTGTCTAGTATCATTATTTATGCCCTAATAGTTCTGAGGCACCTGCAGACATTTGAAAGATAAAATACAGAACTTGGGGAAGACCTGTGGCTTTCTTGGTGGCAGCTGGAGACAGACAGGATGCAATAAGGTATATAAAGTGTGTAAGAAATCAATTTTTCAAGAACTGAGTCTTGCCTACAATATCTAAAGCATATCTCCTATGGGGCTGGGAATGCAGCTGAATGGAGCTTAGAGATGTGTCTATCATGAGGCTGGACTACATTGGGTGCACTGGGGATCTCCACTAATTATAGAGCACATCTAGATGCTGAGGTCACACTTTTGAACAACTATTGAATTCTGTGCATTTGTTCTGAATTGAACTGGAAAACCAATATTCAGAACTCTGCCCTGTCTATGAAAAACTGTGAACATGGATGTAGGATTTCTGAGACAAAGGGCATAAATATTACCAATAGAAAGCACAACCATTCCAATCAGAAAACAGCCAAGTCCTTGTTTTTTATGCCCTGTCTGACATAGGAGATGTGAATTTAAATGATTGCCACAAATCACCTGAAATAAAAATATTGCAGATGAAAATAATATCCTTAAGAACCAGTCTATAGATTCTAGTGAACAGCTGGTGCTAAAAACCAAAATTGAATTAAGGAAAATAAAAGTTATTTTGTCATGAATATGATAACTGCTACCTGACTGTTCATAATAATATTCCAAAAATTCTCTCCACCTCTCCTGAGCAAAGGTAATTGTCATTTCCAGGTAGAAGTAATACCTAATGTAATAAGCTGGTGCTTATTTTGTGTTTTCTACAGTAGGAGAGTCCTGTTCTTTCAGAAGAAAAAAATAAAAAACCCAGCAAAAATTCTGCTGAAGTCCTTTAGAAAATGCCTAGAAAGAATAATCAAGAAAATCCACATAATTTTTGTGAAGAATTTGCAGTTTAATAGATTCAGTCACCCTTAAGTTACATAGAAGTGTAGAACTGCTCTAGTACAGAACTGCTCTAAATAAAACATAGCAATTTAAGATGTAATTGATGCAGGACTGTTTGTACTTGACTGATGTACTTGACAGGTTTGATAAAAATTATAGGACGCATGCTTTTTTAGTGAAAGACATCTTACTGAACAAAAAAGGCTTTATGGTTAGAATCCTAAACAGAGCAATTATTAAGCCTAGTAAAAGCAGTCTTGCTCCACTACATAATATGAAAACTAATAATCCCACATACGCCACTTTATCCAAGGTGTGAAATATTAGTGTAGGCTTAACTCCAAACATACATTACCATCACCTGCCCTGAATGAATGGCTAGAGATGTAAGGAAACTGAGGTCTGTGTGTCACTCACTTATAAATCACTAGAAAACCTGTATAAGTTACACAGATGAAAAAAAGATATCAGGAAGTTTTTAACACTAGAAGTTCTTACTGTGATAATTCTCAATAAGTTTGAGAATTATATGTATGACTATATATGAAATTGTCTTTGATATCTTATACAGGTTAATCTTGGATACATTCAAGATATGCTTTTTATATTTAACTTCACAGAATTCAGTTCAATAATTTTAGAAAAAAATCCTAATTGTTTTAAAGTTTTTAAATGTATTTTTTTATAAATTTTCCAAAAATATTACTTGACTGAATATTAAGAATTTTAAAGTTACATTTATAAGCATTTGAGAAGAAAAATCATAAGAAAAAATCAGTTTTACATAATGTCAATGACAATGGTCAGTACTTATGTATTCCTACTGATGTGATAAATTTATCCTTTAAAAGGTTCCCTATAACATTTTTTTTAAATTGTGTACCATTTTTCTCTTTGTGAATTTATTGAAACTAGCTGCAATTCTAATACGGAACTTAGGGTAGTTTCTGTTAAGTTTCTAATCTTTGGCACCAAGAAAATTAAAAAATCTTACTTATCAAACCTAAAAGACTGTTTCTTGGTAGCTTCTTTTAGAATTTTGGAATAAATTGGCCAAACAGGACCAGAAGTAGACAGGCTAGGCATTTTTGGGGATCATGCATCTTCCCAACATTTCCTGTCATGTGGAATGAGAGTCTGTCATCCCTCAGGAAAGAACTATCACTGGAAGGGGATGACAGCCCTTCTCAGTCATTTCCACTCTGGGTCAGTAGATGTGCCTCTGCTATATGTCTGTTACTCCAAGTTCATCTGGCATGCAAATCATGCATATATATAAATATGCAAAACAGTTTAATAATGTAGAAGTGTTAGATTGCCTCTTAATGTTTGCTGACTTGCATTTTTAATGGATAGAACTTACATCAGTTTTGACATGTCAGCCACCTATTTTCTTCTTGCATTTAACCATATGGAAGTCTTACAAGGAGTAGCTGAGGTCACTTGGATCCTTCACCTCCATCTTTGTGAAGAAGAGACTGAGGAGAGACCTCATTGCAGCCTACAAACTCTTTGTGAGGGTGTTGTAGTGTGTTCTGTCAGTTTGTTTAATTGCTCCCCCATTTTCTGTATTGCTCCCCCATTTTCTGTAATGGTTCTGCTCTCCCAGTTTTTCCCACCTTAGCCTTGTCAGTTATTATGTTCCCATGGCAACTCCCGCCATGGTATTGTCTGTCATTTGGTTACCTTGGTTACTCCCGCCACAGTTTATGTCAATCCTCTCTGTTATATAATTTCCCCTCCCCTGTGTTTCCTTAAATGTGAATTTGGTCTTCTCCCTGGGCCCAGTCAATCACTCCCACTCCTCCCAAG
>JAHXMQ010012338.1:84834546-84928845 GCA_020466415.1 Ammodramus savannarum pratensis | reverse complement strand
AAGCCTTCTGATGCCGAGGGGCGCTCACACATTTGCAGCTGAGTGTTGGCTGCCCTCCTGCTAGCTGGACACCTGACTTTAAGGCCACACCTCGCTGCATGAGGGGACAAGGAGGGGCAGACACTGATCTCTTCCCTCTAGTGACCAGTGACAGACAAAGGGAATGGCCTCAAGTTGTGTCAGGGGAGGTTTAGGTTGCATATTAGGAAAAGGTTGTGCTCCCAGAGGGTGTTTGGGCACTGGAACAGGCTCCCCAGGGCAGTGTTCACAGCACCAGCCTGACAGAGCTCAAGGAGCATTTGGTCAGTGCTCTCAGGCACATGGTGTGAATCTTGGGGAGTTGGACTCAATAATCCTTGTGGGTCCCTTCCAAATCAGAATATTCTGTGACTCTATGATTTATGATTGTATTTTACTTTGAAACTATGCATGCATTACCTATCATATGAAGTGTCTACATAATATAGTGCTAGGTAGTAGCAAAAGGGGAGGGAATTAAAACTTCTCAAAGATTACAGCAAATAGCAATAGAAAATACTTGTTAAAGCAGCAAAAAATTTCAGACTGGTGAAAGTGTTTTAAGTTACAAGTGTCTGAGACATGATTTTTAAAATTCAGTGATGCAAATAATTTTTGACAGTACCTTAAATAAATCTATCTAGTATCCAAATTGTAGCAATTTAAATTAAAAGTTTTTCTATTTTTATTTTTAATTTCGTTGGGATCAAGCATGTCTTTGAGAACATGAGAAAACTTTAAAACGTATTTCCCAGTTTTATAAGAAATCATCTTGGACTTGGTGTGCTGCTAGAAATCCAGACTGCTCGTGACCTAGATGAATTACAAAAAAGTAAGTCAGGTAGTTCCAGTTAATGTGCCAGTGAAAAGAAGGTGAAAAGAATCTGTGGGGAGAGGTAAATATGCACAAAAATCCTTCTAGCTATAGCTACTTTAAGCACAGAAGGATGTGAAGAAAGAACTAGAACCAGAGATGGGGTAGAGAAGGAAAGGATGCTGCTTCCTTTTTACCCCTAATACTAGGTTAACTGGTGAGTGTTACGCTACTCCTCTCTGTGACTGGAACACTTTTATGTGGTACTAATTAATTCAGCAAGTGTTTCAGCTTGACCTTTAAAGTCATGGAGGTCTGGAGAAAATGATAAGACAAAAGCTGCTCACTAAAATGTGCGCAGGAGGATAGCAGTATGAAAAGGGCAGAGATTCTTAAAGGAAGGAAGGTCCTTTCACTTATTTCCAGTCTAAACTTACTTCTTACAGACTTGCACAGAAGAGATTGTCTTGGCAATTGGCTTCATCAAGAGCCTTTATTAGGTTCCTGCAGATTAGGGAAACTATTTAATTCCAAAGCTGTTCACAATTCCTATCTTCTCTGTGAGATAACACGTTTGTCCAGTCTTCCTTATTTGAACATATACTCCAGGGAAATATCTTTTTCTCTATAACATCACTGTAGTTTTAAATGTTTATATATTCATAGATATTCATCATGCTAGCAATTTAGATTCATATTTTGCATTTCCCCTTTTGGGAATATTAAAAGTTTATTATGCTTCATGGATCCCAGTCATAATGATGCTTGATAAAAAGTACTGGAAAAGAAATCTGAAGATTTATTTTTAAGTAAAGTTTTGAGACCTGAAAAAAACTTCATGTGAACCATGATGTAAGGACTGCAGATAAATTTTTACAAGAGATGTAGCAGACATAAATCTATCCCTTTAAAGCATAAAAGTATAAAAATATTAAGTACTCAAAATATAATTTTGATGAAAAAACTTTTAACACTGATATATATATACAGATATATTTATATATACATAAATATATATCTTTATTTGGAACATAACTGCTGTATTCTTCCAGTTACAATTTTTTTTCTAACTTGTATTTGAAAATTATTTTGAGTCTTGAATTTTGAACTAGGGCTTTCAAGGAAACAAATTAATGACTTTACCTTTGCAATTTTCAACATCTCAGTGACATCTGATTTATCCATTGGGTCTATTTATTGATTATATACATACACAATTTCTTACCCAAAATATCTGAAACTGGAAGATCTTTATTAGTAATGAGATTTTCTTCTGGGAAATTATTAAGGTGAGAAAAGTGACCTCATTTCTTAAACACCTTTTGAAGGGCTATCAGATAGGGAAATGAATAAAACCATGATCTTAAAAAATGCAAGGAGAAATTCAATCTCTTATTAAAAAACAGTTTTAATCCTCGTTTTTTTTTTTTTTGTTGGTTTTTTTTTTGTTTGTTTGTTTTTTTTTGTGTTGTTTTGTTGGTTTTTTTTTTTTTCATTTTTCTTTTGCAATGATTTCTACTCTCTAGCCTCTTAGAATATCTGATATAGAGACTTGTGTTTTTTCTGCATTGATAAAAGCATTTGATGGCTTCAGCAACATCTATGGTTACACAATCACAAGCAAGTAACCTCTTACCCTTCAAGATATTCTTCAACATTTAATCCTGGAATCTTAAAAATCATTAACTTAAGTTCTAAGTTATCAACTCTCAACTAGGTTGAAACTCCATCTTTTGTGACCTCTATTCAGAACAGAGCATTTTCAAACATTTAAGACATCTCAACAGGAATTGTTGAACAGTGTTCAACATTTATATGCAATACTCTGTGTGTTTAGCAGCAGGTATTTATCAACCTGTACCCATTGATTATTTCTTTAATTAATGTTTTTCATTTAATTAATACCTATATTAAATCCTTTGTAGGAAAGTTCAGTGTTGGGAATCAGGTAGTTTTCTGACACTAATTAATGCATAATTCAGGCAGGCTACCTTTATGCCATAGTGTCAACATCCCCAAGTGACTTTGTTCATGTTACATATGTTATGAGGTTGGAACTTTCCCATATCAAATGCCACTGAATAGAAAATACTTTTTTATTCTGAGGACTGATAGCTAAGCAAAACTATCACAATCCAAATTTGTTCTTTGGAGCCTAAGGACTAATTTAGAAATAATATTATTGATTTGATAATTGGATTCATTTTGTAATTTGATATAATCCTTTTTCTAAAAAGATTGTGTAATCCTTCTAGCAAGGACTGACAGACAGCAACAGAAGCTGAAATGATATTTAAGGACTTCTTAAAGTCCTTAGCAGACCTGGGATAATTGTATTAAGTTTTTGGGAAAGTTTTATCTAAGTTTTCCATGTGCAGGCATGAAAGTTTAAAAAATAATGCTTTTATTCAAGGGATATTAAAAAACCTAATAAGGGTACAAAGAAATAAGAACGCTGATAATAATTAATTCTTACTATATAATCATAATGGTTTTATAGTCTTTCCTCTAGTAATTGACCATCTAGTTGACTTGCCCTTCCTTCAATAGCCTTCATTTACATTTTAATGTTTTGAAAATCTTTTACTAGGACTTGCTTTTGCCACATGTGCATTGTTTCTTCTACCAGAAGGCACGTCTTCCACCAGCAACTATCACTACCCACCTCTCACAGTGCTCCTGCGTCTTCTAG
This sequence comes from Ammodramus savannarum pratensis, assembly GCA_020466415.1. Lineage (NCBI taxonomy): Eukaryota > Metazoa > Chordata > Aves > Passeriformes > Passerellidae > Ammodramus > Ammodramus savannarum. The sequence continues at coordinate 84,925,321 of JAHXMQ010012338.1, read as the reverse complement.
TCATGGCTCTGTCAACACTGCACTCTTCCAGACACTCTGAAAAACTTCAAAATATGTGCCAAAATTTTATGGAGTTAAGAATAAAAGTTATTATCATATTTTGTTGGAAAGAATATACAAAAAATTGGAAAATAAGTTGGAAAGTAAATGCCATCTCCCATTACACAGGAGGTGTGCTCACAGCTTTTTCCATTTCCCCCTAGTTTAAAGGACCCTTACAGAAAAGTTACTGTATTATTTGACTCTTGAAAATTTGTATGTCAGTAAAATAAGCTGTTTCTATAGGTTGAACCTACCTTACCACACTTAGGCAGAGTTAGGTGGCTTAGATTTCTGTTCACTGCTAACATACTCTTCTGCTATAGATTAATTTTTAATAGGAATATCTTTCAAACATAGTGACAAAACACTACCAAATCCAAGCATGTCTAAGGTCATTCCATTTTTTTTATTTCCACAGCTGCATCTGTCACTTAAGCTACTCCCTTTTCAGGTTTGTTCTCTTCTCTGGATGTCTGGGATGGGATGGGTTTTCTTGCCATGTTGAAGGATGGGAGAGTTTTGCTCACAGCCAAAACCTGAGACACAGTTTACATGTGTTTAGTCCTTCTGGTCATTTGAAATAATACAAACTGTAAATTGAAACACTTTGTGTTAATGCATTCTCTGTGTGAGGTGTAAAGAAGGGCTGACAGAAATGAAAGAAGCATTAATATTCCATGTGTGCAGTAAGAAATATTTCACTCAGAGAGAAAAGTACCTCTATCATGCCTTAACCCCTCAAGCAGCATTCATTCAGGACAAAAAATTACTGAATATGAGATAGTCAGACTGTAGATATATAGTTGAAAGTCTATAGACTTAAGATTTCTCAGTGAGAAAAATCAGTAACCTCAATTTAAATGGATAAAATATTGTTCTAAAAGAAGATGGTTTTTGTTCACTTGAAACAAAGTGGACTTGAGTCCATTTTGTTCATTTGGAAGCATTTGGAAGCCATGTAATTACCTCTTTGCCAAGCTGAAAAAAGGGTCTTTACAATGACTGTCCATCAGCCTGACCCTTCTCAGTAGCATCCTTAAAGATTATGACAGCTTGAAATATGTAGGCCTTTTAATCCCACTTCTACAATCTTCTTTAAAAAAATTAAGTGACATTACAGTGGACACGGCAATTTAAAAAAGGAAAAAAGTTGGATTTCTGCAAAACATTCACTTGTCTTTGATTATGTGTATATTTTAAGAGATTTAATACTTTTCTCATAATAAAATAAATAGGCCTGTCTTGCTTTTTTTAATGATTTTCTGCAAGTGTAGTCTGATGAACTTAGCTCAGTACTTGTGTAAAGATGGAGGAACCAAACAAAGGTTTGTGGTAGTTTTAATTTCTGATTCGCCAAGTTGCTTTCCATCCTTCAGCCAAATTTAGATGGTTTGTCAGCTGAATCTGCATTTTCACTTGCAGTGGCAGATGTAATGAGAGCTATTACTGCCTCTCACATGAGACAGACATCAGCTCTCAGTCCCCCAGCATGCTTATTGTACACTGAATACAGAGTAAGTAAAGCAAACGAAAAGGACATTGCTAAGGCTCTTGGCTTGAACATTTCTATCTAGAAGGTCAGTTCTTGCCTGATATGCAACATCAAACATATGGCCCAGACATTTCCCTGCAGATTTCCTTGACACTGTTAGAAATATATGGTGGATAGTTTCTTTTATACAAAGCCAGGACATCTGTTAAACTGCCCTATGTTTGTGTACTCCTAACCCAACAAGTCAGGAGGGACCATTATGATTAGGTTATTAGACAATCCAAAATTAATTCTTAATAAATTAATTTGAACTGCAGCATTTGAATAAAAACAACCCTTTCATCCCCATTCTGTTTTTCGTTTTTGGGACTCCTATGCTACATGGAGGTGGTTTTACTTATCACGTTCAATTACATGTAGGAAGAAGCAGTCTGGAAAGAAGCATCATGGCAGACTAAAGCTTTTTTTTTCTGTTCTGCCAGTAGGCAGAGTTCTTCCTACATTACCAGTTCTTCTTATTTTGTTTTAAAATATTTTGTTTTTAAATTTAAAAGAAGGAAGTATTCTCCTTTAAAAGAAAAATGACACACTGAGCTAATATATTAAGGAAATCTCAAATAAATTTTCATCAAAAGTATCAGTTCAGATGAAATTAGTATAGTATGATACTATAATGATACTACAGAGGAGTTTTACTATAGGAAAAAATATTGTGAGTAAAATAACATGCTCTGTACATAACATGTCTATCACTACACTTGCTCAGAGTTAAATACTGAACAACAAAGAAAACCAAACAACTGGAAATACTTAATACACTTTTCTGTAGCAGTGTCACAATTATCTTGCTAACCTCTGAGAACTTTGCCAATGGTCCCTCTCAGATTCTTTTGCATGCATTAGCAGTATCTTCTCCTTCTGTGGATATAGCTTTCCTGCCCAGTCTGTGGGAAAGTAGAACACCCTCAGATTGACAGCTCCCTGAAACAGCTTTCTAGAAGTTGCAAAACACTTTACAGGGCAAAAAAATTGCAAAATGTACACTTTACTTATTTTCACCATTTTAAAGGAGGGTGATGGATAGGAATGTAGAGAAGTGAATGCTGTTTGTGAAAGTCATTAATTTTTCCTGTTTAAAGGCTTTTCCAGGAGTAATGAGTTTCACAGGCATCTTTTAAAATGTAGGATGGATACAGGAGAGAGTACAATAGAAAAATTAAAACCTTTAACTCTATATGCCTGTTCTACTTATGTTCATAGAATTATACATCTTTTTTCTTTTCTAAAATATTCCTGAGCAAAGATTTATTCTTATTCCTGCCAACCTCTCAGTTTATTGCATTTTAATAATTTTCAGCACCATGAATCCAGACTGAAATCCTTAAGTATATTGCTTCTATCTACAATTTAAAAAATGTTTACTTGCAGTGATAGGGCATTTATTACATGACCAGTCATCTAAAATGAAGCACAATATTAGTTTTACCCCTTAAGTCTGAAAAATTTAAATGGTTTAACATCTTGTCTTGGCAAAAGATCCCACAAACATGTCTTTCGTTTAGAATTTAAATTCCCTAGTGGCTTTTATTAATCAATATCCAATGTGATTTCATTGTTTTAAAAGGGAAGTAGATATGAGGGCAAAATTAATTTGGAAAAGAACAGCATCAGAATATGACATACCATCACAAGACTGGTGAGTAGGTGGGAAGTAGTTTTCAATATGAAAAAAATAATCCAGTAGCAACAACTTTTTAGGTGCCTTTGAAGTCTGCTGACTTATTTAAAACAGCATTCTATGTATTACTGGCTTCTATTATTGCTTAATCTACATTATTCTAAATCAAGTATTTTAGCTTCTAGCAGTCATCACTTAAATCATGATAACAGCACTGTCAAAACTGTGAGACTGAAGATTCAAACACTTTTTAAAAAATTATGGTCTTTTACTTTGCTAACAGCTTCACCTTAATTCAGGAACAATTGAAAAGAGAATGCTTGTGGAATACAATCATTAATAAGATAGACTTATCTTGAAAAACAAACAGAAGATATCAATAATTTTACATTTTGAATAGAAGGATGTTTTATTCACAAAAGAGCAGGAAATTACTGAAGACCTGATGAAAGAAAAAAAATCTAAGCTTCTTGACCTAGTTCACCTAGACTTTGTACTGTGTTCCAACATCTTTGTTTCTTCAGTCGAGATTCTAGCTCTAACTTGCCACCAGAAACAAATCCTATTTTCAACTCTCTCTATAAAATGAAAACTGCTGATGATATAAAGCCAAGTGAAAGAAATACTTTTGAGTCTTCCCTTAGGGTGTGGGAGAGATGTACTGAAATACCATGACACTATGTATGTCTCAGAGACAGCAGAATCCTACAGTTATGATGATATTGCTAAAAAAAAGGGGGATTGGTCCTTAGCCCAAGCCTGAGAGACAACAAGTTTGTTTCCACCCACACTGGTGAGGAGTGGGCTTTTCTGTGGCACATTTATTTTTAGGAGAGCTCCTTAGGACAGCACAAAATGATCCTGACAGTGAGCTGACAGTTAAATACTATGTGTAGGGGATTCAGTGTCGGCATCCTAACATGCTGTGTCTGTGGTTAATTTTGGGCATGACCTAGAAAAGAAAAATAGAGTTATAATAGGATTGCTACTGGACTGTGCTTAGTATGAAAACATAACTTAGTCTGAAGCAGACTCAGGATCAGTATTTATACACTGGGAGTGTTATTAGCTGCCATCTGATATGAAAGTCTGGAATATTAGGTTTTAGAGGGAAAAAATTCTCTCTTTAAAGGTGGATTCTAATTGAGTTCTTCAGAAAGCTCATTTATTTATGTCATTTCTGCGGACAAACATTGATCAAATCCCTAAGAAAGTGACTGTTGAGTGCACCCAGAATTCAGCTTTAATATCTCGTGCCAAATTTCCTCTTCAAGTAATCTGTAAAATTAATGTGACTTTTATCAGATAATATATTCTCTTGCATTTGAAATTGTAGTTTGACAGAAACATCCTTAAACAGAAACAATAAAATATTAGAATTTACAGTTAAAAATTATTATAAATTCTTTAGCATTTTGCTGACATTGTATTCCTACTAAGCATATCATAATCATAAAATTGCCTAATCCACCTAACATCTTAATTAACACATTATGTGGATTCACAGAACATTGCTAAAATAAAATTAAGGTAGGTAGGTACAGCAAAGGACAAGTAGATGAGAATGATAGGATTATGTTTGATTTTCTACAAATTTAACTTCATTTGTTGTGATAAATAGCAGTATGACAAACAACTTAATTCACAAAGTCTCTCTTGATATTTTGAAATAATTATGAAAAGAATCATCGTTAGCATGCTGAATCATTCAGAAGATTTAATATTAATATTGTTTCCATTAAGAATTTGAAACTATTTTCCAAGTGTTCCATGCTTTAAAAAAGAATAGATTTTCTATGTAAAATATACCAAATTTCATATTCTTTAGAATCTGAAGTAGCTAAAATTGCTTATTTGCTCCTGGTACTAAATAAAGAAGAGAAACTCAGATGGAAGTTCTGGAGAAAATTATAAAATACATTTCAGGAAAAACTTGCTGAAAATGTGAGAAAAGTATTCTCCCAGTTAATTATGTTTAATTCCTTTCGTATTGAAGTGGAAGTGACATGTTTAGAAATACCATTGTTTATTGTATGGGAAATCTTGTATGTATACCTCTTGAGGTAAATGCTTCACAATGACAGAAACTGTATTTCCCATAAAAACAGTAGAATTAAATATGTAAACTATTTGACATTCTACCCCTTTTGTCTTGCAATATTCCAAACATTTCCTCAAAACACTATACAAGACTAAAAAAGACTGAGAAAATTAAGAATAAGCTGTATGTGAAATGATTCTGTGCCACAAAACAGATGCTACGATGTACTTGCTTTTCTCTCATCCACATAGGTTCCTTTAAGTGTCCTTCCAAACTAGTTACACTTTCTGATATCTGCCTCTAAAACAGTGCTTGTAAATCCCATATGCACTTGTTCCTCAACAGGCATCCTCAACATTAGTTTTCTCCTTAAAAAAACATCTGAGGCATTGACAGCAATTAATTCAGACCTATGTGAGTCTGCAGTTCTGGCTTTTTTTCTATAAGGACTTAATTGGTGATTGTTAAAAGTGATCTTGTGGCATCACCTCCTTTGAGCCACATCTCTCTCAGACAGATATTTATTTGGAGACATCCATTTAAACACTTGGGAAGAAAATATCATGCTCTAAATCCTATCAACTAAACTAATAACAGTAGTAGGTTAGCATAGGGAATTTTTTTCCCATATGGGTTCATATGGATGTATGCAAATGAGAATACATATATAATGCTATAGTAGTCTTAGATACGGTTGTGTGACACATGAAAGGAAATGGATGCATAAAATTTCTCCATGCAATTTCTTCAAGATTGAAACATTTCCTATCTCATACTTTTTTTCTTATTTCTAAAAAAATAAAATGGAAATTGATGATATTGTTGAATAGAATTTTTCTGAAACTTTGAATTTTCTGTAATCTTGATGTTTTGAGCGCTTGTTTAAATTTTGGTGGAAAAATAAAGTTAAAATATGAATCCTGAAATTTGGGGAAAAAGAATCACTGACTCAAGTCCTTTATGGTGCTCAACACAATAATTGACAAGCATACTGATGTGGCAGTCCATATCTTTGAAACTACACAATTGAGGGTAGAAGAATGATAACTCAGCTTGAGTAGACAGCTATGTAAAACAAAGGTTTTAGCTGTCTTCTAACTCTGAGCCCAAGTCTGAATGTCTTCATGATAATTGGTTATGGGTTTCTTCCAGGGCACAGGTAAGTATAACTGAGGGAGCAGGTTAGTCCTGAGTGTCTGCTGGAAGGGAAAGCTGAGCCACAGACCAAAGCCTCCTGGAACAGTGTTAGAGGACTACACTGGAGGAGTATAAATTGATACAGCCTTGCCCATGCAAGAGAGTAGTAGTGGTTTTGAGAGTAATAGTTGAAAAGGACCAAAATGATCCAGGGACTGTGCTATTCATGCAGAATACACCTCTACTAGTCAAAAAAAACCAGATTAAAAGTGGTCCTGTGACCTTAAAAATAAGTTGCAGGGCACATTTTGTGTTCATCTCTGTCAAACAGGGTGGCCATATCCAAATTACCTACTGAGAATAATCTCAATTACATGCAGAGTTTGTCTTACCTGAGCATTTGTTCAAGACCACAAGTTAGGACAGGCTAAAACAGGATCAAGGACAATGGTAATAATTTAACAGTATGAAAATTTCATACTGGTGCCAAAAGCAATCTGTTCCCATTTAGTTTGCAAATACATCCATAGAAACAAGGGCAAACCTCAGTGGCTGGATGATTAATTTTTTCCAAGTTGAACTGAATCTTCTATGACCATCCACATTTACACAACAATAGAGCCCTAAACCCTTGCACACAATTTCAGTCCTGTACTCTCAGGTGATCTGTAATAAAGCCAGACTGATTCTATCAGTATGGGCTTTAAACTGGGTGGCATAACAGGGAGATCAGATGGACCCACTTTAGTTAAGTATACACAAATACAATACCAGTTTTACTGTTCTAAGAATTTTGTTAGTGTATTTCAAAAACCAAAGTCAAATATGAGAGTTTTCAGAGGCAATTTAAACTTTCCATCTTTGGCCTGGCCCACAGCAGGATCAGATGTACTCAATCATTGTGTCTGGAAGTCATCTAACAGGATGGGGATAGCAAAATCTGAGCCAGGTATTTTAAATTTTTTGTACACTATATAAATTAATAGACACTGTGGGCTCACATTCCTCTAAAAATGATGTGTATTTGCTTGTTTATCTGTACCTGTTTGGTCAGATGAATCTCAACTTTCCCAAAATGAAAGCAATAAATTATTCTGGTGTGGCAGTGTGCCTACCCTAACTTTCTAAATTGTCTTTGTAGACCACCTTTGAGTATAAAGGATCAGATAGTCATAGACACCTGCACTAATGATATTTTTGTTACTATTTTATAAAGAAGCTATTGGGAATGATATCTGAATCTCTAGCGAAAGCTAATTGTTTTGTTGAATTCATTGCATCTGTATGTTGGGTATCCCTGATACGGTGAAACCAGGTAAAAATTACAGTAAACCTCATAATTGTTGAAAGGATTAATTAATGAACCATTACTGGTTCATCACTGGCATACTGTTCTTATATCATTCAAAAATAATTTCAGGAATTTCAGGAAGGGTTTTCTTGAATAAAGGTGCCAGGCTAGGCATCTTGCCATCTTACAGCTTTTATGCTGTTGTAATAAAATGTACTATTCTGATGTACTTTCATGGACTACATTTTAGTATATAGTCATTAGGCAAATGAAAAATAAGCAAAACACACCTGTTTTACAGAAAATATTCTTGATTTTCTCTCCATTCTCCATATTTTGTTCCGAGTTATTTCAGATTCAGGATACTTGGAAATATATCTACATTTCTATTCAATTTAATTTTCCAACAGAAGACTGCAGGATTGCAAATAATAGGCTGTCAGTTTCTTCATTATCACATGCGTATCCCTTCCTTCTCTGCAGTTATTTTACTTGTGGGTCATTTTATCTGAATTTGAGTGAGAGCAAAAGGGCTAACTCCTCCTGCCAAGAAACAAATTAGCTTTTTACGTTGTTTAATAACTGCATCCAGTTCCAAATGCCACCAAACAGCTATTAAACAGCAAGCCCCTTGAACAAAAACTCAATGGTGCATAACACAGTTGATTAGATGTACTCTTTTCTGAAAGGGCCATTATTCTTAGTAGGCATATTTCATTACTGTTAATCTGAGTTTAAATCTATGCACCCATAAGCTAATAACTCCATCTGAATTGTCTAATGTTATCTAGCTAATCTTTGGATGTCTTTTAATATTTGTGGGAGAGATTTTTGGGACTGAACAAAGTATCTAATGTTCTCTGATGCTGCTTCTTCAAACTGAGATCAATTCTACCTAAGAAGAAAAAGATTTTGCTATTTTACTGCTTACTTTATTTTTCTCTTCAGTTGAAACAAAGCAGTATTCTCAGCAGTTTCCAAGCAAACACATCATTTCCGATTACTGCTTGGTACTGGTTTCTGTGCCTGGCTTACTAAATGCCTTTCTTTCTAGTCAATTTTCTCTATTTGCTGAGAGTAAAATAGGTATATTACCATGAGGATGAGTGTGGTTTGTCTCTATGTATCAATAAGTAATATCAATAAAATATGCTTTCAAAACCAATATTAGAGTAGGTGATACATTGCACTGCTGAAAGTAATAAGGTTCCTAAATTGTGAAGGAGGATTTGCTAGTTTTACTGGAATCTTGATTTAGATGTGTTTCCTGATTTAATAGAGAGCAAATTTAGAAAGATATCTGCAGGTGATTTTATTCAACCAAACAATAGTAGTCCTTCTATTTTATACCTCCTTAAGACACTCTTATTAGCAGTTAAAAATTTAAACATCATTATAAAGTAATCACATAAGGATTTCTTTAAAAAGTAATTTGACATTAATGTGAAATTTACTACATTGTGCTCATATTTAAACTTTGATAAATGAATTTAGAACCTTATAAACAAACATCTTCTGTATAATAATTACCTTGGGAAATAATGCACTAAGAGATAAGAAAGGTAAACTTCAGCATTGTAAGGTTATCTGGTAGCTCTTATTATAGTGTAGAATTTGCACATATGAGTTTTAGAAGTGTGTGCAAAAGAACTTCCTGATGTAACTTGTAAGTGAGCCTACTTACCAGTAGTGCCTGACTAGACCTGTTTAACACCAGACAAGAGCTCAACAGGGGTCAGAGAGTTATCAATGGGGCTGCAATAAACACTAGATTTAATCACTTAAGCTTGCTGTCTCTTGCTTGATTGAACAAGGGAAGTAATCCATAATTTTACGAAAAAAATCCCAAAAACCTGTATATTACAAAGAAAATATGAATCCACAGTCTGTGGTTTATAGTTCATTAGACCATTAGGGCTGCAAAAGGAACATTAGCTCTTTTGGAAGCTTAATGAGAAACAGGAAGAAGATCAAGTATATCTAGTAAAATATATTAATATCAAAGCTGTGCACACTTGTCATTCAAAGGATGATGGTTTTGGGGAATAATGACCACAACAGAGCTATCTTTTTGTACTTCGAAATGCATTTTGTTAAACATACAGACTTGGACAATTTTACTGACATTTGCACGGAATGTTGTTTCCATTGCAACAATTTTATATGTGGTATATAAAAAAGAATATTAGAAAAAACAGGTACACAGTTAATAATAGTTAATAATAATAAGTCCATAATAAGTCCATATGTGTTTTCCTATGCTTTAAACCCAGTTCTATAAGAATGGAAAGTCTGAGACCTAGATGTCTAGCCAGGTCCCTGGGAGGAGGAGGTTTAAAATTGAATCAGAGTAAGCTGACCTTTCAGAAAACCTCTAAAATATGTAAGGAGAAGGCTAGAATCTATCACTTTGAGCATTTACAACAGTTTTTACATGTATCTTAGGGAATATGTTGCAATAAGTGACATGCAAATATTAATAGTTTCTGCTAAGGGATGGATGGAGCAAAAAAAAAAACAAAAAACAAAACCAGGGAATTGCTGGTGGTCACTTTTTAGTGAATTCAAGTGTTTTAAGCCTCTGAAGGATGATCCTTCTGTACTCTAAGCTAGAATAATTTTCTAGGAACACAGTAAAACTTTGTCAAGACTCTGATTCCTGATTAAGTATTTATGTGAAGTGCTTTTACCTTATGTGTTTTTCCTAGAACAACGTTGTTTGACAGACACCGAGGACCCAAAGTTGTCATGTCAATTGTTTCCTATGCGAGAGTACTCAAAGATAATATATATCCAATTTTCAGAGCTCGTCTTCGTGTACAGAATGAAGTTCAGAAGAAGACTTAAAAAGTGCAGCAAGGCAGCAAAATGGCAATATAATATTCCTCAGGGATTTACACATTTTATGTTACTAAACAAAAACCAAACAAATACAATAGAACAAATTAACTGCAAAATATGACTTGTACAAGTATTCTAAGCACATACACAGCCTTTTCTGTACACTTTCAAGTTCTATGAAACAAGGACTTCTCAGAATAGGTTGTATTTAATATCTCAACCCGTGCAAGATTATGATGCAATGGTTAGACTACTTGTGTGAATCTCCACACAAGATGATGGGCACATTTCAGTCTTATCAGAGCCTTAAGAGAGTGTTTCAATGACTAACTTATTTTTCATTTTCTTATAAACTGGATTCTTACCAACTCTACAAATACATATTTTTTTGTCTCCCAATGTATTTAGAAGTATTTATTCTGAGGACATGGGTAGATGAGGGCTTTTATAGTCTTGCCTCTGTCTATTGCACAAAATTTAAGTAGATCACGTGGAGGTCTATTTTCTCTTATCTGAGTCCCCAGTACATTTCACTTACTATTACATAACAATTCTGTTACTACCAAGAACACTGGAAAGACATGAGGAAATTATTTTTGTTGAAGTCCTTGCAGTCACTAAAATAAACAAACAAACAAATAAATTTTAGAAAGCTCAAAAGAATGAGAAGGGAATCACAAATCCAGCAAGCTGGTCAAGGTCACATCTTAGGACAATGGCAAAATGTTGCCTAGGACAGGGATTTGCAGAATCTTACACTGACTGTGAAATAAATGGATGAAACAAGATGATTTGGCCTCATCATACTGCACATAGCATGAGAAGATGCTGAAGGATTCACTGCTTCTAAGCACTGATTCTACACCCATTGATACCCTTCTGTTTGGATTAATTCTTTTCTCTTACTTTTCTTTTATAAGAGCCATTGCTGTCTCTTGTAGAACATCAGTTACTAAATAGTCTTAGAAAAAACAGATTTTTATTCAATCCATATAATATATTAGTTGATTTTCTCACACTGCTTGTCAATAAGTTCTAATTTGAAATGCTAAAAGGAGAATGCAATATAAAAAGGTTTTCACTGAAAGGACAAAACTTCTTCCAAATTACTGCAGTATAACCAAAAACCTAGCCTTGGGTGTTACCACAGGGTCAAACAGGACACACAGACCTCTCTCAGTCTCTGTGCTTTTCAACTAACAGTGTCCAAACGTGTAGGTTTTGCACTTGTCAGTACTATGCAGGCATTGGGGTTTATCTCACATAAAGAGAATGAGTGGCCTGCTCCATACAGTTAAGGAAATAAAGGACAGAAGGCCAGAAATAGAAAAAAAAAAAAAGTTTTGTAATTGCTATAAGAAAAAGGAACAAAATTTCAAATTCAAAATAATCAAATAAATTTAAATTTATTTTTAGCTTCATTTAGATTTTTGGCAGAAGAAAATGAGCCAAGCCCTCATTGCATCAGTTAAAAAGAATACAAGCTGTCCTCCAGCACACACTAGTCCTGAGACAGTGACAAGTCCCAGCACTTTGTTCTGACCATGAGGTGCCTCGAAGGCCAGCAGCTCACCCTGGGAGATATAAAATGGACTTGTGGCTTTGGCCTGGAGGTTAGAAAGCAGATGTAGATGTCACCATTGACACCAATAGTAAAAATTTATACTTAAGGAAGATAGAAAGAGTCAAATACTATGATTAGAGGATTAGAGGATTAAACATCCATATTAGAGGATGTTTAAAATCTTTTGCAGTAGTCAGACTTCTTGATGTCCTTAAGCTTGCAAACATTGAGTAGGTCAAGTCACACTGTACTGCTACACTGCTAATTGGAGTGTACCAAATTAATAATATGTACACACATAATATGCATGCTTTAGAATGGCATAAATAAATTTCCAGACCACTACATACTTACTCATAAGATTTAAACATTTAAAATATCTACTACAAGATAAAAAACTCATAAAAACTGTCATGACTGCTCTCAAAAATAGAAAGAAGGTAAATTACTGTAATAAGAAAAATAGAGACCAAAACAAGAGTTAGGAAGTAAAAGTTAAGTATAACGTCCGAAGCAAAAGTTATACTTACTTTTGAAGCAAAAGTTATACTTTTGAAGCAAAAAAAATGGAAATAATTGAAAATGTTAGAACAACTATTTCAATACTTCTGAGACAATGTCAGAATTGAGATGATAAACACAACTTTTTTAAAGCATGCTTAACATTTCTATTCCCGTCTCTCAGATATTAAGCCATAAGTATTTTTCCCAGTAGTTTTTATTTGGAATTCTATATTAAAATTTATATTATCTTGTCAATTTTCTAAACTTTTCTGAAAAAAATGGCATGCTATTGTGCTAACTGATTCTGTAGGGTGTCTATCAGTATATGCTATTTAGGCATCCTTATATATTTCTGCTTTTCTAAGTCCTTAGTGCATTCAGAAAGCAGATTCATAAAAATATTCTATTAAAATGGCGTTACCAATTTCAGTCTCATATCAGTATACTCCAGTGGTATTCAGTACTTCGAATGTTGCTGGAGAATAAACAAGGCGTTTTTTTCTGGCAGTTAAAAATTACTTTGCTAACTTCAGAACCATCAGACTGATTTTTTATTGTACTATTTCTATATGTACATCATGAAATGACTTTGCAACTGTCTTTTATATAGCAGTGAGAAGAAAAAAAAAGCAATGATATTTATGAGTTAATGTTTTCTGTTATTCTTCTTGTTCTGTAGCAATTGCTCTCCTGTTAGGAACAGAAGATAAAATATAAATATAAGTTATGCACAAGTAATAAAATGTACATATTTCACTGGGCGTTGAAATACTGGAATAGTTTCTGCATTAGGAAAATAATGCTCTTTGTAAAATCCTACTGGTCAAGTGCAAAACTGCAAAGAGCTGCCAGTGCTGATGGCATTGACCTTGTCCCCATTCACACTTAGATATTCTCCATATGTTTGTCATTAAGGAAAAATATTTGTAACACAATATTTAAAGTACCTCTTTTAATGTGAATTATTACCACAGGATGTACCTATGTATAGCTTTCCTCTTGTCTTTGGTAGAAGTGTGAAAGAGATCCTGAGCACCATTTCTCATTAAAGGCATCAAATTTTCACTTTCTGAAACAGAAAAAAAATTTGGTTTTGTGTGCGTGACCATAGATTCCAAATGGATCACTTCTATTTACAACTCATTCTCCAACTTCAGGGGTGTTATTGCAGATATTACAGGTAATACCAACATAATCCTTGAATGAATAATATTCATCTCAACCTGTTGGTGCATATTGAGCCATAGCTGCTTAGTTCCATACCATGTTGAGTAAAAAGATCTTAATGTATCATTTATCTCACAGGATAGATACAATTAATTCCTATTTAGAAAAGGTTTTGTGATTTTCAAAAAAAATAATAATAAAATTCTACCACTTTTGCAACTATAATCAAAATTCTTTAAATGTAATACAAGATGCATTCTGAAAACTACACAGGTCCGAAAGAGAAAAAATTGTTTGCATCTAGACTTGAATAAATTATAGGATTGAATGGAACAAAAGAAAAGATCAGTAAATTTATACAAATTTATATTTCAGTTTGCTTGTATTTGGCATTGATGATCTGGGATTAAAGTTCTAGATGAGTTTTTAATCAGGTATTTAGACAAACCTGCAAATACATTGGGACTTGTATGTATCAAGTACTGTTTTCTTTTTCTTTCTAATGAAAATAAATTGGAGAAATGATATTTCTATATGATATCAGAGAAAATATATTTATTCTAAATAATGCAAAAAATCTTGTCTGAAATCCTGTGATTTGCCAGGTTATGTGGCTATTTGAAAACTTTACTCTTTAAATATGTATATTTGTGATTGAATTCAGATATGTTTTCATCTATGCAAACAAATCAGTTTGAGCACGTCTTTTATCAGGGGTTTTCTATTTTTATTCTTCAAACACATTAACCATGACTCGTATATTAAAAGAAAAAAAAAAAGAAAAAAGGTGGTGAACAACTGATAAGATGTTAAAAAGCCTTGCTAGGCATCAGGTTGTCAACTAAGCCTCAGACAACATTTCTTTCTAAAAGTTGCTGTGCCAGTCTGGGCACAGTCCTGAGCAATGAGCTCTAGGATGACTCTGCTTGAGCTGGAAGGATGGACCAGCTGAGCAAATGGCCAGGGCCGCTGTGGTCCCTCCCAACCTGACCCATTCTGTGATTTTGCAATTTGGACATAAGGGAAAGCAGAGTGTGCAATTGGCAAAGGACAAGACTGATATAATTTTAATCTATGTAGAAATTGAGGTAGGCTTTGCTAACTGTAATGTTTTAAAGGTAAAAGATTTAACACACAAATATACTGTGTTTACTGAGGTAAAACAGGGAAGATGGAGACAGAAATTGTAGATGTAAAAAAAATAAAATACACAAAACCTCATATACAACCAGGCATTGTTTAGCACATATGAATGGAATGTTGCTAAACTAAAGTAAATGTTCCCAAATCCTTTAATTTCTATTCAGTTGTTCAGCTCTATCCCTGAAATTGTCTGTTCAAAGCACTAAATTCAGATTGCATACTCAAAATACTTAGGTAAAACTCTACTCTGCTAGGAGTTTGAAAATGAATAAACAATGCTGATTTCATCTATGCAAAGGATATTGATTTGGTCCCAACTAATCACTGAAATTTTGTTTTTAAAGGTGATAGAGATATCCAGAGAAAAAATTAGAAAATTTATAGAAGATAGGACTAAATTGCATTATGTTTACCCATAAGACCATATTGTAGAGAAATTAATATCTAGCCCAGTGTAGATTACCATCTGGAGGAGTTCAAACTCCTAAGTTATCATTCTTGGAAAAACAACTTTTTCTTTTGTTTTTCTTTGTACATATAGATTGTGGGGGGCTGGAATGTAAGAGAAAGATAGTGCAGAAGGCAACCTCATCCCTGAGGAGTTGCAGCTGCACCAATCACCAAAGATTAGGAACAGGCCTCAGCTGTGTCCAAAGGATGAGTGCTATAAAAGAATGTGTTAGCTGGCTAAGAATAGAGCGGGAGATTTTTGGTTGTGTTGTGAAGGAGTCAGTGCTGTGAGGAGCTATCCATGAGAGCTTGCCAGGAAGGTATGGAACTTTTGCAATAAGATGACAACAATAGATGGCCTCATATACACAGGTCCTATAATGCAAGACTCCAAGATGCTGAAAGTTAATACAAGTTCATTATGTTACTATTAAGCGAGAACAGATAAAAAATTTCCATTATGAAGATAAAACCCAATAAAATAAACTTACTTATTCTCAGGTCTTTTCACATAGTCTCCAATTTAATTTCAATGGAATATGAAATTATCTTCCTAATTATCTCAGAAGGGAAATTAGAATTTTTACCAAGAGTCAATGGAGCTAGGAGGAGTCACAGCACTCTGTTGTCAGTGGTATTGTTTATGGAATAATAACCTTGGGATTGTTTCTCTGAATTTTTCATCACTAAATAGTAAAGCAATTTGTAACTTGGTGTGTTTTATACAGCAGCAAATCTCTTCTTAAGAAATATTTGTCTTTGTGTCATGCATATCTATTAGTATTGTATTTATCATTTTTCTGTTTTGTCTAAATCACTTCTAAAAAAAACAATCTATGCAAATACTTCACACTCTCAAAGAGAGGGAATGTCACCATTTAACCCCAGTAGGCAACTCAGCCCCACACAGCTGCTCACTCACTCTCCCCTGGTGGGATAGAGAGAAAATTGCAAGGGTAAAAGTAAGTAAACTTGTGGGTTGAGATCAAGACATTAGGTAAAACAAAAACCACATGCACAAAGCAAAGCAAGGAATTCATTCACCATTCCCACAGGCAGGTAAGTGTTCTCCCAGACAGCTGGGCTCCATCATGAATAGCAGTTACTTGGAATGACAAGTGTCATCATCCAAAATGTTCCATCCTTTCTCTTCTTCCCCTTAGGATTTACGGCTTACTACAATTTCTGCTGCTTTCAAATATGTTAAGATATGAACAGGGTGAAATACTCATTCATTGCTGTCAGATTTAACTTTGAGAATTTTATATTTATTTCTAGAAGTAGCCAATGTATCCAGACTTTTATTTTTAAGGCATTCCTTTGTAATTTGCTTATGTCAAGGAATGAACCAGAGATAGAACCTGGAAAAAAATCAACTATCAGTTGTGAAATCTAGACTAATTTGAGTCACTTAGGCCTTCTCTCTATATCAAAATGTTTTCATTTTTTGGGTTGTTTTTGTTTGTTTTTCTGCACTGTTGAAATAACAGCATATGTGATTACGGAGATACACCACAAAAACATTTTACAAGCCATACCGAAAATATGTATTGTGTTTCAGAACATAATGCAAAAGAAAAGTAAAACTGATTTTTAGAACTGTGTAGGAAACAAAAAGTTAATTCATGGACATTTTTCTATCCTTTGCTTTATTAAGGTAATTTTTTTTGCTTGGTCTCAAGCAGATCTGACTGACCATTCTACCTATCACATTCACTTAAATTCATGAATATAGATGGTTTAAATAATATTGGTTATAATATCATGATGCATGTCTTTCTATTTTTTTAAATTACTGCTGTAAACCAAAACTATTTCTGCTGAAAGTTAAATGTCATACTGTCGTTCCCTAATCAGGTGTCTAGTGAATAGGAAGAAACACAGTAGGTTGAGATTAGGGGACAGGAAGAAATTCTTTACTGTGAGGTGTGTGAGACATCGGAACAAGTTGGTGGGTGTTCCATCCATGGAAGTGTTTAAGGGCAGATTCGTCAGACTTTTGAGCAACCTGGTTTAGAAGAAGGTGTCCCTGCTCATGGCAGGGTGGTTGGAACTAGGTGATCTTTAAGGGCCCTTCTAAACCAAACCATTCTACATTTCTGTTCTGTGAAGTAAAATGTATATTGTGCTATATAACCAAAGTCCTATGGTTACATGAACTCTGCGTATTATCCCTTGAACTATACAGCTGTATGAGCCAAAAATTTACAGATCATTATTTACAAATAATTTATTGTTGATATAATAATTTTTGCTGCCCTTTAAGTTTTTTTTACCCCCAGGAAAATCCAAACATTCATGAAAACAAAATGCCAATTCCAAGGTTGTAGCAACTCTATTAGGATTCTTGGACATAATATAATTATGCAACCATATAATAAATCTGACATGAAGTTTCTAGGGATTGCTGTCTGTTTCCACCTTGTAAGTTAAAAATATGGAAAACAAGGCGTTTTTCTGAAAAGCTGTAGTTGCTCACTTTGAGACAACAAGACTACTTTCAAATTGCTTCTTAGACTTTTCACATTTGAAATGTCTTCTCTTTTTTAAAGATGAAGTAAAATGCTACTTGAAGCTTTATTTATTTTTATATGAATGATTGCTTTCCTAAACAAGACAAAACCCTATGTTGTACTTCTTTAATGTCATAGGATGAGAACTTTTAAAATAGCTCTAATTTCAGGTCTTGTTAAATAAAAAATGTTAAAATTGAGAAGCGAAATCACAAACAGATTTTAAACAGTGTTTACTTCCATTTATCCTCTTTTTCACATGAGCACTGAAAACAGATTTTTATGTAATAATTTTTAAAATGCATGTTCTTGTAATCACTAAGATGCACCAAACTGCAAATTGGGACACCAAATTCAAACTCTAATTCACTTTCTATTTGACACAACATACACTGATAATAAGTTCACCTTTTTGACAATGTTTGCATTAATACTAGTACCATTTTTATTCAAGAAAACATTTTTTTCTATGTGTGTGGAAGAGCTAAATATTCTTATTGGAGTCAGACTAATGTCCAAGATTATGCAATAAATTCAAATAATATTTGAAACAAGATGCTGTATCCAATTTATTAAAATTATTTGTACCTTTGTAACAAAATCTTTTAATGATGCTACATAGATATATTGCAGTATTGCTTGCTGCCCAGTTATCATATTTTGCAGCATAAATGCTACCTTGTACTATATTAGCAAATTTCTGGGGGGAAAAATAATCTCTACTAAAGTTTGTGCTTGTTTTTATATTATCTTTGTCCTTGGAAATGCTTCTCCTGATTAGCTGCTATACCAGCTGTTAACTGCTGGTAACAGATTTTGAGAAGCAATTGCTTAAGAAGGGAACTAATAGTTAATTAACTTATGTGCTTGTTAAATATCTGAATGCTCTTTTATATTGACGTTTATTAGCACCAACCTTTAATCTTAGACTAAAAAATAAGGTAATTACATTTGTTTGTGCAGCACAGGACCTAATGAGTATTCTGGAACCATGAGAATTTTTAGGATATTGAAAGGTCAATAACGAAAACCTTAACCAAAACTACTTTTTAGTAGGTCATTTCATAAAACAAAGAAAAGATCATAACAACAAAGGCTGCTTTAAAAAAGTTTAATATTTAAATATTAGTTGCCCAACTGTTGGAATGGGTTTCTCACAAGAACATAAGTATGAGAAGTGACATACTGGCAAATAGTTTCCATTTTGTTTGGAAATCCAAAAGCAAAGTAAGAAGGATAAGATGTATCTTAAACCCTGTCCTTTTTGGATTAAGTATTTTGCATACTGAAAATTTAGCATCTTCCACTTGTCATTACAGCTTGTAACCTTCCACAGCTAAATAATAGACTTTTTAAGAAAATTTGGCAGTAGTCACTCTTTTTGTTATAAACAAAATCTTCCAATATATGAAATAGAAAAACCCATGTATAGGTATTTAAGAATTTGTTGCAAATCTAGTTAACATTGTAGTGATAATAAAACCAGTTATACTAGTCCAGGCACAATAACACTAACAGACTTGTATTAATAAGATCTTCATAAAGATCTTGAGAATGTTACACAGGACAAGCTACTCTATCTTATTCTCTCTGCCATTAGGCTGACCCTTGAAAAGACTCCCTCAATCTTAATTAAGGTCAGTGCAGGACTTCCTCAGGAAAAGAGATGGGTTAATACAGCAGATCATCAAGTGTTCAAAGGAGGAGTTCTGTACTGGTCCTGGGGGGACCTATTCCACTGCAGTCGTACATCTGTGTGGACGATATGTCATAGCTTTATTAAAACAACCTGATTTTTTTCGACTGCTGGCTAAACTTTGCAAGGAACAGCCTTCCTCACTCTCCTCTGGCACAACATGGCTTTTCTTAGGCAAAAACTGCTGAGCTTTTATAATATCAAGATACAGTTTAAAATGGTTTGCGCCATTTTAAGGAATGGATTAGGCCTCTCTTAGTCCAAGACTAGTTAGGCAAGTAGTGGAACACTGCACTGCCCAATGACTGTACCTTTTGGGTCTTGCCATATTTTCACATCTGGAGCCATGTGATGGACATATGGAACCAGTAACTCTGGGTTAGGCAGAGGAATGAGTGTGAGTTCCATCCGCACTGCAGGAAGATTTTCTGCTTGGTCTGAAGCAGCTCTGGACTGTGTTGGAGAAGACAAGATGGGATACAGAAAAAGCGAGAGAACAAATGCTGTAATTAATGCTTACGACTTTCCTCTGGGCCATCTGGAGTTTGCATTCAGCTTCGAGGGCTGATTAAGTATTTGAAATGTAAAGCACATAAATAGAAACCCTGGTTTTAAGTCTCCTCACAGAGAGGAGAAATAAACCAAGAACATTTCTTGTACTGGATGAATTTCCTAAGCACTACATCCTTATTTAAAGGACATTGGTAACTCTTGTGGCCTCCTTCTTCAGGAAAACAGTAGTAAAGTTTTGCGGGGGGGGGGGGGTTCATTGTACTTATCAAATAAATGTATTCTGTGAACACCCTCTTGCTTGTGCTCCTTCCAAACCTCTGACCAAAGTGGAAAAAGTTAAAAATGGAAATAAAGAGCTTTGAGGATTCTTGTGGAAGACAGGCTTGGTCTGGAAAGCTGTAAATGATAACTGTCAATTTCAGAGTGCCTTTCAACATAGAAATAACAGAATTTTGATTACCTGAAGAATCTGAGCTTCCCAAGGGTGCATGTTCTTAATAAGTCTTGAGAGTCAGTGTAAAGACTTAGTTATCTATACTTCACCTAAATTAGTCTCTGGAAATTTTTTAAAATGAGCATTGAAATGTTAAGCCTAGGTACTTTTAAATATTTTTGAATGGTTGTGTTGCTGGTTCTGAGGTCTCAACTAGGAAAACAATTTTTTTTTTTTTTTAAGAGCTATTTTATCCTTGTTCCTTGAAAGTGAAGACTACTGTGGATGCCATTAAAGGCATAGTATTCTACAGTGTTGTATAGACCAAAAATGATTACTATTAAATGAAAAATAAAATTGACTAGTATAAATGTACCTAGTGATTAATACCAAATTTTCTGCACCATTTCAGGGCTGTATGTACTGATATCCTTTTTCATTTAAGGGATATGGTGATAATGCAGGTCCTTTCAGAGCCTTGCAGTTTGTGGGCTTAAGTAATACATTGTCTCTGATACTCAGGACCCAAAATTATCACAATACTAAACCTTGATGGTTGCTAAGGAAGCCTGCAATATATATTTTCTTTTTTTTTTTTCCTTTCTTTTCCTTAGAACATTCTTTTATTAAAAAACAAAATCTCAACTTCTATCTTCATGGGTAAATTAAATGCTTTCTAAGTTAATGAGGCTCAATTGTAGGAAGGATTAAAATGTCTGTTTGATAAAAAACTGAAAATATAATAAAGCATTTTTTTCTATACAGTTTATTATTTTATGTAATACTCTCACACACTTCATTCCATCATCCTAGAATTTACATGGGAAAAGTCAGAGAAAAATTTGTTCTTGTTGATGATCTTAAGACCTCTCATTCTGCATATTTTTATAATATACCCTTTGGTCAGGTTAGCTTTTGTATCCCTGTGAAACATCTGGGGTTCTTCTGTATCCTTTTCAGAGCTTAGGAGAGAAGAATGTTGCAGTGCTGTAGTACATCTATGTATATATGTGTAATGAATATATATTCCTTAATTCCTTTCTAATAACTCTTTACACTTCAGTTTTTTACTTCTGCCAAGCACTGAGCTGGTATTTTTATGAAACTCTGTCTTGATTCTGAGTACCAATGGTCATCACCAAGCCCATATTTTAACATATGAAGGTGGAATAATTTCTCTCTGCATGCTGCATTTTGCAATAATTTACAGTTAACTTCATCTTCTATATTATTGCCTCCTAATATATTATAACATCCATCATAATCTGCTGTGTCCTTAGTACCTTGATCAACTCCATATTAGCAGTCAACTTTTTGGTTTTTATTCATCTTTTGAAATATTTTATATATACAGAAATATATATGTATACACACACGTATAAATTCATATATATGTACATGTGGAGAGCTTTGTTCAAACATGGCTTATAGAAAAAGGCCATGAAAATATACAGCTGGTTAAAAAGTAAGAGGCAGCTGTAAGCAGCAAGTTCTCAGGCTTTTCCTTAACAACAATAAACACCATGTCCTTGAGTAAGTGATGAGAAAAAACATGATGGAAAACATGGAGGCCTTGAGAACAGTCAATAAAAAGTCAACAACGGGATGAGAAAAACAAGTATTAGCCTCAACAAGAAACCACAGGTATTGACAACAAAAGGAGGGGTTGGTGTGTAATCTGTAGCCAATAATGAGCTTGGGTTTTGCAATATGTAAGACCTTAATTAACACTACTATAAAAGTGTGTAAGCTGGATCAATAAATCGGAGTTCGATGCTCATCAATCAGATGGTCATCTCCCTTCACTTCATCATGTACACAGCTATTTATATATGTGTGCATTTATATGTGTATATTTAAATAGCATAGAAGACAATGAACCTTTTGCCCATATCCTCCTTTTTCCTTTTTTAGCCAACAATGCTATAAAGGAGTGGTGGTTCTTGCCCCATTTGACCACGGTCCTCATTCTCAGCTGGTGTTAAAGGCTGAGAGTGCACTCAGGGAGTGCAATCTATGACTGCATAATGCCAGGTGAGGCCCTGCTCTTGGGTGACACCCAAGCATAGATGTTGGAAATAATTCACCTTCAGAAATCTCTGCCAAGGTCTGATTGTGCCATCCAAAGCCAGAGTCACACCACAGCCTGGTTCAGCATGCCTCAGAATGTTATGTAGTATGGATTTATCCTTTGATAACTCAAACTACTTTTACAGTGACTTTGAATGCTGCAATTTGCTACTGACTGTTCCCCTCATAAAAAAATTGATCTATAGAATCACTGAATAATTAAAGTTGGAAAGGACCTTCAAGGTCATTGAGTCTGATCTTTGACCAAACACCAACACATCAACTAAACTTTATCCCCCCAATGGCCATGTTCAGCTGTTTCTTGAACGCTTCCTAGGATCATGACTCTGCCACTTTCCTCAGCAGCCCATTCCAGTGCTTAACCACTGATTCAGTGAAGAAATTCTTCCTGATGTCCAACCTGAAACTCCTTATGTACAGCTTGAGGCTGTGGCCTCTTGTTCCATTGGTGACTTCTTGGGACAAGAGACTGCCCCGCACCTTGCTACAACATCCTTACAGGAAGTTGTAGAGGTTGATAACAGCTCCCCTGAGCCTCCTCTTCTCCAGACTAAACACCCTCAGCTCCTCCTTATCAGAGTTACTGCTGCAGACCATTCACCAGCCCTTCTCTGGAACTGCTCCAGCACCTCAATGTCTTTATTGAAGTGAGGGACCTGGAACTGGACATGGGACTCAGGGAGTGAGCTCACCAGTGTCGAGTACAGTCCCAAATCAGGCATTCTTCTGTTTTTCTAGTTTTACTTAAAAGAATAAACAATTTCTATGATACAAAGCATAGTAAGTGGAGGAAATCAGGAAATTAGCTTCAAGATAATCTTTCTGGAACTAATTTTCATAGATGTTTGCATGGCAGGTAGTGCTGAGTTCAGTGCCCAACAGCTGCACTGGCTGTCAACACAAAACAAAGACAGATTATATATTTTTGTATGATTCTTGGTAATAATATTCTCCTGGGAAGAGTAACAGCTTGATTCTACCCCTGTGTCAATTTTTGCCATCCTCCAAAAAGAACCCCTTGGAAGTTAAAAGACTAGCCTTGTACATACAAAATAGTCTTCTGCCTTTTTTTCTTTGGTGAGTAATCATAAAAATATAAGAATAATAGGATTAAAATGAGAGCAGGAAAGCAGATACACTGATCCATAGTGCCTAGTAGCTTAGGGTCAGCCAGTGAGGAAGGTTTTGGGTCCTCCTTTCAGGTGTATGGTTTTTAGTCTAAGACTATGCCTCTGGAGGTCGCAGGGAAAAGATGCATAAGCATTTGGTCAAAATATAATTTCAGTGTGCAGTTTATGTGGCTTCATGTGTGGGATAAATACCTTGGAAGCTAGATGAATGCCATTAGGTGTGTCATATACTCAGATGACTTTTTTTGCAAGCTGAACATGAGGTCATCCTCACATATTGAAGATATAATTACCTCTAATCTCTATCTGAATTGATTTAATGTTTGAGAACACTTACAGAGGTGTTCTCTTTCTAGAGAAAAGAATCAAATCTTATAAGATGAAACAAAAGTAAAGAAGATGGAAAGTGGTTTGTGCACCTCTCAGAAATGCTTACCCTCTCACTCTGAAGTAATCCATCACTGCAGAGTCACAACAAAGAGGTTTTCTCATTAGCCTGAACTGTTTTTCTTCTACTCTAAAGATCCACTACCACTGAAGATAGGAAGTTTAATCACAACTTCTAGAATATTCCACTTTTCTTTCTCTTGCGTTTGCCCTTTTCTTCTTGTAAGGTCTCAACTAACTTATGATTCAGGATGTAGTTTAACACTATAAATATAACACAAGTTAAATCATCTGCCAAAAGAAACATAGCAGCAAATAACTGCTAACCTCTGAGCAGTATGGATGTTTTTATTTCACTATTTATTATACTAATTTATAGAAGTAGGCAGAAGAGTTAAAAATGCTCCTAATATGAGTAAATTCTATTTTATTTCATTCTACATCTTATTTTCAAGTCTGACAGCAAGATGAATCTGCATTTAATATTTGCTGCTAGTGCATAGATGATATTTATTATCATTTAGGATTCAAGGATATCTGAATTTCTTTGTGGTATAAAGTTTCCAACATTATTTTTCAAGCTCTCTTTTTGCCCATAGAATGGAATCGCTATGCTCAGTAACTGGGAGACTGATTTTGACAGTATATTAGTTTTAATTTGAAGTAAAATTACAAATACTGCTGAGAAGGTCATATTTCAAAAATAATTATATAAAATCTCTCCTGTAGGAAAGGTCTTATGGTTTGAGGATTTCTTTCCTTCTACTTAACTGATCGGTAACTCCTTACCATCATTATTAATATTTGAGCATTGCAGAGTAGCAGAATAAAATACTCAAGGCCATTGGAATCAACCATTTTCCATTACTTTCCTTCTGATCTAAAATGTATACTTAATGAATGTCAGTTCTTCAGCTTCGAAAGGTTAAAAGAAGCAAAAAAAGGTACAGGACAATGCCATAAGCTTTGTGACCTGACATAATGTGCCTTAAGATAGAAATTAGACACTACTCCCTCTCTTTGCCAGAACACTGTTTAGTGGAAGAACAATAGGAATCTAGACGTAAAACACTTCCCCTTGAATTTTAGCTTTTTGTTTCACG
The DNA here is from genome assembly GCA_020466415.1 of Ammodramus savannarum pratensis. Classification (NCBI taxonomy): domain Eukaryota; kingdom Metazoa; phylum Chordata; class Aves; order Passeriformes; family Passerellidae; genus Ammodramus; species Ammodramus savannarum. The sequence continues at coordinate 84,900,105 of JAHXMQ010012338.1, read as the reverse complement.
CTATTTTCAATTTCCACACCAAACTATGACATGCACATGGATCATATTACAAAGATCTAGAACTTAGGTGTTGAGGTTTATTTAGCAGAAAACAATATATGTATTTAAATTTACTAATTTCAAATTCAGAAGGGGAAAGTGAGACCTCTTTCTAATTGTTCAGACTATTTTGATGAAAGTTATATCCAAACTGAGGTAATGTGAGCTACCTCTACTTTTCTTTCACTAAGTTGACAATAGCAAACTGTAAAGAGACATACATCGTAAAATGTTGGACATCTTTTACTCAGGCCAAATACTGAAGAAGTTGATAGATGGAATGGTATTTTAAAAATACAGTAAAATATGTATGGTAAATAATGTATGATGGTGTAACTGTGCAAAAGTAAAGAACATTTAAGACTTTAAAATTCAGAAAAGGCCTTACATTTTTAATAGAGGTTTCTAGAGCAAAGTAAAATACTCAACTAGTTTCACAAGCATTAACCTTTCTTAATATAGACAAAGTGTGAGTATATTTTCATAAATGTTCAGGAATGTAAAGTTGCCTTTAGCAATTTTTTAGCCTTTTTAGCCTTTAGCAATGTAAGTTAATACAATTTGTGTGAAAGCGTGTATATTCTTATCTCTTTAAGTCTTTCCTTTTTCTTTTGGAAAGATCATAAAGACACCAAGGGTTATTTTGTAAAGGAAGAGTACAGAATTATTTATTTTTATTTCTGGAGCACTGAGAAAAATAGTGATCAGTCAGGAGAACTTGAGGTTGCCTACTGATAGATGTGGAACTGCTTCCAGTTTCCCAGAGGGACTAACAGAAAGAATAACTGATTAGATAGGGAACTGTAGCCTTTTTACAAAGATCAGAGAAATCAATAAGAAAAATAAATATATCTTTCTGTGATTTATATAAGATTCTATGTTTCTTGCCCCCTATGTTCAATTTCCTTTACCAGCCTGGAACAGGAGGGGATTCTAGCATTTACAATATCAACTACTGTTCTTGACCTTTTTGAAGACATAGTTTATATATTTTCTCTTCTTCTCAAATGTTTAAAGATCTTTGCTCCTCAGGGCTTACACAGAAGGTGCAACACTGAAAGCTTTTTGTAAGGAGCCTGCAAGATCCTCAGGGCAAACAGTTTTTCTTGAGTCTGTCTGCAAAGCACAAAGCACACTTTCCACAGCATAAAAATAAATCTTACTCTCCATCATCCCTGGTAGGCAGTTTGACAAATTTTATATTAAGTAATTGCTTTTGGCTTGCTTGTTCAAGGTTCCAGGCATCTTTCAGTTCATGATAGACCTTGGGGAGGGAGTGAAGTTTCTCAGACTCTTGCAGCAAACAGCCAGCACCTTTAAATATTGAATGCTCTCCAGTAACATTGTATTTGTTGAAAAAAATCCTTTTTTACATCAAAAATATTTGTGAAATTTATTAATTTTAATCTGCATTAAAAACCTTTTGGTTTTTACATGACAACTCATTCTAGATTAGAGAAGCATTATCCTGTTATATTGAATTTTGTCTCTTCTCTTCTGGACATAAACAAGAGGATTGAATCCATAGTGTAGTGTCCTGAATGACTGCACTGCAGACTAGTCCTTCTGAATACATTAAGGCCTGATTAGAAATAAAATTCCTAGAGAATGTCCAAATATTGCTGTTAACATAGCTGAATTTTAATAAAGGCTAATATGGCTTTTGCATGACATTCACATTTCAGCTCAGAAAATGCTTTGACACTGCACTTGACATAGTGAAATAATTATCAGTATATGTATTAAGTTTTAAATCAAAATATCATGAGTCAATACAAAGAATAGCATTTTACTCATAGGATCTATATCATAAGATTTATACCCTGTGGATGTTACAGTAAATAGAAATCCTTTAATTTTTTTATCTTAAAAAATACAGAAAAAGATTTCAAATACAGATTAGGGACATAGAGAATAAATTAATATTTTAATGCAGAGGTTCTTAAAGATTTCAAAACAGGTGAATTTTATACAGAGATTTAATAAAGAATACTTCCCTCAAGTCTGTAATTATGTTCCAGTAAGAACTAAGGTTTATCAGTAGATCTGGTGAGTAGTCTAAACATCTAAGCAATTACCTGATTTCTCTTGATTTTGCAAGTAACTTTCAGTAATTGTAAAGCATCTTTACATTGATGAGAAGACTAAAATAGTTTTTCAACACTTAAATTCAAATTTTCTGTGATTTTAGATGAGCTAACATCCCCCCACCCTCCCAATGACCTTTGCAGCCTTTTCTGACATTTTAGAAGGCTTCTGCTGAAAACTTTTGAGGGAGATAGATACCTAGACAAATATCTTCTATCTTTGGAATCCATTGAGTAGAGATCCTCCTTTTAGGTCTCTGAATTTCTGCACCGAAATATTCAGAAATAAAGCAGTTAGTAGTGCTGAAGCTTTTTTTCTAACAGTCTTGATAGTGTTGAAATCTACACATTTTCATACCCTGAGTATTCTTCTCATCAACACAGAAAATTAGAAGTGACCTCAGTCCTTTAGTTAGAAGCAGACCACAATGATTCTGAGAGTTTAAAAGAGCTGTTTGTTGAACTAAGGAAAACTATGGCAGTGTAGAGAGCATCCAAAGGATCTTGATGGGCAAGCTTGGACTTCCAAGATTTGGTGCTTCTTCTCTGACCTGTTTGCTGATATGATAACTAAATAAATAAATAACAGTCTCCTAATATTCAAGCTACCTGCACAATTAATTCACCATCTCTATTAATTAGGCATAAGTTCTTTGCTGGGTTACAAGATATTACCCAATTCTAATTGATAGAATTTATAGATCTACCTCCAAATATAGAAATAATATATTAGAAATATATATAATAATAATAATATATAGAAATAATATTAGAAATAAAATTATATTCCCTTTCATTTTCCCTTGTCGAATCAGACAGGAGAAGAAGAACAAATGTCATCTCCCTGGATTTCTGATTTCTCAAAAGTCTTTCAGTATCTAAAGGGAGCTTACAAAAAAGATGGAGAAAAACATTTTACAAACTCCTCTTGTGACAGGACAAGAGGCAGTAGTATATAATGAATGAAAGTAGATTTTGGCTGCATATTAGGAAGAAATTCTTTACTGTGAGAGTGATGAAGCACTGGAACAGATTGCTCAGAGAAGCTCTTGATGCCACATCCCTGGAAGTGTTAAAGACCAGTTTAGATGGGACTTTGAGCAGTCTGATCTCATGAAAGGTTCCCCTTTCCACAATAGGCAATTTAGTCTAAGTGGTCTTTAAGTTCCCTTTGAACCTCTTCTATCATTCTATGATTCTAAGATTTATCTAAAGGTAACATCACAAATGTTCTTTCCCATAGACTTGTTCTTATGTAGACTGCATGAAGATACCTGTGGTCTCTTTTGCAATCAAAATACTATTCTCTGATGCATCTTAACATATGTTTGTGGAAGTCAGAGGACATCAAGTAGAAAAGGGCAACATTTAAGGGAAAGCCAGGACTACTTATGATATAAATGGATTAGATGCATGTTTTGGAATCAACTGAGAGTGAAAAGAAGTAAGAAAAGTGATTGATGTTGCTTCCCACTGTGTATTCAGATGAGTTTGAAGACCATGTCACTATTAATTTACTCCTAAATATATCAGAGCTTCTAGGCTTGTCACAGTAGGAAATTTTAAAGGCTTGTTTTGCATAAGCAATCACTTTTATTCCTTTTCAAGTACAATTATATTTTTTTCTACTCTCTGTATGGAGTCTTAGACAGGATCAAAGAAGTCCTGAAGTGTAATGTTTTATAGTGTGATTCAGTTCCCCGTATAGTGGTACTAGAAGGAAGATTATTTATTTGATGTGTTCTTTTGTAATGTCTTTAGTCCTGATGAGATGCTTGGGCATCAGTTACTCTTGAAATTTCAGTCACAGGAGGAAAGGGAAAAGGTGTTTCCCTTTCAGGTACATTTCAAGTTACACAGCAAATATGCTTTAGGGTCACAGTTTGAGGCCAATAAAGGGGGGACAGATTTTCTCTGGCGGTTCTTGACTATTTAGGAAACAGATTTCCCAAGGCTTTAGATGTTGTTTTGGAATTTCCTACAAGAATAGACAGTATTTGTTTTTCATAATAAGCATCTGGTTCTTCATCAAGAAACCCTCCAGAAACACTTTGCACTCAAAGAAATAATTAGCATTTACAGTTTGGGGAAATTTATATGCATACACATTTTTGATTCAGTTCTTTGGAATGGCATGATAAGAGAAATTAGAAGAGTGAATTAGCAAGTGAAAGAGCAATAAAATAATCCTGAAAGATTTATACTTGGATAAAAGTAATCAATTGCTATGATATTTGTCTTTCATATTTTAAATATAAAAGTGCAGCTCTCATTCATTTTAGGACTGCAGTGGATAAATGAACCTCTAGAATGCTACCGCAGGTATCGGTTTCTGTCTACTTAGCCAACATCTTCCTAAGTTTTAAAATTACTCGTGGTTTTAAATAACACACCAGGAAATTAAAAACAAAATCTATTAAAGAGTTCTATTTCCTGTCTAATATATATATATGTATGTATATATTTTAAAGCAATCTATTTATACAAAATATCCACTAGGCAAAGAGCATAATTGCTGAGTGTAAACTGTTAACTAATGATCCATGAGACTGGATCATCAAAATGGGACTCTGTAGCTGAAAAATGTTACTAAATTTGAACTTTAGTGACATCATTATAAAATACAAGACATCCAGAGGGAGAGATGAAAGAAATTAATACGGCACTGCAAAACAGAAGTACCTTATTCCAACCGTAAATGTTGCAACCAATTTTAATGAAGTATTTAAATTTTGTAAATTTTCTTTTGTGCATTAGGTAGCTTCTCTTTTAACTAAATAGGCAAGGTTCAAAATTAATCAGAACTCAAGTATTTGCACCTTGCTTCTCAATCCAACACTGTAGGAATCCAACATTGATGAACTGCTGACCATGAAGAAAAGCAAATCACTGGCTCCTCTGATATCCTCCTAGAAAATATCTGCTGAATTCAAAGGTGATTTTAAGGCATAGGAGATGTGGTTAGAGCAAAAGGCCACTTGGACTTTACACAGCTGTTTTGATCTCAAGGAAGTTAAATGGGAAAAAACCCCAAACAACCTGCCCATCATATCCTGAAGCACAGATCTATGTACAGAGATTCCTGCACACACAGACATGCATGCCAAGGTACACACAGACATATGTGTTCAGCTTGCTGTAATTCCTTTAGCAATTCCTATGAGCTATGTCATGGGGAAGTGGAAGTATGGCCCTGAGTTCCTGTTCACTCCTGAGCTGTTTTGCTAGAAAGCCGTGCTGGGCTCTGTGCAAAGAGATATCCCTGGCACTTACAGAGTCATGATCCACTGATTGATAGTATCTACCTTGCAGGACTCCTGCTGATCTCTTGATGATGGGAATGCTGCCGCCTTACATAGCACAAGCTGTCAATCTGTGCAAAATGGGAACTTAGAGAAACTATTAGATAGGAGCAGGTGCCTTGTTAGATGTAGGCAATCATCTGTTCCCAGAAAAGGAAAGCCTTCCTAATCTTGCTGAGTTCTCTCAGATTCAATGAAGCAGACTGCCTTTCTCTTTGTGAGGCAAAAGCTTGGTGCTGTCAGAAAGTAAAATAAAGGAAAAATACAGAAATCGTTACTGAGAATCAAAATCTTTGTTCACAAATGCAGTGTAGTGACATTTCACTTTGCTTCATCTCCTATTCTGAAGCCTTTTAGATTTTTCCTGACTTCTATATCTAATTCTAGTTCTTTTTACACTTTTTTTGATGTATTCTAATCCTCTGTAGACTCCATCCAGCTAAAACCCTGCTATGGCCTTAGAGTATTTTATTTGCTGCTACTAGTAAATCATTCCTTGAGCAATAAGCAAGCATTCAAAGCAAACTATGTCGTCCCTGAAACTTAAAAGTAGAAGTGTATTCCAGAAACTCTGGAAGGGTGTTATGGCCCACAGAAAAAAACAAAAATAATTAGAAATCACAAGACTTCTCTCTTCACAGACAGCAAGAAAAAAACCAAAAGGAAATATAAATAAAAGAAAGAAACCTGCATTTATCCAGAACAGTTTGGAAAAACCTAAAGAAGAAAACAATGGTGTTCAGCCTGTTTAATAAGTTAAAGAGGTTATGCCAACATATGTAAATAGGATACTCTTAAACCTGATGAACAAAACCTGGAAAGTATTCCACAGACTTTGCCTGAGGATTCCATCCAGTGTATTTCTTTCTAAACTAAAGAAAACTACTTCATCTGAGAAGCCTTAAATTAAATGTCATTTAGGCTGGCTTTTTTTCCACCAATTATGAGTTTTCATGTTGGAAATAAACAAGGGTAAATTTGAAAGAAGAATTCTTTTCTGTAAGGACACTGTTTTTGTCATTTGTTACTGGTGAAACAAAAAGTTACAACATTGGCTAAAAATATGTCAGTAGTTCAAACCAATATGGCAAACAGCCAGACTGCTTTTCAGCCCTGCTCCATTTAAGACATTTCTTATTTTATGTATCAAGCGTATCTGCGGAGACGTGTTAACTAATTTGGTTACTAAAAAGCTTAAGAATGTGGAACTAATATGAAATGAGTAAAACATTATCATTTATTCATAGTGCTTTCAACTGTATCTCATTCTCCATTGTTCATCTCTAAAATGTCAATCTAGATTAAATATATTTGAGATAAAAACATTGAGTTGTATTAAATCTGTTGCTGTGGTACACAAAATACCCAGTGGAATTATTATTTTTTTTTCAGGGTAACTAATTCACCACAGCTTTTAAGGAAAATGATTGTGACAGATGATAGCTTCAACTTTATTGTGCTTGCCTTTTCAGTCTTTTGGGATTTTTGCAAATGGGTTTTCAGCAGATGCACTGGATGTCCCTGGATTGAAGGGCCACTAAGACAAATTTCCTCTCTTTCTCTCAGACTGCTCTAAGGCAAACATAATTATCTGAGCTTTCCTTCCATTTGTCTTTGGGTGATATCTAGTGTAAAATGATCCCCACATGTGGAAACGTAATTAGAAGGGTCATCCAACACAGACTGCATTGAGAAGCTTAGCATTGCCTGGGAACTTGAGGGAGGAAGGAAAGATATGGCAAAATCTGAGTCACTCTTGGCTGCTTGGCATTCAGGTTTCTCTCAGATGTTGTGGCTGTCTGTGCATCCAATATCAACAATAATCTAGTAAGAGTTCAGGACTGCCCCTAACCTTAGAACTCCTTTGGCAGGTGCTTTCAACAGAAGGTGCAGTCGTGGCCATCAGTCACAATTTCAAAGAATTCTTTTTGCCAGACTGCATCAGTATTTAACAAGATTTAGGCTAAACAAGCCAAACTTCCTCTCAGGACTGTCTATGCCAAACACAAAGTTATTGAAGAATCAGCTCTATTTGATTTTGATGTGGAAGCACAGAGCTGAACGTTGTTGGAGTACTGATGATAATGGCACTCACCTCACACCTCTGTTTTACAGGCTTGTGCAGCCAAGACCAAATTCTGTCTGTGCTAATCTGAAGAACAGAGGGCAAATTAATCAATGTATTCAACTCTGGTTTCATAACAAAAGGTGTGAATGAACTCACCCTACTTTAATTTCATAAAACTGTCAAATTTGTAACTGTTCTTTGAATAAGTAATGATTAAATTATAAGTATTATTTTTGCACCTAATAGTAATAGTGATGTCACTCCTGGTTATTGCATGAACATATTTGCTAATCTGAATTCCTCTTTTTTCCATAGTCATATCTGAAGCATTTGCTTAACCTATGGTACTGGAATGAGTGTGCAAACACATAGTAAAGAACTTCCCCATTTATAAATAAATAAATAAATAAATAAATAATAAATAAAATATTAAATGAAAAAAAAAATTGTGAGGTTGCAGAGCAAGAGAAGATTGGAATTATTATTAATTTCAAAGATCAGTCTTTGAGCATTTAAATTAAAGTTGAAATAATTCTAAATGTATCACATTTTGGAAAAACTTGATAATTAATCATGGATGACAGAAATTAAATGACAGTGCCTCATAAGAGTCAATCTTGGGTGATATTCAAGTCTATGTACTCAAATCAAGCTACTTCTAACAAATTTTATTTCCTACCCTTCAAATATATTTGCCAAGTTCTGTCATCAAATACATGGACTGTCATGATGTATGGATCTGATTCACTCAAAAAATAGAAACATTCAAATTCTGGTCTTAATACAAGGTCTGGGTGCTACTTACTGTATTTACTAGCCAAGAAAAACATAGATTAAGTTATGTGAGTAGGGTAGTCTAGGGAGTCTCAAGTCTCTGGCTGTGCTTTTGAGTGAAAGTGATATAAGGACAGCAATGCATTAGCACTTTCATTTATATATGGCCATTTATATATTATGTCATGTTTGCTAAATTTCTCTTTTGTGTGTATCAAAAGGCATTTCCACATTCTGTTCATTTAGATGTACTGTCTAGTATAACACGTTATTTAATTATGAGTTGTTTTTCAGCATATATTTACCTTTCATTGTACAAGATCACACTTAATCAACAAACTTCTATGTATTTCTAACTTTTCTATTTAACACAAAATATTTAAAAAACAGAGCTTGTCATGTAAAACAACAACAAGAAAGCTTTCCCTTCTGCCTCCAAAAGACTATGCTTATTCAAATACTGTGTTTCATTAAAAAGTCAGCAGCTTACTTTACTGGCTTTAGCCTGTGTTTCAGAAGCATTTTTATCCAGCCATAACTAATGCGTATTCCTACCTGTGATGCTAAGGGTTGAAGTGCTGTCAGCTTTTGTTGGGGCTGCCCTCCTTTATCCACTAAATTACCTCAGGGGAAGGTAGGACTTCTGAGGCAACCTAAATTCCAAGCAAACTTCTGTCAGAAGACTTTTTTGGAGAAGGCACCCTGACCAAGCAGTGTGCATAAGACATACTGGGCTTGTCATGTTTTGTCCAGGCACAGAGCCAATGTTGTGCATCCTGACAACTGCAGGCAGGGCTGTCAACACTGTTCTACCCAGGATATAAAGGTAATATTTATGAATTTATTTTGCTTCACCTCCAGACACCGGCTACTGGATGAAGTGTCTGCTGGTTTGCTTCTGCAAACTCTGCACCTGTAGTAACCGGACATAATCCTCCTCTTCTTTCCTTCTTTCATCTTCCATCCTTCTGGCAGGATAGGCAGAGAAACAAATTGTTAGAATCTTTAAAGTTTGCTCTTTTAGGAGATTTATTTTACCTGAAAATGCTTACTTTTGAAGATGTCATTTCACCTTGGTTTTACAGTAGGATTGATAAAACAGTAAAATCCCTTTGAAGTGAAAATAGGCAAAATTAAAGCTTCTTCTGTTTAACCCACTTTTTAGAAAACATTTCAAGAAACAAAATGGCTTAAAAGCAGACATTTTGTCAGGAGCCATGAGCTTCAGAAAAGCTGAACACCAGCTCTCTAGCACATTTCTAATTAAATATGCAATTAAAAAGCTTTCAGTTGCCCCTAAGGCTTCCCAACCTATTTAATAGAAAACGTCTCATCTTACTTTAACAAGCAAGATAAAACTTTCTAAAAAAAATTGTCCAGTGTTAAATAAAGTGCTTTGCCTGCTTTGTTTCCTCTCTGTGCTTCAAAAATTTATTTTATGATGCATCAAGTGGCGCAGCATTTTAAAAGCAAAACAGTAAAGATAATGAACATTAAATAAGTTTGTTGGAAAATTAAAGTGATGTAGAGTATATTTTAGGCATTTTCTGGCAGCTGAAGTAATATTCAGGTTATATTTATTAATTACATATAAATTATAAAATTTAAAGATTTGCATTTCAGTAAAAGAAGTCAGATGAAATGTTTTCAGGTAAAGTATTTTTATTTCAGTTGGACTATCAAAGTTGTTCCACTGAATGGTGCAGATGGTGGAAGTTTGATCATAGTAGAATAAATTATAGGATGCTTTTCTTTTTGTACTTAGTCCTCTGATTTTTATTTTGTTTTTTTTTTTTATTATTATTTTAGAGAGACTTTCATATTGGCATTGAAGCACAGATGAAAGATATACACAAAAATGGCACGTGGACACCTATCATGAGTGAGGGTAGTCAGAATAGGAGAGAGGAATGGACATGGTCCTCATCTCAATGTGTAGGTCAAAGTTGGAAAGTGTACACTGGAAAGCAAACCCAGCAGAAATAAGCCCATGGAAAGTGTCCAGGGATATACTGAAAGCCCTTTGTGCTTTCGAAGATGCAGTTAAAATTAATCCATGCTCTAAGAATTCTTATATAATATTTTTGGTTTTGAATTGTGGTGATTGGAATATTTCTCACACCAGCATTAATCATAATAATCAAGGCATTTAAATTTTCTGCCAAGTTATACATTTCATGTGCTAATTTTCTCTCTTTACTGTCAGTGCTTTTGGACATGCAAATCATTCTTTTTTTCTTCAAAACAGCAGACACCACTTCAACCCACCATATGCTCATGGGACATGCAGTGGTGAAACAATCTCTATGTAGCTCCTAGTTCCTCAACTCATATGAAAAAAATCTCTTTAAGTCCTGGAATGCATGTTTTGTGCTATAGTCCATTTTCTGTCACAAAAAGTTCTCTGGAACATTACATTCTTTTTTTTTTGACATAATAGAATTATAATTAATAAAGAAGTAAGTGCCTTACTGACATTTATTTCGCACAGTAACTACCTGAAGGTGTCCTTCCCTTAAAAAGTGCAGTCACTTTTGGAATGTAAAAATCTTGCCAACTGCATAGAAAACTTTCTACAGTGTTTCCAAACTGAACAGAGGAGGTTACACAGGAAAATATATTTTTTTCCATTTATATCTCCTCACATATGTATTTTTCAAATCTTCTTTTTCAACATTTTATCTTTTCTAGGTTCATTTTTGTGACAAGTGATTCATGTCTTCATGTGGCTACTTAATTTCAATATCTGAATGTAATGCAGACATATGTGATAAAGTAATAATTTATTAATACTAAAGAGCAGCAAAAGAAATATCTGTTAGAGATAAATACACATTTTTAATCAGTGATGCCTCTGAAAATAGAACTGCATAAACACATTAAAATAAATCCAACTGAATAATTTTATGTTGTCCCACTGACACTCTAATTACATGATTTTTAAGATCCCACAATCTTCTGAAAATATAAAAACATGCAGCGCATTGTAGCCCTGATCCTGAGGGCTGTGTCCAAAATAAATTATTCTCCAAGAAGAATAAATGAATAAATTTATTTTAAAATAAATTCTTCTCCAAGATAAATTCTTCTATTTTGTAGCTGCTTTTCTAAGAAAAAACAAATTTTGTCTCTGGTTTTGTAAACATAAAAACCTCCCTGTAATCTAGTGGTGGACCAGTTCCTGTGGTGAGTGTTTTGCAGTGGTTAGAGATTTAGATTCTATTTCCCCCATTTTCAATTTGCCTGTAATGGAGTTCAGGAGCAAAATAAACCAGAAAAAGTGAGAACAAACATTCCCTTCTATGCTCTCACATATCAGTGTATATATAATACATACTTAAGTTGTGATGATGACAGGTTTTGTCTCAATAAATGAGTATTACACTGTCAGGAACACATGGAATTCACTTTTTTCCTTTCTTCACAGGTCTACTCCAGCTTTTTTTATCCAGGGAAAATAAGTAACTTGTAGTTAAATGATTTTTTTCAGTTATGCAAGTCTTGGAACTCACTGACTAAACTAGTAAGTAAACTCTTGGGATTGCAGTTCTGTATTGAATATTCATGTTATTGAGTTCAAAATCCATGCTTTAGCAGTATTTTCTAGTATTCCCAGAAACATTCCTTTAGTCTAACTATTGACTACAACAGAAGTGTCAAGCGATGAACTCAGCTAGAGCAATTTGCTTACAGAGCTGAACTCATAAAAACGTAAGGGAAAAGGATATGAAGGGGCGCTATCTTATCGTGCATCTTCATCAAGACTTATGCCATGGAATTTTTGTTTTGGATTTGGAAAGGCACATAGGGGTAAAGTTAATTTAGAATAAATAATAGAATTACAGTCGAAACCTGCAGTTCAGTGACTCACCCAAGGCCAATGTATTGCTGTTGGAGGAAAATTAATACTCCTAGAGTAAGTTTAATTTTACCTATGTTATTCTGGAGAAAGATGAAAATATGTAGGATACTTCAAGGGAATAAATAAATAAATATTCTAGGAAAGGAATAAAGACACATAAATGAATAAGAAATAAATGTGATCTTCTTGCGACAATGTAACTAAAGAGAGATTTCTCATGCAACATCAATAGGATTGTGTTAACAAAATAGAAATAACGAAAAAAGAATAAGGAATAAAAGTTGAAATGGAGTCAACATATCTAAAAATGTGGCTACAGCATTCATATATTTTATGCCTTTGAGGATGGTTGTAATTTTCTTTTGTATGGATGGTGATGTAAAGAAATTCCAAAGAGTTGTAGGTATAAGGAGATTGATAATATCAGACAAGTTGTAGTAGAAGAAATGGCACAGATAGAAAATATTGCTGAAATAATCTGCAAGTTACCAGACCTGCGTGAAGAAAAGTTACTAACCTTATTTCTATTGAGGCTTGTGGTTTAATATCCAAAACATACGAGTCACCAACAGTGTTTAAAACTAGCAAGTATTTCTGCCAGAAAGATATATCAGCTGCTATAGAATCAATGTTATTGAGAGGTTTCAGGATAAATTAATTTGATACCAAAAAAAGAAACTTGATGCAATATGATAAAATTACATCCAGCAGAATATTTTCTGAGTTGAACTAAGCTATTTGGTAGGCAATCCTAGAAGAGCTTTGTTCCAAATAGAAAAAAAGATATAACCTTCCCTCCCCCAATCCCTCAATACTATTTATTTCTCAGGGGTCACAAACTAATACTTGTTAAAGTGGAGAAATACACATGAATGCTTCCCTATATCTTCAGAAGACTATTGGTTTTCCATTACCTTAGTCTTTGTTTTCAAAGTTTCTAGGTTTATAATGAAAAATGGTGAGCTAACTCAAAGCATGCAAAATTCTGAGCCCTGTATGAATCCAAAAACACATAAAAGAAGGATTTTTAGTACAGAATAATTTTCACTCTGTGAAATCCTGTTGAATTTAATAACTTATTAAAAAAAAACAACTTAGAAAACACATCATTTTTCTTGTCTAGCTGAGGAACAAAGTAGCGTTACATCTATTCCTAGAAAAGGTCAAATAGCTTAAGCCATTTGCTCATCATAATAGCTATGGTAGTATTATGAATAAAAGCTTTAAATACCTTTTCTTACATATCTCAATTTTCAAGGGGATTCACAGAGATTTAGTAGCGTGTCTCCTATTAGAATATATCACATACCTAAATGAACATACTCTACACTGAAAATTGAGATATTCAGAGCCAATTCAGTGATCATATATTCAGGCAAGTAGCTTATATTTACATTTTCATTACATTCAGTGGAACTACTGAATTCTGCATTTTCAGGAACAACCTATTAAATGTAGCACAGGAAAACAAACACATTCCAATCCTAATTCTAAACAGAAGAATATTTAAATATAATCTTATGAATAATTTCCTACAGCATTGTGGATTTATAGCTTTTGAATTGAGCATAGCAATTTTCAGTGATCAGAAAATTAGTTACATTAATTTTCGAGTGTTGATACCTGACTATTTCTGCCTTCTTGAAGTTTGTGTTGCATAATCGACTGGCAATTGGTCACTGTTACACATTTCTACAAAACTAAGATCAACGATTTTCACCTATGCAAGGTTATTTAATAATCACAGAGTCAGAGAGATTTGGAGGGGACGTTAAAGCTCACCTAGATCCAACCTCCCTGCTGCTGAAAGGAACACATTCCGCTAGAAGAGGATGCTCAAAGCCCCATTCATCCTGGCCTTCAGCACTTGCAGGGATGGGGCATCCACAGCTTCTCTGGGCAACCTGTTACAGTGCCTCACCACCGCTATCCTATTGAGATCTTATGGAAAGTTTCCATCCAGTTGTCTCCAGGATCTCTTTAGGCACTGGAAGGAGACCAGGTGGTGTGTCACAAGAGTGGAGTAGATGGGGAGAACCACTGCCCTTGACCTGCAGGTCACGCTTCCTTTGATGCCACCCAGGAAATGATTGTCTTCCTGGGCTCAAAATGCACAGTGAAGGCTCTTGCCAAGTTTTTCATTCACCAAGACTTCCAAGTCCTTCTCCTCAGGGCTGCTCTCAATCTATTCTCCTCCCAGCTTTTGCTCGTTCTTGGCACCCTGCCCCCTGGCCAATATGAGTAGCATAGGCAGGATGCTGCCCCTGTTATCCAGGAAGGCCGTGCCTGCCTCAAAGCACAGTCTCCACATCAACAGAGCCAAGAGTTGGTGTGGCTGTTACTCACCTTCACGTGTCATTTGTGTCACCGAGTGCTGCTGCCAGATGACCCAGACTCAGCATGCCAGGCAGCCCAGCAGAGCCATGGCATCACTTGTGACCCTCTCTTTGCTCCTGGGGACTGAGTCAGCCACTGTGTGAGCACACTGTGCCTTGCTTTTCTCACAGCTTCACTGAGTCATAGAATACACAGAGCTGGAAGGGAGCCACCAGGACAATCCAGTCCAGCTCCTGGCCTTGCACAGGACAGCCCAAGAATCACACCATGATACCATAAATCTGTCAATAAAGTTATACTTTACAATGTTATACACCATTACTATTTAGATCACAGTCAGTCTTACATCAATCAATTTTTTAAAGTATAGACATTGAAAGAAAAATTTTGATTACTGGAAAAATATTGAATATGGTATTGATTGAAATACATGGAAGTCAACATCTTTTAAAATATCAAATCACAGAGGTCCTAAAAATAAGTACACTGGGTAATCTATATTTCACAAATGTATTTTTTAATGTTTTATAAAATTTTAAGTATATAAAGATATTCAATGTCCAGTTCTTTTATAATCTCTAATTCTGTAGTCCCCTTACCATTAATTTCAAAAACATTCCTGTCACATGCGAAAAGGCATGCTTGTTAATATTCTGATTTTGTAGCAATATGTTTTTTCATTTTTATGTAAGAATTACTGGTAAAATGGCTTTTTTTTTTTTTTTTTTTCCAAAGCCATGACTCAATCACTGCAGAAAAAATTAAAAACATGGAATAAGTCTTGATGGATTTTACACTAAGTATATATGATCAGGAACTGTATAAAACAATAATGTCATTAGCAAAGGAAAATCGCAAAATGCAGATTCTGTGGAACATATTTCTGTTGCAAACTGTGATGTGAAGATGCAATGAAGTAGAGTGTAATGGATAGGACTAGTATTGGATGTGATAGGTAATTCTGGAAAAACATGATTTGGGCAAATTCCAAGTCTGCTCATTCATTCAATCACTCTCAGATGTCAATGTCATTAGACCATTCCTTGAAATGATAGCATGCACATAAGAAACACAGTAGCTTCTCCGTAGTAAAAACTTCTTTCTTTGAAGAAATTTGGCCTCATATAATTAAAAAAAAAACTTCAAATTAAACGACTACAAACCAAACTAAACCCTCATAAAACAAAGAAACCCCCCTTACCTAGGTTTCCTGTTAAATGAGAGCTGGGTTAGTATGTTGGTGGCCAGGAAGGTGTTGTCATCTGCATACATATGTGCATCAGTTTCCTGAAACAACCTGCATATAAAAGTATCATGGTATTTCTCAATGCACAAAGTCTTTGGTTACATTTATTTTAGTTTCTGTAATTAATAAATGGCGTTTGTAAAGACTAATGGGAAATGTTTCAGCTTTTCCCATGGTACAAATGCTGACCACATTCTGTATTAGAAAATGTGATAAACAGATTTTATGCACAAAAGCCTCTCCAAAGTATAGGCAGAATTTTCTCTGAGGTAAACATCAGTGTATTAAACTCATTTATCAAACAGCACTATGCCTGAAACAGGAGGCAAGTAGTGTTTTTAAACACAATGCACACCAATACAGTGTAATAAGCAGCAATAAGAAAGACTCTTTCCTATTTTTTTAATCTCCTGATTTTAAGAGTTACACTGTACAAATCATGCAAATAATGATAATAAAACCTGGGGTTTGAGTTTGTTGGTGGTTTTTTTTCTCATACAAAAAGGGTTTTTTTTCTCTCTCTTTTTCTCTCAAAGTTTAAGTTTAAAATGGGAAACAATTGCTCTGAAAGCATAACTGTTATTTTTGATTTTTGTGCTCTTATGCTCACATACTGAAACCTAGTGATGACTCTTCAAAAACTAACTTCAAGCCCATTTCTGCTTTTGTGAAATCTTAGTTTTATCAAAATCTTTCTATCACAAATTTCATCTTCTCTTACTGCTTCCAGAATCCCTAATGTTGTGTTACAAATGTAATAGAAAACATCACTACAGGTTTATTTGAGAAGATGAGTTGTGAATGTGCAGATGCAGAAGGTAATATGATCTCTCCTAAATATAAAACCCATCAATATCACTAAGATTTCCATGCGTGAATGAAATATGCAGCGTTTTGGTGATCAGAATGAGAAGAAATGATTAAAAATAAATTCCTTATGTAGTTTGAATATTTGTTTCAGCATAAAAATATTTGAAAAACATCACTGAAGTAAAATACATTTGGATTAGATTATTTCACTATGTCATCTTAATAGTACTACTCCCTGCAAATTGCCCTAACAATGTCAGTCATACTATTTTTGGACAAGTATGTTATTATCTGAGACAGCACAATCTAATTTTTTTTTTTTACCAATTATATATTATTCATCTGCATTTAAACCATTGTTTCAAAATTTTAGTTTTGTCAGAAATTGTAAATCAAAAATATTATAAAATAACGTCATCTAGAAGTAACTTGTATTTTTTCTTTCTTAACAAGTTTAATGAGTATGTTTAGGGAATGTCCTCTGCATGCAAATATGCTGAAAAGAAAGGATGCTTCACTGACACTTCCATATATTTATTTTACAATGTGATGCTCATCAGCAAAAAAATCTGCAATTAGTATATTCTCAACAGAAACAAGGGAGTGCTAAATTTCTGGTGACCTAAGGGATGCTAATTAATTTGAAAACTTATGCCAATCCCTCTGGGTCAAACACAGAAATAAATAAATCATTGTATTTCTTTGGCAATAGCATTTATTATCTAACTTTCACAGTTCCACTTTATAGCCAGATTGCTATTTTTAATGAATCCAAAGTGGTAATGCAGAGGAAGACAAAGATTAATAAACACATGCAGCATCATACTACATATTGACTACATCCAGTATGAATAGAGAAAAGGATCTATTTGTTCTGATTAGCAACTTCAAGATCAGGCCTAACAGCAGCAAGAGAAAAATATTTATGGTTTTGGGTATATTTTAAAAAGTTTCTGGCTCCCAAACCATAGTTCCTATTTATATAAGAGACCTAGCTCTGCTTTATATTTACATTTAGACAGCTATAACAACTGATAATAGGTTTTGCTGTTATCTCAGCCGTGCAAAAGTAGAAAAGCATTACAAGACCATCTGTTTGTAACTGTGGTAATAAATTTATAAATAATACAATATTAATGAACTTGATAAATCAGCTTAGTTTTGTGAAATACAATTTTTTTTTTAATGAACATGTTTACCTTGCCCAACTGCAGAAAATTTAATGGATTGCGTAAAGGTAAGCAGAGATTTTGAAACTTTAGGATTAATGATTTTTTAGTTAGAGGTAAATTCTGCTTATCTCTTAATTAGTTCCTGGCTCAGAAAAGTCAAGCATGCTCCTTGCTACATCCTCATAGAGTATCGCTTTACTGCTGCAAATTCTGAAGTAGCCACGGCAATATTGATATCACTAAAACCTCTCCATCATAATATTGAAGAGATTCAACTGCCTCTGTGAAATGAAGAGTGAAATAACTATACCTGGAATCTCTCTTTGTGTCCTATTTTAATGATGTGAAAGGAACCAAGGAGAGTTTCTATCCTGCCACCGTCCTGTCCTTGCCCCTGACTTCCTAGAGCAAGCTGAATTTCTCTTCCAGCCTGGCTCTGTATTTTCAACTTAATACATCAATGTCCCACCTAACTCTTTAGGTGGTAAAATACATTTACCTTCATCTCTGCTTTGAAGGCTAAGCTGAAGCCCTAAATAGCACACTATCAAAGACCTAAATAAAAGCATGAGTTCTCTGAACCGACTTACATCTCCAGTGTCACCAGGGTGAAGCAACATAAATGTACTCGAGCAGGTGACAGCTGTCTACTGCAAGTACCCTATACCCTGCTGTTTCAGACTTCAGAGGAAAATGCCTGCAATCATCCACTTTTGCTGTGGAAGTTCCCAGCCTTACTAAATCCTTGGCTCATGTATTGCAAGTTGTCAAGCAGTAAGAAAACACAAGTCCTCCGTAGTGCTTTAAATAATTTACTGGTATTGAGTAGCTGAAAATTAGTCTAGCCCACAGATGCAGTGTGAGTTAGCACTTTAACTGATTGCTAAAAAAGTTGATGATACTGAATAATAGAACAGCCTGTAGTTATCCAGAAAGCATATATTGTAGCAAGTTGTCATGCAGTTGTACCCACGAAGCAAAACTGCATTCTGTATCTGGTTCACAGGCACAGATTAAAACTCAATCAGCATCAGCACCTTGAGACAAAATTGGCCTCCTGTCACTTCAGATGACAAAGTCGCTTCCCCTAGTGCAGACTATGTCAGTATGCTCACCTTCTGCTGGGCTTTTCCTCCCCTGCTTTGGTGCCCTCCATGACGGCAGCACAGTTTCAGCTGGGCTGTGTGTGCTGCAGTGTCGTGGGCTCTTTCCCTTTGGGGAGCCGGCCCACCTGCCCTGAGGTCCTCTGCAGGCTTGCAGCTTCCTTCCCAGGAAGGGCCTGGTGTGTCAGGTGGGTTCTAACGGGAGGCATGTGCTCTGAGCCCCCAGGAGAGGAGCCCGGGGGCGCTTTGGGATCTCCCAGCTGGGATACATCATGCTGAGCTGAAGCCTGTGACCTCAGAGACTGCCTGAGCTTTTCCTCACCTGACAGCAGCGTGTCTTGTGCTGTGCCTATTGCACCATGCCATTTACAGTTGGATGTTCCTGTGCGCTTCAGTGCCAACTCTAATTGCATGGTGTTGTATCACCTTTCCTTTTTGACTGCTGCCTTCTTGCACTTCATGTGTTAGCAAAGACCTTTACTATTCCTAGAAGAAGGTAGGAAAGACATCAAAGATAAAGGGAGGAGAGAGACAGGGAGAGAGGATGACTCAGACTTATGAAAGTTTTTGAAAAATTCTGCAAAAAGGATTCTATGGTAAAACCTATTATAAATATGTGCTGTGATACTGAAAAAAATCACTGACATTTCTCCCTTTGCTTTAATGTAGTACAGGAGCATTTGACAAGACGAAGTACATAAAATGTATTTTCAGAAATGTCTCATCTTGACAACTGTAATCTGAAATGAGTGAGAGCCAGGAGGGCTCTGAATATGTTCATTCAAGTCCCCTTAAAGAGAAGGGTTTTTAATGAGAATGTTCAATTTCCAAGAAGAGTGTGTAGCTGCTAATTTATTCAATAAAAGAAAATGTTACTGTTCTTCCATTTATATTTTCTGTAAAGTTAATTATCTCTGAGAAAATTCATTTTTAACCCTAGCTGACGTAATAGGGAAAACCCTTAATATTAAATTCCAGTGGTTGCTGAGACCAGGAAAGGTCTGTTCATTGTTGACAAAACACCATAATTTGATGCAGATACTTAAGCACCCCAAAAGTTTATTACCATTAAAGGTTGGTACTTCAAGGGTTGAAGGGCAACTGGGCAAAAGGTTTGGCAATATTAATTTTGGAATTAGAGTATCTCCTTGTAGTGTACATAACCCAGCAAAGGATGGAAACACTAACTCCAAAAGCAAGAGTTGCTGAAGTCTTTTATCCTTCTGGGGTGGCTCAGGTGGACTGTCACTTTTAGTATTTTGTGGAATGCAACTCCTATCTTTGCATGGGACTTTGCTCCTACATTTAAAAATACCAGCTGGGAATTGGGGATTCCATAGGTGTCTTTGTGCTGTCCCTGTGGCGCAGCATAGGCTGTGCCAGGGGACACTCACACTCCTGAGCTGTAGTCCTCAAAGACACATCAGTATTTCTGCACAGTGTGCAGCTCTCACTATATCAACTGGACTTGGATATTAAGCACCTTTGCCCAGCCCTTAAATCCTTTTAAATATCTAGCCCTCAGATACAAAGATGAGCACTATAAATATTAAAGTGTAAACTTCCTTCTAGTACACGTTTGTGTAGTACACGGGCACATATTGCAAGAGGAGGGTGAGGGAATACTGAGTCAAAATTTCTTCCTTCTCTAAGCAGTGGCCATCCTCCTGTGCACAGAAGAAAGCAAACATCCTGTGAGAAAAACAACAGTATAAGTCAATGTTACTCGGAGTACTTTGTCACAGTAATTTAAGATTTTGCCTGAGAATAGAACTGAGCTCAATGAAACAGTTCTGTGAATTGTGCTCTTCTTGATGGTTTGATTTGGTTTACTTTTGCATAAGAGATATGCATATACATAAATATTTGCACCAAATAATCACTTTCTCAGCACATATTGAATTAGCTTCATAATTTGCTATAGACATAATAGAACCTTATAAACTACTATGTAGTACTTCATGTAACTGTATGTCTATATCCTTAAGTTCTGCCCTTCTTCCTTCTACTTATTTGTCTCAGAAATTTTAAAAAAAAATTTGAATAGTCAGCTCTTCTGAGCTGCAGGAGAGTGTCTAGTGCATTCACTCAGCTTCGGAGCCAGTTGGTATTATGGAAGAATGGCAGTGTTAGTACATAAGGAATAGAAAAACGAGAGTTAGTTAAAAAGTGCTAATTTCTGTAGAGTTTTAACCAGCAGGAGTCTCTCTTGCTCTGTTCTTCAAGAAAGCACATGCAATGTCTCAAAAAGAAGGGTTTTCCAGATGATAAAGAACATTGTAATGCATTTTTTACTGCAGAAGTAATTACAACCATTGTAATACTGCTTACACGTATATGTTTTTATATTCAGCACAAAAAGTCAGAGCTGCAAAATAATGAATGTGGCTTTGTTTTTCCTTTTTAATCTCAGCATATTAGGGAAGTCATCTTGATGCAGGCTGCATTAGTCATAATCATACCTGTTGTTACAAGGAGAGTGTATGAAATAACTGGAGCACTGAAAAATATTTAGGCTCTTTGATTAAAGATGTATAATGTATGTAAGAGAAGGCATTGGGATAATATTCTTTTAATAATAAAGTGATATTAGCAAACTTCCAAAATGTTGTATCTAGGTAAGAAATAACTTTGGCTGTCTACAGTTATTCTGCAAGAGAAGAATATAATAAAAGAGACGCATGTTAAGAAAATGGATTTTTATCTTAGAAAACCTAGGGAAAAAGAAAATATTGTGCTTAGTAACTGAAGTGCAGGATGTGTAATTTTTTACAAAAGTCATGCATAGGTTAAAAAGGAATTGAAAAATTGATGTTAAAAATTTTTTTAAAGGTATTTTTAGGTGCTTAAGAGCTTGGATATATTTTCAGAAGGGTTATTAACTTACATCAACTTTCCCAAACATTTGCAAGTGTGAAAGTGAATTCTGAGGCAGTTATTTACAAGGGAAAGTCACTGTGGTATTTTCTAAGATGACATTTTTGTTTCCTGAGAAGTCTTGTGAGAAATACAGCTTTTGGGAAGAAAAAGCGTATAATGTAAATTAAAAACTTAATCAGTATTCAGAAAGCATATCAAACATGTTTAAGGCCAAACAGGTAACAATAACAATGAGATCATTTTCCTAAATGTGTATAACCAGTAATGATTCTCCAAAAAGAATATGTTTCCATTGAGTAATGACAGAAGAGAGGGCCCACACATTTAAAAAAAAATGTTTTTGAAGGAAGTGAGGGACAGGAGATTGACAGGAACAAGGAACTGGGAGTATGATAGTAGGAGACAGTATTATAGCTACAGCCATGTCACTGCTGCATAGGAAGAGGATGCTGAGGGTGGAAATGCAGCCATCACTGAGTAGAGAGAAGTGGCATATGCTTGCCATGGTTTTAAGGCCAGCTCTCCAGAAGCCTCTAGTCTTTATGAATCATGCATCTGATACACAGAAACCTTTATTTAAAATATTACATTAGTGTTTGAAACACACAAAAGCCAGACTGCAAGAAAGACAGAGAGGGACAATTTAAAGGGGCATTTAATGGCAGTAGAAAAGTTGATGGCTTTAAACTGAAAGAGGATAATATCTAGATTAAACATGAAAAAGAAATCCTTTACTATGAGGCTGACAAGGCACTGGAACAGGCACAGGAAATGTTCAGGGCCAGGTTGGATGGATCTTTCAGCAACCTTTTTAAATGGCAGGGGAGTTGAAACTAGATTATTTTTAAGGCGGTGCCTTCCAACACAAGCCATTCTGTGATTTTATGATTTTCCTTCTGCAATAACTAAATACCTGAGGTGACTCATCTGCGTAATCCAAATGTCAGGGGCACTGTTTCCTTCTTGTTCCTACCCACATCCACCATATCTGAATCATAGTCAACACCCAGCCTTTTCCTCACAGGTGTCTTTCTCCAAAAATGACACAATTGTACAAGAAGTCACAGCCAAAATATGCTCTCAGCTGTGTCAGACAAAAATTCAAAGCAGTGTCAAGTGCACAAACAGAAAAATCCAGATTATGTGGGCAGACCTGACTAACATACTTCACTGAAGTCCTGCTATGGCAGCCTTGATTCCTTGAATAGTTAACGCCAAAACAGAGAAGAATCATAATTCCCACAAAATGTCATGCATTAGGGAAAGAGCAGCTATTCATTTTAATGTCGTAATGAGAAGGAAAGTCAAGAGCAGTCAAGTTCACAAATTCCCATTTTCTGAATGTTCACCTCTGCTTTGAATATCACCTCAATATTTTCAGGGTTAAAACTTTTTGTGTGGACGGGAACATTGCACATTACATTGCAAAACCTACTCTTCACCTAAATGCTTAAATGAGCTAGAGAAAAACCTCATGGAAAAATTCTCTGTTTAATTTTATTCAGCCCTTCACATTTTGTGTAAGCTGCGAGGACATCAGATAAGACCAGAAGCAGCTTCCCAGATGCATTTCTTTGCAATGTTTGATACATCATTGCAAAGGACACTCTGTTTTTCATTAACCTTTCTGTCTATGAACATGTCTTATTCAGTAGACACTAAAGCTCCTTGTGTTTAAATCACTTCTTTTGTAAGGGAAGATGAATTTCAGGGAGTGGTAGAAGGTATTTTATGTCACGTAAAACATAGGATTAGTTATGGTTTGGTTTGGTTTGGTTTGGTTTGGTTTTTAAAAAGCTATGAAAATGCTATGTTGCAAAAATACTAATCTCTTGTCCAAATATTTGGGGTTTATTCAAACCAGGCCCAACCCTAAGATTTCACGTGCCCACCCAGTATTAACTTGAAGTTTCCAGAACAGTACACCTCATGTATGAGATGTCTTATAGGCTGATTTAGAGTTCATACTTGTAGGCTTGTACTGAAGAGAGCTATCATGGTCTCTGACAGTCTAGCTTAATAAACTCACTAAGCTCATACATGCTTTAAAGAACTATATCAGCTTAAAAATGGACAAAAGGCAGTATAAACTCAATTTGATCCCAGTGGTAGCAAATGTTGTAGATCTAGCATGAGGGACAATTTTTTCTGCCTTCATGCTGTTTGCAAGGGTGCACAACAACTGAAATGCCTGTCTTATTTGCTTTTGCCCTTTGGGTAATCACTATCATTTTAGTAAGCTTCTGACTGTACTCCAGGATATTGGTAATGAAAGCCAATATCAGATGCATACAGTATGAGACAACCTTATTGCAGTGCTGCCACCACACATCATTACTATCAATTTGACCTTGTCAGCACACTGTGCAATATGTTCTTTGCTTTAGGTTTTATTACTGCTATTCTTACTGTCTGCAGGAGTTACATGATCTAATTGATCTCTACAGCACACTCACCCACACAAGGAGAATAAGTGTTCTGTCTTCAGGCATATTATTGTAGTGATTTCTTGCATTTATCCACAGCTCATAAGTGAGCAGACCCGTTATGTGCATTATTATGCACTGCAAGGTATTTTGCCTTTTAGATAAGATCTTGCACTGCCTGTCATTCACTCTCCTTTAACATGAGTAAAGAGCTTATTAGGAATGCATACTTCATCCTCTGAGATTAGCTGCTGTCAACACATTTATGCCACCATTTATTCTAAAAATGTTGCGGGGAAAATGCTATTCAACAAACATATAGTTTTTGCATGCTTATCTTCAGTATATTAAAATTGTATTCAGGTCACTAAGTCAAATTGAAGAGCTCCTGAGACCAGAAATACATAATGTTTTTCAGTTACAATAGCAGTGTAATGAAGAGCTAAGTGCATTCTAGAAGGAAGAATTATAGAATTGTAATAAATGGATTCTAAAAATTATTTTAGGTTATGAAATTGCAAGGAAGAAATAAACTAGCTGTTACAGCAGTTGGAAAACTTTTCAAGGGTCAGAGAAGGAAGACATTTTGCTGGAAAGAAAAACCAGTATTTGTTAATCACCTGTTTGAGTGGTGAGAATGGAGAAAGCTGATGAAGGGGAGAGGCAACAAAAGGGCAGAGAGAGATTTAGGAATGAAAATAATGAAGAGGCATGGGAAGAATTAGGATAAGAAACAGCAACAGTTATGATTGCTTTGGAATAAAGAGTCAATTTCAAGTAATTTCTTTCAATCTTGCAAAAGCTGGGAATTTTTTCTGATATGATCATCTTGGTTCCCCTGTCTGCAGAGAAGGTTATTCCAAAGGCTGACTCCTCTCTTCCCTCAGAGGTATAGATTGCTAAGCAGTGTGAATTATAGATGCTTTGTTCTTTCTCTCTTTCAGCAATGACTCTGAAGAGAGTTTAAATTGACAGTCAACATTTTACATGGCTTCAGTCAGGGGGGATGCATTTCCCTAACCATATCAAGATGGTTTTACACCTACAACAGTGCAAGCTGGCAAGCAGAAGCAGCTGGGCTGATGCAACTGAATATGATAAAGGTAAGGCTAAACAAGGTTAAACCTGGCATGAAGCTGGCAAAAACGAATGGAAGAAGGATTCCTCAGTGTCATTACCAGAAGAGCTGATAAAAAACCCCAAAACAATCCCCTCCAACAAAACAGTCTTCAGTGGATTTGTTACAGAAGTGTGGGTAAATAATTTGATAATTTTGATAGTCCTTAAACAGCCTTATACTGCACAGAGGAAGACATAAGAGTGCATTTAAATAATCTTATTTTCTTCCAGAGAAAAGATGATGTTTCCAGACGAAACAGCTTCATTCCTTTGAGATCATGTCCTTTACATTCAAATCTTCAGTGAAACAATTTGATAGATTTCCCCTCACTATTAGAGGCAGTGAGTTAGTGGTGGCAGAACATGGAAAGGACAAGATGAACATTAGAGCAACAACATAGTTAGTCACAGGAAGAAGCCTATATATAATTATTTCTAAAGTCTGTTTTCATCTAGAGCATATATTTTCTAAATATACATGAGTTTAAATTAAATCACAATTATTTGCACAGGCATTAAAATTATTAGCAACTCAATCTTTTCTAGTCTTAAGCTGAAATACCTGACAAACATAATGTTACATATCAGAAGATCATGCCAGTAATACAAATCTTATGGATAGAGAACAGAAAAAAATCCACGAAAGGATAAAGCCCATTAAAAAAATGGAAACAACGAAAGGAATATAACTAACTAGAGTAAAACATTTTATACATACTTTCAAAAAGCTTCCATTTTAACTATTTTTTCAAGTGCATCTATGTCTTTAATAGTTACATTATCCTTGTCACTACAATACACATTAATTTTTATATTAATTATTTAGAAAACCATGGAAACAAAACTTTTCCTCTATTTTTATTGAATAAAATGCTGCATTTTAGGATTTATTCAGTGCTGCAGCATGATTTATTAATTTATAGATTATTATTGTAATAATGCTACTGTAGCGCTACTTATATAAAAAGCTAATTCAGATCCAAAAATCAATTTAGGATGGACAAAATTAATTCTGTTGTAGATATATTCTGTATGTTCTGTGCTATATTTAGGTAATTGATGCTTTTCTAATGTCATTTCATTAGTAGCATTGAGAAACTGCATAATGAAGCACACATCTGTGTCTTTAGGACAATAAAAACTGTCTCTAGTTGAAAAGAAATGTGCTCTATGATGGAAATTCACTTAATTTTTCAGGGCAGAGTTACAATGTTTGACTAAATGACTGATATGTGTACTAATCATCACAGGTCAAAGCAGGCAAAATTAAGCAAGAGTCTTAAGACAGTCTCAATTATTTCTAAGATAAAAGAAACTACAGAAAAAAAAAAAAAAAAAAAAAAAAAAGAAGATGTGAACTTGTTTTAAACTAAAAGAAACTAAATTAGCTATTGGTGTCACAAGCAATAACATTACACTTACTAAAAAAACCCAAACAACTGACACCAAACCAAAAAATAATAAGTACAAAAAGAAAAGGAAGCTGATGGAAAGTTGGAAAAACAGATTGTGAATATTTGTTTCAATTGCGCATTTTTTTCTCTCAAAAACTTCCACATCCCTTTGTTGCTAAGAATATTATTCCTATAAATAATGTGGGTTTGTAGGAAGGTTTGGGCTTTTAAAATATGTGTTAGCAAGGTTTGCTATTGTATTTATAAGTGCAATAGCTTACATTTCTAGACAAAAGTTATTAAAATAAAAGCACAGACATCTTTTAAATGTCTGTGTCCTCATTAATGGGCTTACTAAGAGCAGTAACGAGGTTTCAAAGTGAATCCTCTGGCTATCCCTCAGCATTGATTCAGTTTTAAAGAGATATGCATTAACAAGTATTTGATTATTTTCAAAGTTAACCAGTACAGGAGCTCTGGTCTCAGATCAGCCTCAAATGCACTTACAGTGCCGGGGCAGATTTAAGGGTTTGAACCAACGATTTCTCCTTTTGGACGCCTTTACATCAGGAGGCTGGAAGGGACATTTACCCAGAGAAACTGAGTAAAACTTACCTAGAGGATGTAAAAGCCATATTTGATATTAAATATTTCATATATTGTCAATATAGGCACTTTTGAAATAGTATTTTGATATAGAAAATCTGCCCTATGATATGAAACTGCTTTCTATTGTGGACAGAGAATTTTTCATGCACTTTTGATTTTTTACTTTTCACCTAAATGAGACAGCAGATAGAAGTGGAAACAATTAAACATAACAGGTCATCAGATACCAAAAACACATAACAGTGACTGCAAGCACTTAGCATGCACAGCTTGAGAAGAATTCCAAAGTTTAATTAACCCATACTATGTTTTTCCAGCCTACACTAGAATAGTTTCAAAAATAATTCACCAACATGTATGGAGAAATCAGAATAATTTTGCAGTTCTTTATTAAATGAGAAAAAAAGAAGATAAATACTTGATTTAATTGCAATTGATAATATAGGCAAGAACTGGTTATATAAAAAGTTCTATTGATGACTTGCAGGATGGAATTCCAAGTTCTTTTTCTATTAAATTACAAAGGAAAGAGTTTAGCTGATGTCACCACTTTGCACCTAATTACTTTGGAGAGACAACCTAACAAACGTGCCTTTCTGATTAGGATTTATGGATTTTGTGTGCCCAAAGAACTAAAAGAAAAATTGTCAGTAGAATTATCTTCCATCATGGTTAATATGTACTTCCAGTTCTTCTGAATTCCATTTAAATCTCTTTCTCTTTGCAAACAGCCACATCTCTTTCATTCAGCACTTGCCTTTTCTTAGCCAAGACTTTTCAGTGCAGACATTAATCTCCTTGGCTTTCAATGCTGAAGAGTTCCTAATGTTATAATCAGCTTTTTATTTAGGAGCAACAGAAGGCAGCTCCCAATAGCATAGACAAAGATGATTTATTTTAGCAAGCCAGCAAGATTTGAGGTTTTGTGGCAAGAACAAAAGGCACAAAAGACCTCAGCACATCTGAACTGTACACATCTGATCAGTATGTTTGCTCCTCAAAATTTACACTCTGGTCTAGACAAAATCCCAGAAGTAATCTTTGCAAAGAGGAAGTGAGTATAAATAGTGATTGTTAAACATGGAAGGCCAGAAGTTGGAGGTTTCTAACAATCCTGTTTAGAGAGACACTGGCTGGAACTCCTTTGCCAGAAAAGCATTATGTAGCTTGGATAGGGAGAGTGCAGAGGATGTTCTTTCATTGTGAGAAGCCTGTATGTTCCACAGCAGGCACAGAGATAGTGTTTTACAAGTACTAGGAACCACTGTGACATCTAGGAATTATAAATAAGTTCATCATCATACACTCAATTCTAACTTGAGTATAAGCACATTGAAACAATGTATGCAAGAAGAGTATGTAAGCATTTTTGTTGCATTGTCAGGGCATAACACTGTGAGCCAGACAATTCAGCTTTTTGCATAAGAATAATGTGACCACCAAAGGAGAAATGAGAAGTTACATATAAGAAACATCCAAGTAAGACAAAGTTGCAGAGGACAATATAATCACAGGGGTCTGCAAATCCACATGTATACCATGAGAACTGGGAAGATATCCTTCACCCTCAAAGCAGCATCAGGAGGAGATGATTTCCCTCCCGAGGATGGGAGAGCGAACTGTAGCAGCAAATAGCATGAAACAGCAAGCACAAGTGAGAAAAACTGCAGAAGGAAGAAGATAAAATAATGCACATCTGACTTATCCTGCCAACAGCTCTCAAGGCTGATCTTGTTCTCACCAAGGGCCACCACAAACTGCAGCCAGCAGTGGCATCAGTGATGTGGAGTTGGACTCACACAAAGGTAATTCAGAATTTGAGTGCTGAAGACAAATTGTAAAGATTGTGTTGAGATTTTGTTGAAGACAATCTAATAAACTTTAAAATAATATTGATTGTTAATGTGCAATAACTAAGCACTGCCATGAAGTGTACGGTTAATGAATGAATTTAGTAGATATTGTTTTTGAAGTCTAAAGGCAATCTGGCTTGTTTGTTTTCTAAGCACTCTTGTCACAGTAATCATGTTATTTCTTTGTTTTTCACTGTGTGTATATACATACATGTATTTTCAGTTGTAAAGTAACATAGAACTGCGCTTGTTTTCTCAACTTTATACTCAATTGTAAAGAGACAGACATCTTCATAACAGAAGAGGCAAACCAAATCTGAATTTTTAAACTCTTTTAATTTGCAGGCAGGTGTTCACTTATATAATAATATCTAAAATCTTTACCTTTGCTATTCCTTTACTTTCATTTCCACTCTGTTTCCTGTGGACACAATATAAATTAGTCATCTCTGGCAAATTGCCTAAATAAAGAGTTTAGCTCTAAAGTTGCTGAGCTTTTCACCTTCCTTATATCAAAAGTCATGAAGTCAGTGAAACTGCTCTAGCAAGCATAGTAAGTTCTTGCTTTCTTATAGTTTAAATGGACATCAATGAAAGTTTTCTCTATTCTGAGAATTCTGACTCTCAGAAAAACTCAAACAACTCAAGGACTTGTTAAAATTATTTATGAAATAAAAATTAAAATACCTTCGCTATTCATAGTCTTTGTACTTTCCTGGTTGAATAATGAGTTTTAATGTCACCAGTCAGGCAGTGACTCAGAAGATATCACTTTTATCTCAAAATATTAGTCTTAGTTTGTTGATTAAAGAGCTGATTCTGGGTCTTTCATTCCTAATTTGCTGCCCACACAGTCAGTATTTTTCTTAAGTCTCACTGTGTATTTCTTCTCTTTCAAAAACTCCTAAAAATGGACCTGTTTTTAAACACAAGAGAAGCATTATCCTCTCCAAGCAACACACTGAAAACTGTAATAGACACTATGAAAGTCTGCATCCTTATGGCATAAAAAAGTAACCTCACATAAGAAAAAGACAATTATATCTAGTAATGAAACATCTTGATCAAGATACATAAATCTTTATTCATTGTCTAGTAATTTTATTTGTGTTCTAATCTGTAGTTAACTGTTTATATGGTAGCCATTAATAGCCTTAACTTTTGGATTCTTCTTTGGTCCCTTGTTTTTTTCCTCCACCTTGCTGTCTCCCATAACTCAGCAATTTGTTACTTCTGTTATATACCATCCAATTGACCTTGTTTTTCTTGAAGCAGTTCTGAAACACAAAGCCAGAAGGAAAGCTGTTTTTAAGATATATCATAATTTTCTTTCATTTTTCTTTTCTTTTTTATGAAAAGGCCACTCTGACTAGGCTTAGCTTTCTACTTCAGAAATTTCAGGAAAAACAGGAAAAACAGGAAAAGATAGCAAAAGAAACAGTTTACAGAATAGTACCATGCCATCCTATTGCAAAGGTGATGAGGTCCAAGAATAAATGATTGAGGCTATCTAGGATGAATTAATGAAGATCTACAGTTAGACTGGTATCAATCACTTAAATTCTTGTGCTTAACATTCTGAATCCTTGGTACAAGGATTACAAGAGTTCCAAATACATGGGTGTATGGAAAATACTTTTCAGACATATATCAAATCAACAACTGGATCTTCACTAATCATCCTTCACTCAGAATATGCTCTTATCAAGTTGTATATATTATTATTCTATGTATTTCATACTTCTAAACAACCTATTAAAAACACCAAAACTGGATATCAATTAAGAAATAACTTTTTTAATGACAGATTAAAAAAGAAATATACCAAGCTTTCGGGTTTTTTTCCTTCTGAACAAGCTTTTAAAAATCAAACTGTCAGTGAACATGTTCTGACATTTTTAACCAGTTTTAGTCTCAAAAGTTACATATGGAAGCTTTAGAAGCACATAATATGTATCAACTGCAGCTGTAACAACTTACTTGAAATTTAACTGAAGCTTAAAAAATAAGCCAAAGAATTGAAAATCACAGGCACAAATTTTTAATATCTTGACATGTAATTCAGTTCCTTGAGATACCCTGTCAGACATTTGCTTTTGAGCTAGAGATACCAGATTGTCTTAGCATGTGGAGGAAAAGCAGACCTCTAGAATGGGTTTATTTTATTTTCATCCCAAAATAAATGTCCAGGATGACACTTCTGCAAAGAAGCCTTTTTC
Source organism: Ammodramus savannarum pratensis (assembly GCA_020466415.1). NCBI lineage: Eukaryota > Metazoa > Chordata > Aves > Passeriformes > Passerellidae > Ammodramus > Ammodramus savannarum. The sequence goes on along the minus strand of JAHXMQ010012338.1, from coordinate 84,868,805 downwards.
TTCTCAGAAGATGAAATAGAAAACCTAGAGTGATTTTCACAGTTTAAAATATTTCCTTAATCTCCCTAGGTTTTATATGCATAGTCAGATGAGAAGAGTAATCTCATGTGTCTCTGATTTTCAAAGTCCTTGAGTCACAGTAGAAAACCTGGGGGAGTTCAATCAACTGATTGCTATATAAATATAAAGATAGTGAAATACTGCATAGAAACATGTTAAAATGATCATGACTTTGAAATGTAATCCTTTGTTTCACTGCATTGCTTCCTCACAAATCAAAGCATTCATACTCTATTGTCCTTTATTCCATAAACTGGTGACTTACAAGTAAGAAAAGAGTTTAAAAAACAGAGGCTTGAATCAAGAGAGTTTAAAAACCAAAAACAATACTGTCATCCCTGTAGAAGACCAAAATAAATGAAAACTGTTTTCTAGAAACTAAAGAAATGCATCCATAACAGGGAGTTAATACATGTCAGGGACTAGTAGTAAATTACTGTAGAAATTGAAGATAACACAGGTACATATTGCACATTCTTATTTTTAAAGAATGGAGAAGATAGTAGCAGTGGGGTAAAAATAATGAAAGTCTAGTGAAGTAATACCATGGAATAAAGCAGAATTATTAAGGGACCAGAATTGCCAACTGCCTACTTTCTCATCTTCTAAGGGGTAATAAAGAATTCTCTAAATAGTTTATCACCCTTTATCTCTGGTATTACTCAATTAAGCTGGAAAATAATACTTTAGAATGTATTATATATAATGTAACTGAGAAAGAAAGGTCACAACAATGTTACTATATGAAAGAGACTTATTCTATATATCTTTTAAAATATGGATGCCAATTAAAAGTTTGCATAAAAGTTTTTTTTTTAAATAAAGAATAAATTTTAATGGCTTGGTGTTTACCTACCTAAGATATATTGCAAATTCAAAATCTTAAGCACATACTCTTTGTCCATTAGTGATTTATTTTTATTTAATATTTTCAAAGACATAGTGATATTAAAATGTTATTATGCTTAAAATTTAAATATGTTTTAATGATACCTTTTCCCTGTATTTTGCTGGAGAAGATATGAATTTGATATGAGAGATAAGGATATGAATTTGTATTATTTATGTTACATAGTCCGAGACTCACATAGGTGATTTCTTCATTTTTTTATTTCAAGCAGAAGCTTCCATTGTCGATGAACCCTGGAGAGAAAAGCAATTGCAATGACAGTTCCTGCTAATAATGATCCCAGGTCAATTTTTCTTCTCTATGTACTTGAAGAAAAGTTATATGTCCCTGCTTGATGTAGAATGTGGATTTAGGTGTTGGATTCTGACTCAGAAATTGTTCAGAAAATTTTCTTTGGATGTTCACATTTTACTTTCTTCTTCCTCTCCCCCTCCTACACCCTCTCCCCCTGATGAAGGTTTTGGAAGAATTTTGAAGTACTTTGATTTTGACTATGTTGAAATTATTGTAAGCTGAATCAATTTAGAGGCTGAATTCAACATAATGCAGTTACCAAGTATTTTTCCCACTGCTGATAAAAGGTTTAATATCCCTACTATGAGGTGAAAAATCCTGCAATCTAATGAAACAGAAGCAGAGGAAATGAATGATGCATAGTAGCGATACCAAGCATGCAATTGATTTCATAGATGCTTAATTCCCTGACTCCAGCCCCCTAAAAAGCAAATGGTTATATGTGTATTTTCTGCATTTCACTGGCAATCAACACAAAATGCTTCATATTCCTCACAAGAAAAAATTCTTTTCAAGTATTATACAGAGAGGTTTTACACAGTATGAAAGTACATTATTTTCTCAAGCTGAGCATGGCAAGAATAATTCTACTAAGCAGTTTAAAACAGATAATGAATAATAATGTTGAAGTCTGTGGGAATCCAAATCTGAAGAGGTCTATGAGGGGATATTTGGATATGCTGTTCCTGCTTGGAGAAGAAAATACAGTGTGTGGATTGTTAACTCACATTTTAAAAGCTATTGATTTAGCATAATGGACCACAGAATATTTCTTGAGTAATTTTAAGGCAGAGCAGGAATAGTAAAGTCACAGCAATAGCTTGACAAAGGGATCTGGAGTTTATTTAAATAAATCAGAATCTGCAATGCACTTTATCATACTATTAATCAGAGATCACAAATGTCATTAGGAAAAGAGAAAATATTATACCTGAACAAAACAATCACAGAAGCATAAAGACTGGGGAAGAAAAGAGAGACTGTGATTTCCTCTGAGTCAAAATAAGACTTTCTTATTGCAGTCACCTTAAGGGACAGAGATATTTAGTGCTCCTTATATCATGATTGTGAAAGTAACATTAGCATTCAGTGCCTCTTGGAGAAGAAATATACCCATATACATATTTTAACATAGATGATTTATTTGCAGCATGTGATTGATTGTGAAATTAAATTATGACATTAAAAAGGATTTTTAGTACATATTAATGGATAGGTATAGAGAGCAAGATCTCAAAATTAGATAGATAAAGCACCTACTTGCCATTATAGGTGAAAAATCAAAAAGGCTGATTTTCAAAACTCATTCAACTGTTGATTGATATTCAAGGTGATGATGAGTTTCTCAAGTCTGTGTCTAGTGGACAGTCCAAGTCTTGTCTATAGGAACCAACAGAGGAGTTGATTTTAAACCAAACTCATTTGTAACACATTATATATACAAATATACAAAACATATTATACAAAATTGAAGGAGATGGTAATTTTACACCTTGTTGGCTGGATATAAGCAGTCACCTGGCATATGGATAATCTAGACTTTTTTGTCTATTGAGCAAGTAAAAGGTGCAATAAGATTTTAAGTTTTAATTTAGTCTTTCTGTTTATCCTGAGGAATATCCCTTTTCCAAAGTTTATCTGTCTTTAAGCGTTTAATTTTTCTAATTGGCAAAGGAGTAATCCATGTTTTTTGTGTCTGTTGTTTTCTATCATTATCTGAAGCAACCTTGGTTGCCTATTTTTCTTGTCAATTGTTCCAGGGAATCTTACTCCACATATCTTCAAACCACCACTATCACATCCCCTCTTCCCCCCGCTCCCCAAAAAAACAAACAAGCAAACAACAGAAAGGTAATAATACTATTCACATATCCAATTAAAAAAAAAAACAAAAAAACAAAAAAACCCAAAGAAACAAAAAAAAAAAAAAGCCCAAAAAAAAAAAAAACCAAAAAACCAAAAAACCAAAAAACAAACCCCAAGCTTTCCTTTAAGACTCAGAACTGTGATGTATCTTGCACATAAAATTGCATTTGTCAGTCTTAACCTCCCTGACAACATTTTGTATTTTCATTGACTCTCAGGTTTTAAACTAATTTACATTGGCAGCAATTATTTTGATAAAATTGGAGAACACTACTATTGCCATTTGAGGATTTAATTAAACAGCCTTGGGCACTACATTATAAAATGAGTCATAGAGTCATGTCACTAATATTCAAACTGTGTTTAAACTTCCCATTGTGGCTGTTTATAGTAATCTCCATCTCATTGTTCTCATTAGTTGCAAGCAAAGCTGTAACACATCCACCAAAGAGATAGGAGTTTTGGCTCTTTTAAACTCTTAAATTGTTCAAGAACTAAAATATATTTCAAAGGAGGTAAGAAAAGACAAAATTACACCCTATTGTCTATTTAGAATTCTGTACTCTTTTTAGAGCAGTAGGAATTTTGTTTGGGAAAAGCTCTGAGACAACTGAAATGACTCACCTCAAAGTAAAGCTAATATATATTAACTTTAAAAATGGAATAACATTTTGGAGAAAATAATGAGCTTCTTTGACAGAGAAATGATCTTCCAAATGCTTCCCAAGACAGCCCTCAGTTTGAAACCTGCAGTGTTTTGTGATTCCTTATGCTGCTGTTACCCAGCGATCCTTCTCTGAAGGGTCTGTTCACTGTATTTGGAAAATATGGTGCTTTTTCTCAACCATGGATGATTATGTCAATGCCAAGACCTAAATATTAATTGAAAAGGTATTATATATCTGAACAATATTTTTGATTTAGGGGTAGCAACTGCCTTGCACTGCCTTATTCTTTACCAAAGGAAATCAGAGTATTGAGGATTATTTTAACAGTGGTTTTTCCTAGCATGTTATAGCCTAGAAAATCATAATAGGCAGGAAAATTTTACAAGTGGACTTCAGTAAAAGCTGTGTCTTAATCCTCTGTGATGAACTACCAAGTCTCCCTAAATGAGAAGAGAATCCTTCCCATTGCAGAGGGAATCATAGCAATGCCAGGCCTCCTCCCTGCTGTGTCAATCTTCTTAAATTTTATTATGGTTTTTTTTCCCTCTGGTGCTGAATAAAAATTAACATGAACAATGGTACTAGCAGCTGTGCCTTTGCTGAAAGGGTGGGGTTCATTTACAGTCTGATCAATAATACCAGTGGTGGAAAGCCTAAGGAAGTCAGAGCATTCAGCTCAAGCACATGCCCGTGGTTGTGGGTGTCCTTAACTGTGGGGAAGCACAGCTCAGGTTTGTGCTGGACAGCAGGCTGCCAGCACACAGATAAATTACAGGGTTCAGGAAAGGCTGGAAATTTCCTCCTATATGCAGTCTGGGTGAGGTCACCTTGAGTTAGGAGAAAGAGCCTTAGGCACAAAATTTGAACCCTGACATTTCTCACAGAATAAAGCTTGTTCTGTTTTATTTACAGGGATTCTACTCCCTACAGCTGAGAAGAAAGAAATATTCCCTTCCCAGACTCAGTCGCAAACCCCCATATTTTATTTAGTGACCAGACTATACAATCAATACAGAAATGTTTAAACCATATTATTATAGTAGCAGACATATAACCATTTGTCTGATTGCAAATAGCTTTCATGCTTATCATGCATGCCCAGTAAGAACAAGACCTTACAATACTTTCTTGCATGGATCCATCCTTTGATTACATTCCAGATATAGCTTTTAACTTTTTAAAAAGAAAATTATTCCCCATGTGGTCTATTGGTATGTGGTGCACAAACTGTAAGACTTGCAATCTCAGTGGTATTAAATCCCACAGAGATAAACACAGCAGCCTGCTTTAGTCAAGGAAAAAAATGTACACTGATTTTTTTTTCCTTTGTTTTTCCAGCATAAGTTATAACTCTACCTGACTGACAATTCCAGTTAGAAAAGAGTTCTTGTAAGAATTTCATTCTGTGAGTGAAAGGTTAGAATCAGAGGTTAAGTGTTCTACAGCCAGGCTCTAGGCTTGTTTTTACAGAAGCCCAGAGGAGTAAAAACATTTTCAAGTGAAGCAATAATGGGTAGAGATAAACAAAACATAAAAGCTCTGGAGGGAAAACAAAACCAACCCAATCTTCTGAGTTCTAAGAGGAAGAGCAGAAAATAAAAAAAAAAAATCAGAATAAGAAAATTTTTACTCCAAAAGATTTAAATATAAGAGCCTATATCTAACAGGATGAATAATTTATATTAAAAAAAGCCAACAAAACTACTAACTCTCCCTGCAATCTATTATTGGAATATATTACAATTACCTGCAAAAGAAACTATAAAAAAGAGAACTTAAAAATTAAAAAAATATTAAGGCATAGAGAAGCAAAGTGAAATTATCTATACAACCTAACTTTGCCCCAAGATGCTATTATGCATTAACGATATGATTCTACTTTTTATTTGTGTTCTTGAATGAACCTGAGGAGTGACTTTACTTGTGAGAACACTACTTATCACTCACTTCTCCTTTATGTGAGCAACAATGAGTAAAATACAGACAAAAATGATAAAATTTGGACTCTTGTGGAAAGAGTTTTCTATCAACTGCTAGTTGTCGTATATTTTTAATTGTAGATGAAACAATACAATTATTTCTCTTTCACTTGGTCTCTTTTTTATATATTAAAAAATCGATCCCAATGCTTGCTGTTTCACATTCTCATGTTTCAGTTCACTACTACAGTCAATCATATGAGGGAACAAGGCTGGATATTGCTGCTGTGGGAACTTGAGGTGGTTTTTCACTGTGACAGGACCTGTCAAAGGATATCTTTGCATAAAACTGGGAACCTGCGCACTTTAAAAATAACTTCTTGGTTTATAATGAGAGAGAGAAAAGCCAGAAGAATAACAGGAATTTTTCTACATATCAGCAGGTTTGCTCACTACTGCAGTTCCAGTCTATCTGCCCCCCTAAGGATGACAGTAGCACTTGTCAGAACTAAATTACTGAGAGTGCTAACAGGATTCAAGCAGCAACCACTCAAAGAGGAGCCTGCCCACTGCCCATTCCAGCATTTACCATTTCATGTGCCTTGAGACAAGGTCTCTATACTCTGCATTATGGCATTGTGAGATGTGTATTTTCTCACGCTCACAAATGATAAAGGCATTATAATGGCTACTCTGAGTATCACATCCAAGCGGGTATGTCGAGAAAAAAGCGGGCTATAAACAATGTAGTTTATTTCTGTTCTAAATAGAAGAACAAATTCTGCTCAGTATTACTGAATATAGGAAATACTTGACAGCTATTAACCTGTACAGTATTTAACATTAGACTTGCAAATGGAATATAATGCAAAAGTTTTTGCTGAAATATAAAAAAATCTGATGATTCATACTTAAAAAACAAATTCAATTTCTGATAAAATTTCTCCTTATTATTACAGGTTGTGTATTTTTATTATTATATTTTTATTATTTTGTGTCTAATTGCCACAAATTAATAAAACCTAATTTCCCTCTCCATATCATATAGTTATATTTTTGACACAGGCATTTCTCCGGTATTCATTTTCTTTTTTCCCTATTTTCAATAAATATCCAAAATATTTATGCTATATATACTTTTGCTTATATAAATTGAATATATATGTACATCTGTGAAATGAAGCATTGTGTACGTGATATTTTATTCTGAGACCTAATGTTGAACTATTAAACTTCAAACCAGTTAGGATTAGCCGTTTCAGCCCAGAATGAAGATATAAGTACCTGGCAACATTTTAAAAGGTGGCAAAACGAATAAATCACTAAAATGGACTGCACAGATGGACTCCCTATGTACTCCATTTTCTCAAAAATTTTGATTCATCCCATGTGGTTTTCCTTGGAAACATGGCTCAAACCATAGCAAAGGTATTTTTCTACATAAGCAATCACATCTACTTAGAATTTCTTCTCCCGGTCACGATTTTTATCTTCAAAGACAAAGAAATTAAATCTACCACAAGTATTCCAAATAGATAGTTTTCTTTCTAAAACGTTAGTTCATCTCTGAATCTGAAACCCCTCAAAACTGCGAATTTAACATCCATGGAAACAGTACAGATTGCCATTAAACTAGACCATGATTCAGCCTTTAATATCCTCTCTAGGACATACTGCATTTTCTTCCTTGGAGAACATAATTTAATAATCTGATATGTTGCTTTTGTATTTTCATTCTTAAAAACATAATTCAATGAGAGGAGACATATAAATATGTCTCCTAATTCCAGTCACCCAGTGACAGTGTTAAGAATTAAGAAAATACAGAAAATGTAAAACGCTACCAGGAATCTTCAGTACCTGATGACACTGAAATAGAATTCTGCCTGTGTTCTGTTTCTTTAATGGAAAATACTGGAAAAACTTTGTTTTCCCAGTTTGTCACTTTCATCTCTTTTCCTCCTACTTATATAACTTCATAACAATGTTTCCAAAAAGCATCTTCTTCAAATTTCAAAGCAAACCCCTCACCCCATCAATGACTTTATCTTCCCTCTCCTTACTTAAGTCAGTCTTTGCTCCAGCCTGATCCTTGAAGATTTGGGCTACCTATTTATGCCAGTCTTCAGTATGATCCACATGAACCTCTCTCCCTAACCATAGAATACAACAATGCAGCTATGATGCAGAGCAAGATATCTAGAATTCTATTTATGGCAACTGAGATAAATTTCCTTTTTTTACCATCCACATGCTTCTAAGTGACATTGGAGCATTCTTCTGAATAAAAGGATCATACTGTTTCTGGCATTCTGTAGCATGAACCTTCAGATATATGCCTTGAGCAAGAACACAAAAATTTTAAAAACCCACATTGCCATTTATAACATTATAAAGACGTTATAGAAGTCAGAGAAAGGTTCTGCTGTAAAATAAGTTGATCCACTTTAATGATCAAAATTATAAGTGCCTCTCTTTGATCTGGATGTACTATCAGAAATCGTGTAGTTATCTCTGGTACAGTTTCAAATAAATAGAATACAAATTATTTCAGGAGAAAGGGAGAGGACAAATGTGAATACATACCTTTGATATTGTTCATATATTACAAGTACGTATATATCAAATCAGTTGCAGATACAGAAAACATGTGACAACATCATGATTTTGTTTTTAACTTGGTCTGTCAAGGCTCTGAGTAGTCTTCACGATCCTGAAATACTTTCACAAAAGATTACAAAATACAAATATATGTAGAGAAAGACTGTCAAATTGTTTATTTCAGAAGGAAATTCTAAAAAAAAACCCTTTAATGACAAAAGAAATGCTTTTAAAACAAAATGTTGATGTTTTGTTATAAAAATGAATTTTTTCTTCTTCTGAGGTAAGATAAACTAGCCCACTTTATTAAATGGAGTGAGAAAGCCAATCAAGGGAAACAGAATCCCTTTCATTTTGCAAATGGAAGTACAGAGGTCTCTCAATTTATTATAAATGGAGCTTGATGAATCAGTATACTTAGTAGCCTGAAATTATATGCTAAAATTGATTGAAATTGATCATATCTTTTGTGACTCTTATGAGGAATGCTCCTTCCTGCAGTTTCCATTGAGATACAAACAGAAAAAAACTTAATTGGTAAAATTATGGTGATGTGAAAAAATATAAATGTGAAAGACTGTTTTCTCTGTTTTCTATGGTGTTTTCATTTGTCCTATTTGTTTGTTTGTTTTTTTAACTACTGTTTTAAATACATATTACTGTGGTCCTAAAAAGTTTTTACATAAACCAGAGAACTCTCAAAACTAAATGCATTTTACTTGACAGCCAGGTCTATCATCCTCTTATATGGTCATGGTCATAAGAAGTGACAAAACTAAGGGAATAACTTGCAAAGATATATATATATATTTTTATAGATAGCTAATCATACCTAAAACTTAAGAGTAAGCAAAAAGTCACAAGAGTAAATTACTTTGAAATACTTTGGAACTAGAAGAATGGGCAGTGAATCTTAGTCTGACCTTTTTCAATTATTTGTCCTATAGGAAACAGCACTGACATATATATTGAGTTATACCTTGATGAATAAAAGATACTTTCTAAGATTTCTGAAAAAATGTGAGTTTTAATAATTAATGACCTAAAATTAGTTATGTGCACTTTCACAATGAGAAAATTGTAGTTCAGACTGTTTTTATACACAAGTTAATTATGTTTTTTACTTGAAATGTTCTCATTTTAGGGTAAATTATCTGCTGTTTTTAAGTAATGCTGTAGTGCAGCCTTCTGAGAAGAGTTCAGATAAGAGACTTGTAAAAACCCCTACATAACAGATTCTGCAAAATGGACTGTCGTGCCCATGTCAAAAAGGCATTTTGTCTTCATTTTCTATCAATTCACAAACTTAATTATTGGTTCAAACAATTTAAAAGGTATCATAATAGAATCTAATTTTTCTTTCATTCCGTACTTAGTAGTACTATTGTGTGATAGTGCTAAGCAATCTCAGTTCTCACCACCCCTAACAGGAGGCAAGATACTTTGGTGTTAGAGAAGGTGTTCACAGTTGTAGGACCTGGAGAAATGGGGTACATTTTTAAATTACATATGGTGCCATAAGGAGCACTACACTGGAGATTTATAATAAAGCTGTAGTGGCTAGAGAAGAAAGGCAGTAATGAAATATTAATATTGATCTATTTTAGAACAGGTCTAGAAGACCCATGTGACATCCACTGAAAATCCAGGTCACTGGGTTGAACATCACCTGTGTGAAGCTGGATATCCACTCCTGTGCATAATTTGAGTTATTTAGGTTCCTTTTCTCCATCAGTCAATTACTTAAGTAAATTCACATCAGTTTGGCTTCAAGTGTAAACAGAAAATGAAAATATCACTTGTGAAAAACAAAAAATCATTACAATACATAAATAGATTTAAGATTTTTCTTTTAGCCTAGTTGAGAAATCATTTTTCTCAGAAAGGATAAGCTCGAAAAATTGAGGCAGAAAGCAAAAAGTATTATTAATGCTTTGTATAACATATTCTGAGTCTCTTGAGTTTGATAAGTAGAGCAAAGTCTGCACTTATCCATAATATAATGGAATCATACTGGTATTCTAGAATAATTGGTGTGATGGGAGCTGCTGTAAAGCTACATTTATTCAGGGATAAAAAGAACTACCCTTCCTAGCGATAAAGAATATTAATTGGCCTGGCAAGGTTTGAAGAGCAAAGAGGATAACAGCACAGAACACAGAGGCAATAAATAATCCTTCTATGAAGCTTTCATCATAAAAACAAATCAAGGAACACTTAGAGATGCTATTGAGCATTATGAATGGGGGAAATGTGGGCTCACAGTTGTCACTTAATCGTTCATGAGTCAGTATCTTCAAAGTTACTCCAATATCATTACATATTTTTATGGTGAGTGACTAAGGATGACTTCTGTCTCCATTTTATCATGTGCTTGAACTTAGCAAGCTACTGAGCTGTAAGTACAAATACATGAATTTCTGCATGTAATCATTGTTGTAATGCTCAAATCAAGCCAGAATAATACAATAATCTTGTCTTTTCAGCTTACATTACTGTTTATACCTTGTACAGAAATGGGCAAAATAACCTCCAACAAGCAAGTATATATTAGGTACTTTTACATGCTGTATCATCGTGCACAGCTACTAAATGACTATTTAGGTCTCCCAATTAAAGACATTGAGAATTAGAAAAAACCTCTGCATATTTAATTTATATAGCTTGTCACATATAATGTAAGTTAATGCTAAGTTGTGCGTACAATTAATTTGTTCTGATTATTGTACATGGACCAGAACCATTCATGATCCAGACACAAGATGTCCTCTCAAAGACCCTAACATGTCCTATGCAAGAAACCAGAAGGGTATGAGAGGAAAGAATCCAGTTTTAAAGTGCAGAACAGATCATCCGGATTTTTAGTTTACCAGCAACTATCATGGAGATTTACAAAGCCACTCATCCATGTAGTGCTCAAAGGCACTGGTATGTACTGACACATCCTGTCCTATGAAAAAGAAAATATTTTTTTTCAAAACAATAAAACAAAGCCAAGGGAGAAGTGGGAGGGGAATGTTCATGAGTTTCTGTGAACAAGGGCTATTACTCACCTCACTAGTATTAATTTTGTCCCTTGTTTCAGTATGGCACTTCAGTTAATTTCTTGATGCATCCGAGAGAGTAAGATAGTAGAATACAAATCATAAAAGATCAGAGGGAAGCTGAGAGAAATAGCACAGAAATAATTCTCAGCCACCAGCTGTGGAGGCGAACTATAAATGATGCAGAGTAACAGAGAAAAGTATGTTCCCATTTTTTCAGTGGCAATGAAGTCAAAACTGAAACAACCTACCTGGTGTTTGTATTTTTCTTCTAATCAGCAAAAGGACCCTGTAGCAGCTGTGCAAAAATACCAGATGATGCACATGTGCTTTTTTTTCTCCCTAATTAATTTCTTTTTACTAGCCTCTGTTTTGCCTTTGACTGTTGTCAGGAAATCTGAGATCCTTAGACCAGTTACCTGTGCCCTTATATCTATCTCCATTGTCATCTTCTGCCCTGTATTCTCCTCCTGAATGTATATTTCTCTGTTTTCTTCTCTTTGCCTACTGCTTTAATTCTAGAGCTCTGTTATTCCATTGCATCCCCTGCATTGTATAATTCATTAGTCTACAGATGTTTCCAGAACTGCAAGCATGGTTATTTTCTGAAGTGAAATTCAAATCATTCCAATTAAAAGCAGTTTATTCCAAATTATTTTTACTAAATATTTTTACCAAGTTCTCTCAGTTATAGGTATGGCATTAAATGTATCTTCCTTGATTTATGAGTCTTTATGTGCCATTTTAATGATGCAATAAAGATGGTTCAGTTTTGCTGGTTTCTGAGGTTTTTCCCTACTTATTTTAATATGAGTGTAGGGCTTTCAGGACTTTCCTTTTAAAACTTTAAAGATTTTCCAAATATATGTAAAGTTCACAGTGATTATTAATGTATCTGAATGCCTTCATAATATATCTGAAATACAGAAGAGTACTGATTAGATTTTTTACATTTCTTAACTGTAAGTATACTCAATAACTAACTAATCACATTGCTTTTGGAGCTATATATAACCTTTCTTATTTTTAAAAATAATATTTTAACAGGCTCTGTTTGTTTTGTTTTGTTTTGTTTTTTCTAGTTGTAATAACACGTTGTACAGAAATGTCTTGAAAATACTGGATAGATCAGTCATAAAATATATAAAGATTATTTCAAGTTTAATGTCATTATTATGACATCAATTACTCCTAAAATAGCCAAAGGAGGGAATGATTTCACATAAAAACCTGATTGTGAACATTAATTAAAGCAATCCTAACTCAGAAATACAACACAAATATTTAATATGACTTATACATGCAGGACAAATGATATAAAGAAAATATATGATAATTGCCATAGAGAAGAAAAAATGTTAATTACTTTTTTAAAGGCTTGTATAATGATTTTTGTATTGTATAGCTGCCTTCTCCAATAAAAGAGAAATAAGATCATAAGAAACTTTCTACTAGGCACTTAAAAGACTTAGTAATAAACACATAAGCAAATATATGTTTAAAAAATTTTACATGTGTTCAACTAAGACTCTTTTTGAATGAGAGGCAGATTTCCTGTATTTCAAAGAATAAAAAAGGGGCAGAAAAAAACAAGAAATGGGATCTACTCTTATAATTGCTAAATGTTGAACTTTTACTACAGTAAATATTTAGTTGAATGTTTACCTTCAAGCATATGAGGTGTCTGAAAGAATTATTGTGTTTGACATTAAAACATGTGGAATTAGAGCCTGAGTCTTCAAAAATGAGTATATGATTTTGACCAGTGATAAAAAAAATCCATACTAAATAATGTGCTAAATATTTCCTAGAGGCTAAACCTTTGTAAATGTTAACTGAAGGGGTATTGGAAATAAAATCCAAATATTGGGATGCCTTTTATACAGAATCCATACACTGTTTTCCAAAAAGCATATGCCCTGCAAGTTAGTTAAATATCAAAGGGTTGAATTCAGAATCCCAGGACTCTGAATAAGACCAAAAAAATGTCACTTTTTTCCCAGTGTTCCAAGTTATCTTCCATTTGCCAAAAGTACACATACCTTTTAGAATATATGGAGCTTTTTTGCGTAGTAGAAGCAGCTTGTCACGGCTGCTGGACTTCTGTTTTGATTTGCTATGTTAGGACATAGAGGAATTGCTACTATTTTTTTATATGCAGAGGTGTTTACAAAAATGTGTCTTGCATGTCTGACTTTTTTTCACCCATCAATGGTTTCATTGGACAGCAGATATTTGCTCTTCTCTATACTGTATGTGGTAGAAGAGACTGTAATGCATTCAGTCACAGATATTTTTCTGTTCCAAATCTAGAACTGAACCCTACTACATGGGGAATTTCATGCAAACTATTATTAAAATGTCAGGGTCCCTGTGGAGATCATAGACGAGATTCAGCTTTTGAAATCAGACAGAGAAACAATAAAAATATCCTCGTGGGGTTGGCAGATATCGCACAGAACCAAAGGAAGTCTGCAATATTGACCTATCAGTAACGTGTCAAAGGCATGTTAACAGTTACAGACATGACCCTTCTGTTTGGGGAGGTATTTCAGGAGGCATGGATGCAGGTCCTTCTCTCCCAGGAACAAAAATTCTTGTCCTTTTTTTTTGCCATGCTTTTCATTCCAATGCTATAAGATTCATGGTAGAAAAGGTGCTGAGTCTTTATGGTTACACAAAGAGGATTCATATTTCTGCACTATCTTTTAAATTGCTGCTTTCTCTACATTCTTAGAGTGGCCGAAGTTTTCTTGCTTCTAACAATGGATGGAGGGAAATTGGATCACTCACAGAATTGTAGAATCAATGACAGAACACTCTAGATAAAGCAAACAGATTGAAACTCAAAGGGTTTATAAAAAAAATATCTTGGGCTATGCAGGAAACGGTGTCATTCCTGCCCTGAGAAACTACAAAAATATACAGACAAGCATTCAAAGGCTTCAGCAACCTGGATTCTGCCCTGCACCAAACACTGTCCAAAAAAAAAAAAAAAAAAAATAGTCACCACAATGAATGAACTGCTTCCCAAAGACATGTACTTGCAAAATTAATCCAAGTGATGTCTGCAAATAGCATACTTATTTTTTTCCAGATGATCAAACCCCACTGGAAGAATCCCATTATTCAATTTTTTTCCAGTAAGATATGCATTATCTATTAAATCAAACACTGTGTAATACTTCTTTGCAGAAATTCAGTTCCCATTATAACTTTTCAAAGTTTCAAAATATTTCATCCCTAATGTGATAAATTGAATTAAATATTTCTAGAACTGACATATTCTTTAATTTCAGAATAAATATGCAGGGCCAAATTGAGCAAGATTTACACATGCTGAGAAGCAACTAACTCAAATAATTAGTTATTTTTCTTCTATTGATGTTATCTTCAAAACAAAATATTATTGAGTATGATTAAGGTATTGAACTCTGCTGGAAGTAACTACCAGCTTGTACTCTTATTTTCTGCTGGTTTTAATACATCAAAGTATTCTATAATTTTTTCCAGTATCAACTGAAATCTTACTGACACAGAATGGTGGATGACTGAAAGTATTCATTTGCACAAATTCTTTACTTATTTCCTTATTGTCTCAGACTTCATATTAGCTTGTCAGGAGAAAATAGCATCCTTCAGACTATACTTATTTAAAGAAAAATCCTATACCACCTAATAACCACCCACAAAAAGAGAGCAACATGAGAGTTCTTTAAAGTCTAGATTAGAATTATGTGTGTTTCTGGTGATAGAAAAAGTCCTTTGTCTATAGAAACCATGATTTTCAGACAAGAATAAGAAATATTCTATTTTTGATAGTATAAATTGATCCATGGGATATAAATTGTTTCTTTTTCTAGCGACTTCTTTATCACTTTGAAAATATGATTTCTAAAAAAGGTTCAGAACTTTTTTCTGTACATGGCAAAGATAAATCATTTGTTAATTTGATTTACAGTGAAACTCTAATATTTGAAGTCTGTGCAATCAATCTAGTTTCAAGAGAAATACAACCCTGTAAAAAAACAACATCTAAATGAAAGGCATAATTTCTATTTGTTTTCAAATGCCATCTCTTTCAGCTGTTAAGTATGATGTCTATCTGAATATATTTTCCCCACTATTTCATCCCTTAACAGGAGAAATTAAAATTGAAAAATCAGCAATATGCTTCAGACTAAATTTGCAAGGAATATCCCCCTTTCACAAAATACTTTCTGTTTATTAATTCAGTTCAAATCCCATAATCATAGAATCTGTAAGACTGGAAAAGACCTTTAAGATCATCAAGCCCTGCAGTGACTACAGTGGCCTGCACTTATTCAAAGAACATTGGCAGTGTCTTTACTAAACACAGTGAAAAAAAGGCAGCACAGATTAATTTGAATAAATGTTTGGCTTCACCTCTCCTTGTTTTCCCAAGTGTGACTCTAACAACACAGCTGAAGCCAATCCAGCTGCGCCAAAGACATTCTGTTCTGTGCACAGGCCCTTTTAGAGGGCACCATATCCCTCCTGTGGCTGCAAGCTTTTCTTTTCCAGCACTGCTGTTCTTCTCCGGGTGGCTCATGTATGAAGCTCCAAAGGACTACGTTGGATGATGTCCCAAATGTCTCTTGTGGACAATCAATGTGCTGGAAGCACACAGCAAGAAGAGAGCTATACTTAATGCAAAAGAACTCCTCTGGGATGTGTTCCCAGCAAATCCTGGGAAGTGCAGGATACACACACTATGTGTGTACCCCAATATCCAGTCCTCTTCTTGCCATGTCACTCTTCCACTGTCTCTCTTGGTCTTGAGGTCAATGCAATCTCTTTGGTGTGCTTGTGGGGAATCATCGGCATCCCTCTTTGCTTGAAAGGAACATGTTCTCATCAGCTATTTCTTTTTCTATCTTTTAGGATTCCCCTTTGTCTTGTATTTTTAATAGATTTAATAAAATTATACCTTGTTCTTGGTCTGCAAGCTACATGCAATTTTACTCTACAACGTGGTGCATTTTATGCCAGAGACTTGTCTGTTGTTCTCTTGTGGCAAAAAATAGTTCAGATCCTGGGCTGCATTGCTTAAACCTATCATGAGTGTGTTTCTTACAGCTGTGGGATGTCCAGTGTCAACCTTGTCTCTGTTTCCCATCATCCTGTGCCTGTGTTCTTCCCTCCACATTGTGTATCCCCAGGTCCTGGAGTTTCTGCTATGAGTCCAGGACTGTATTTCTCTGCACAACATCAATATCTCAGCCATAAGGAGCTTGCTATAAAAAGAGAACATGCTTACTGTTACTATTTGTACAAAACCTGGAAGCTTTACATATTGAAATAAGCTAGGGTAGATTAATTTAGACACAGCCATGAGAAAGAAAAAATTGTATTATACATTTTAGGAAAATACATAAATTAGGAAAAATATTTTCACAGCTAAAGTAACAGTAAAGCTGCAAACGTTCATAACAGGTTCAGACAAGACAAGTGTGACAAGCCCCTGTTCTGAAGGAGGATCACAAACTCAGGTGGCCATTTCTAGCAATGACAATTCAGTATTACTGGGCTAGAAGCCTACAGTACCTTTCAGTTTGCCTCTGCTAAGCAGACAATGCCTCTAGTGTTCCTTTATGGGCTTGTGATTAGGGAACTTTCAAGTTTCCATTTCCTGCACTACCAAATTATTATAAACAATTTCATTTTAAAAGTAAATGAAATATATCCTATAACTCAGCAGTTCTTTATCCTATGTGCAGTTGTATAGAGTGCAGTGTGTTATTCCAGCAACACAGAATACAAATACTTCTGGTTAGCTGCAGGGAACTGAGAGTCTTCTTATCTCTGTCATCATAGACGCCCTTTTTTATTTGTTTTCAGTGATGACAGGTGGTCCATATCCCTTCCCCAGAGGTGAAAGGAATTACTTAATTCACATCCTCTAAGAGATCTTTAAGCAGCCAGCCACTGGACATATTTAGAGCATGTTACTTTTTTTTTTTTTTTTTTACTACTACTACTCTTGATCAAGAGTGTTGGAGTATCTGATTATGCACAAAAATTATAAATATACAAAAAAATAATTGCTGCCATGCTACTTTGGATATATATGAGTACCTGAACTTTTAAAGTAGTTACACAATGGCTGCAGTTTTTTTGACCTAAAACAGGGATCTGCAAAGTAGCAGTTGAACAAATATCCTCAAGATTTTTCTGTTAAAATACTTGAGCCATACCTGCAGCTGAATATGTAATTACTCATTATGAAAGAAGATATACATCCTGCATTCTGAAAAGTACAAAAGAAACTTTTAATTTTAAGTAATGTGTTCTTTATTCATAGAACTAAACAAGGAAAATTATTAGACGCTGTGATCACACAGCAGGAGGTGTAGGGTAGTTGGCAATAGTAATAAGTATTAAATATTCATATAAATCCACATTTTCTCATACCTGAGATGCTATGGATAGACAATTTCTTTCAGAAGACCTCATATTTTGCCCATGAGAGTAGAAACAGCTTTTATTTTTAAATATTTATTCCTTGTTATTCTTTCTTTTTTATTTTTTTATTTTTCCAAAGTACAAGATTCCTGACCCATAGGTAAATAATTTGATTTAGATTTCTTAATGTCATAAAGAATCTTCACCTGGCAAAAACGAAGATCAAAAAGATTTAGATTCAATTAAACTGAAATAAAATTCCCATGACATTTAAGCTATCCTTGGATAGCCCTCCTGCCTTACTGCTCCAAACAAGAATCATTCTATTTCACACTGGTATTTTCAAGGAGAACTGATATGGCACGTTACTTTAACTAGGGTATTATCTGCATATTTATTTCACAGCTAGAGGTGTGAGTCACCTTCAATAACAGTGCTTTGAGGCAAACAATAATGCTTTGGAATTCTATGTATTCCATAACATACCAGCTTATATGTAATTATAGGCCTTTTGCTCAGAGTGACTACTGGATTTGACTAGCTGTGATCAAATTATGAAAAATGCATGTAATAGAGGAGCTATTAGATGATGAAGAAAGCTAAATATTTAGCTCCATAAATAAAACCTCTTTCTTCTTTAATAAGAAGACTCACAGTAAAGCAATTATGTAGATGTAAAGAAAATGTCAGCTAAAATAGAAACATAGGTATTCAACCAAGAGATGCAGTATATTTGAGAATGAAAAATAAAAACCCCTTGTTATGGAGGGAGACCTATTAGAGAAACAAAACAGGGATATTAAACTCTGAGGAGTACCAAGGTATAATTTATGCGGGCATAAATTGTAATAATATTTTATGTAACTTATAAACAAAGTAATGGAAAGTTGTTGGAAATTTACAAAAAATGTTACACCTGTTGCTATTCTCACCTGATAAAAGGGATTATTGATTTTGACTTTGTTATAAACATGCTCATACACTAGTTTGAAAAGTCTGAATAAACACAGTCCCACAATATTTTCAGTTTCTGTCTTTTAGCTATACCTGTTGGCACAAGCACAAACAGAATCTATGTTATGTTTAGAACTGAACTATACAGGTGTGGTTGTATGCTAATAGTTTAGATGCACTGAGTGATTATGATGTAATTTATGTTTATTTATCTTGTACCCCTTTGCTTGGGGCTTCTAAGTTTATAAACTTGTAAACAAAAAGAGATAGGTTTAATACCTTTCTAATTAAAAGCAAATAAAATTGAGAAAGAAAGAAAGAAAGAAAGAAAGAAAGAAAGAAAGAAAGAAAGAAAGAAAGAAAGAAAGAAAGAAAGAAATAGAGGGAAAACCACATATATGATGTTTTCTTATTAATGTTTTTATTGTTTACAAAAAAAAAAAAATTTTCTTGAGCTATCCACTTCTAAGTTATGTACTGATGGTTTACTGTAAAAACTGCATAAAAGTGAGCCCTCAGAGATGACTGAAGGTAGGAATATATTAAATTTATCAGCCAGGTCTAGAGCACTGCCTCAGTAGGAGACCCAGGGAGATTTTCATCAGGAAAAAGCAAGAAACCAGCTAAGGCTGGCATCATCTGCAGATCAGAGGCAGTGCATTGAAGGTAATGTGATTGTCCTGGTTTTGTCCAGGACAGAGTTCATATTCCTAGTAGCTGCTGCATTGCTGAGGGTTTTTGATTTAATATGAGAACAATTTTGATAACACCCTGATGTTTCAGCTGTTTCCAAGCCAAAACAGCCTTTAGCCCAGGACTTTACAGTGTCTCATGCTCTGCTAGAGAGGCATA
This sequence comes from Ammodramus savannarum pratensis, assembly GCA_020466415.1. Lineage (NCBI taxonomy): Eukaryota > Metazoa > Chordata > Aves > Passeriformes > Passerellidae > Ammodramus > Ammodramus savannarum. The sequence continues at coordinate 84,849,211 of JAHXMQ010012338.1, read as the reverse complement.
GCAGAAAGAGCTAAAATAGAGGAAAATAATCAGGACTGGTGACCAGAACTGGAGAAGGAGATATTCCATATCATAGATCATCATGCCCAGTAAATAGCCTGGGGGAGTTTCATGGAAGGGGGAAATTCAGGGTTTTTGTCTTCCCAAGGAACTGTGATGCATGACAAAGGCCAGCTTTCCTGGAGATGGCTGAACACCTTCCTGCCTGTGGGAGGTGGTGAATAAACCAGTTGTTTTGCTCCACTTGACTGCATGGATTTTGCTTTTAAATATTAAACTGTCTTTTATTTCAGCATGCAAGTTCTCCCTTATTTGCACTTTGAATTCTCTCCCCCATCCTACTAGAAGGGAGGGAGTGTGTAGCTATGTGGTGTTCATTTGCCAGCTGGGTTTAAACAACAGATATGAGATGAGCCTCTGTAGTTATGGGTAAATTGAGCTGACAAAGTTCTTGAAAATGGGAGACCTTAATAAATTGAAAAACTTAGATTTTCCAGAATAAAATGTTTGCTGGTCTAAAGAGCATAATAATTAAATTTCTTGGTTTAAGTATATGGTTTTCTAAGTAGATAGCAAAATGCACTGCAAAAATCTTTGGTAGTAGTATCTTAAATCTGGGGAACTGAGAACTAAAGCTAATTCCAAGGTATGTTTCACTGGTAAATAAACAAGCCAGGAATATTTTTGCTGGTTTTAGGATAAAACAGCATACATACCTCCCCTTCCAGGCTCTTTCCCATGTCCAAGACACCCCTACCATGTGATTCCCCTTAAGGTTACCCATTAACAACAGTCCCTTACGTTCCCTGAACTACACTGAGTTGTCTGATTGTTAAAAATATCATTTGGAAAGCAATAATAATAAAAGAAGATAAATTCCTAGATTCACTGAAGATACAGTTTTGCCACCAATGCATTAGTACTTCAGTTTGAGTTTCTGTGGTTTTCTGGCAGTAGAAGTTAAGGAGTTTATTTTCTCCATAAAATATAGAAGCTGTTTCCAACAAAGCCCTTGGTGTCTGCTATCTGTATTATTAGCACATCAAATACTGTCTCTACAGCTGTAAGCACGAAACACAGGACAAAATTTATATGGAGACCAAAGTGAGAGAGAATCAGCTTTATGGTTTAAGGTTTTATGTTGCAATATATGAAGTAAGCAATTACCTATGAGAAACATGACAATGCTAGTGTAATTCATTTCAAGAATACTGTGCCTTTCAGAAAAAAAAGCGAGAAGTTATCAGCTCGAAGAGCTGACACACAGATGGATAATCTGATCCCTTTATAACCAGAATTGTTTAGTGAAGGAGACTGTATAGAGCTGACACACAGATGGATAATCGGATCCCTTTAAAACCAGAATTGTTTAGTGAAGGAGACTGTATTGCCTTCTCTTAAAGTGACATTCTAAGCACTGATTCTCCTAAAATGAATGTTTTAGTTTAACAAGACAGCAATTTTAAGTAAGGGTAGGTAATTAAAAAGAAAATTCTAAATGCATAATTTAACCCCAGAAATAGTTGCAAATATCAGTTATCAAACCAATTCTTGATGCCTATTCATAAAATAAGAGTTGAAGACAGTCATGAAATATATTTCCCTGCAATAATCTCAAGATATAAGTTATTAGCTATTTAACTTCATTTATCTACCTATAAGCTGAATTATTTCTTAGTTCAAAAGGGGCAGGACTACTATTATCCTTTAATGGTATCACCAGATCCTGTTGCATTGTATCCAGTGTGACATCACATGGTAAACAGTATAGCTTCAGCCAGCAATGTTTTTACGGTGCCTGGCAGCTTATAAATCCAATAACATTCTGTCCTTGATGATGTAGGTATCATCCCTTTGCAATATGGTATTTTCAACAAAATACTCAGTACCACAGAGATGCACAGTTTTCTATAAATCAGCTTTGATTAGATGATGAAGGCAAGTTCAGATAATGTATCTTGTCTGCTGAAGATTGCAGATTCTTTTTTAATAAAATTCTGCTGATAAGAATAAAACAGCCTCTTACTCGGGATGGAGTAATTAGAAACTAGGCTGTTTGGAACAGGAGCTTAGTTTTGCCTGAAAGAAAAAGGCTTCTCAGAACAAGATGTGTAGATTAAAGTCTTTAGTTATATGCCACTTTATAGACCCATAAAATGAGAACCACCTTGGAAAAAAATCGACTTCCTTTGAATTAATATTGGGGGGAAATGGTTTCCAAGTAGTTGAAGAAAGCTAAGTCTATTTGCCATGTTCGTCCTTGGGTAATCAGAAAAGTCTGTGTTGTACATTTGACTGAATGGGGACATTTATGCAAAAGATAAAGCAGGAATACCTTTCTGAAATCACTATTAAGAAGGCACTTAGCCCAATTTCCTCTGTTGTAAGTGAACAGGGATGACCAACACATTTTATTCCGCGTTTCCTTTCTTGTAAGTATATTTTTTTTCCTCCTACCCAGACTTTTCTTTTGCATAGCATTCCCTGCCTCTGCACTGAGATTCTTTTTCTGCACTAGTTTCTTACATTGGCTCATAGAATTAAACAGTGTCTTTTATAAGAAGCCACAGTGATCTTGAATTTGGAGGCCAGGCTTTAGAAAACCTTTAGGGCAGGATCTTAAAAATAAATTTAGAAAAAATGTTCTGATGAAAGTAATCTAGGCATGCTGGGAACTTGACTCTATCAATTATGCCTAAGCATTTTTAATAACATTTCACACTGCTTGTGATTGCACACATTAGATGAAAGATGAGCTGGCTGTCGAGAGCAGACAAGTAAACTGGAAATGTAAATCATTCAGGTAATTAAAATGCTGACTTACAGAAGCACTCTGCACTACGATAGAGGTTCTTCTGCCATGACACTTAACATTTGAGAAAAGGTCAGTTTTCTACTTTCTAAAGCACTTAAAGTGCTTTTATTTTGATAATGACTGTACATGTCAGCCATAATAATCTTGCTCGTCCATGCTTTTCTGTCCCTAATTGGTACAGAAAACACTTGGGGATTTATTCACCTTCTTGAACAGTGTCTAGTGCCATTGCTACATGGATATAAGAGACACTTGAACTGGACTGGGAGGTAAAGCATAAGACAAGGAAAACCTGCACTTTCTGGACTAGCAGCTGAATGTTATGTAAAATTTTGTAGAGCATTCAAGTAGCACTAGACATCTGAATAATGTTGATAAAGTCCCTCATTAAACCAATAACTACATAGTTCAGAAATAATTCAAAATATGAATTACTCACATTGGTTGTCTCTTGTCCATCTTCTTTTAATCACATCTGAGGAGCTAACCTCAATTTTTAAATTAAAATTTATATATTTTTCCTCAAACAATTTTCTTTATGTGGATGAAAATAGTGTTTGAAACCTGCCTTTATTTCAGGTTATAGTTCTTTCTTACATTATCTAGCCACAAATAAAAAAAAGAAATACCTTTGTTTCTGCTGTCTAGTCATTCAAAATGAGCATTCTGTTCTTCAACACTGTCTCACTAAGTGACAACTTAGAAAGCCTATTTCATATTTTCTTTAACTGTATCACTGAAGTTTGGAGCCAAGTTTGCCTAAAAACCTTTAGGTAGCAAAGGCTCATTGAACCTTTTCTGAAAGATCTGGTTAATATTTTCTCCACAGATGTACATTCTTAGTTCTATTAAGGTTCTCTGGCTTTTTATTTATTTCTTTACTCCTCATATGTCATTTTTTTTATCCTGCACTATTTCCCTTTGAGATCTCAGATTCAGCTTTTGTCTTATGTAGAAATCAGTCTCAAAGACATGATGGGAAATATATTTGTAATTGCATTTAAATTATTGTCAGTCTTTCTTATGAGTTCCCCCAAAATTAATAGGTTTCATCTGAAAATAAATTCCTTTTTATTTATTTTTCATCCATTAAAATTACTGTGTATTGTAGTATTTTATGACAACATGAGAATCCGTTCCTTTCATTCCTATCAGTTCCAGTGAAAACTTTGCTTAAACTTTCTTTTCCCAAGGAAATAAGTTCTCATTTCATTCTTTTCTTTTTTTCTACTACCTGTTTTCAGTCTACTTAAAAGAGAGAAGATCACTACTAAGCCTCTGCCTTTCTGTCAATTCACAGTCCACAATTTTCTCCTGTCAATATCTACATCAGGACTGTAACTCTGGGAGGTGTTTTGTTGATCTCAAACATTCATAATCAAGCTATTCAAGATATGGATCTTCAAGGAAATATTCTCTCTTGCACAGCCATAAATAAAATTCCGTTCCTATTTGCTGGATTTTCTATTTGTTGGCTAACACATTAGGATGATAAGATGTCTTCCTAGGGGTAGTCCCTAGTCATTCACACAAGTGGGAAGCTGATACCCCTCATCAGCCACAGTGTCCTGCAAAGAGGAAAGGGATGGTTTTAGCACATCAACTCCATCATTTACTCATACATATACTTTATTGATTTTTAAGTTAACTTGAGACTTATTTTTGGGATCATTTTGGAAAACCAAATGCACTGACATAATAATTTCTTCCCACTTAGGAATTGGTATAAATGCAGCTCTTTGAATTGGGAAGTGCAGGAAAATGCACAAGATATCACATCTTTACCCCTGAATGTTCTGTGCTACTTATTAGGAGCTTTTCTTGAGTGCTCTTTCCATTAGGGGACTTTGTCTTGCTGTTCTCAATTACAGTCAAGTTGAAGATTGTGGCCAGTAAATCTGAATTACTATTGGAATAGGTATAAGAACTAAAAGCTAATGTCAGCAAATTTGGAGAACATGTTTATTGTGCAAAAATTTCCTTCTTCTTCACGTTCTCTGACTTCTGTACTTTCCAATACTCTTAATGAACAAGCTCTGTTACCTCTTTTTGACTGTGTTTCCTGTCTTTCATTTTCAAGTGCATTAAGTAATTTTGCCTAACATTAATGCTGATTGGAATGCTCTAGGCAACAGAGAGTTTAAGAAGACACATTTATATTAACTGCAAAGGAGAGGAAAACTAACAACCCACATTATCATGTTTGTTTTCCTTCTAACTGAACTGATGTAATGAAGGCTAAATGTCTTTCTCTTCACTTGTTTTATTCTGAAAGGGACTTCTTTCTTCAGTAAGCAGATTAAAAAATAGACCAAGAAAGGTATTAGACAATTCTGTATTTTAGCTCCACTCCTAAAATTTCATATCAGTATTTTAATATTTAAAAATCTATATACTCTAGTAGCTAAACATACTCAACTTGCAGGTACCTAGAGTAAAAAAAAAAAATACATTAATAGAGTGACAATTCACCCAATTCATGCTATAACTATGAAACACAGATGGCTCTTCCATCACTGACACATGCTCATTCTTGTAATTACAGAGGTTTGGAAGACATTTAAACCATTCCACAAAATACTCTTTTCAAAGGTTCCTATTTCATATGGTCTAGTTGACATTTAGGATTTACTATGGTATTCAGGGGTCTAATCAGGTATACTCCTTTTTCTTCTGTCCACAGCTGCCTTAGAATGAAATTAAGGGAGTCTTTGACTGCATAATATTTGTGTGATTTTTCTTTTCTCCTTAAATTTAAAAAAAAAGGAAAAAAGAAAAGAAAAAGGAGAAACATTTATAAGTAAGGCACTTGCTAAGAACTCATTCTTTCATTCTATTGTATATCTTTATATTTAATATCCCTGAACTTGGATTTTCATAGGTTTGGGGGTTTATTTTTGCTTTTGTTTTCTGATATGGGAAAATAAAAAGAAAGACAGGATTAAATCTCAGTATTTTTATTCTGACTTGAATTAAGAAGCTGACTGGTTTTGAGTTCCTACCTTTTATTTTCCTAAACAGTTTAAAAGCTCAAAGGAAAACACTTGTTTTACCCATTTTGGCAGTCTCCATTTCAATAAATTGTGCATAAAATAGGAGGTGCATTTTTTAAAGTGTGGGTTTCATCTGTGCAGGCTATGAATCTGCTCAGGTCCTGTTTGCCATTGCAGAAGGGCATGAGGATTCCTCAAGCATGAGGAATCTGCCAAAATATCTTTCCTAGGCTAACTGTGACCAGTGGAAGGTGTCCCTGGCCATGGCAGGCAGGAACTGCATTATGTTTAAGGTCTCTTACAACTCAAACCATTCTATGAATCTGTGATCTCAAATAGCACAAACCCAACTTTAGATAAGTAATTGAGCTGTTGATTTCTATGTGTAATTGGATCTTCAAGTCCAAATGTGGACACCCACCTGTCTATAGACACATTCCTGATCTTGATAATATTTCTAACCTGACTCCACATAAAAAAAACCATATTTTTTTAGGTGTCTCAAACTTTTATTGCATCTTTGCTGGAGGTAATTGCATGTCTGTCATTCAATGGAAACAAATGGAATAATATCTGCAAGGAGATACTGCAAAAATTGAGTAATTGCTATCTTGAAAGAAATAGAAAATGTGATTCAACCCCTCTTTAAGCGCTTTAAGGTCATCTGGCAATTAAGCTCCATACAGCCTCTTGCTTGCTATTCCAGCTATGGGATTGGGTGGAGATTTTAGAGACTAAAAGTGAGAAATTTCATAGGCAGAGATAATACATGCAAAAAAAAAAGGAAAACAAGGGATTAATTCACCACTTCCCTTTGGCAGGCAGCTATTCAGGCATTCCCATGAAGGCAGAGCTCCGTTATGCACAATGGTTTCTTGAGGAAACAAACTCCAAACGTCCTCCCTTCTTCCTTAGTCTCCCAGTTTTATACAATGTGCATGACATATGTGATACAGAACATGCCTTTGCTCACTTGGCTGTTCTGGCTGTGTTTCCTCCCAGCCTCCCACTCAGCCCAGTCTCCTCACCAGCGTGGCAGTACAGAAAAGCAACAAAACCCCTTGGTCCGGCCCAGCAATAACAAAGACATCTCTATGTTATCAACACTTTTCCCAAGCCAAACAAAATGCACAGCCCCATACTAGCCATTGTGAAGAAAATGAGCTCTACCCCAGCCAAACCCAGAACATCCCAGTTTGAGCAACTTGAATTAAATGGTTGTACTCCTTTGAAGAGCATCCATTTTTTATAGCAAAAAGACAAACTCTATGTTGAAATGTGATCCTGCCACCACAGATTTCCTCGGCAACAGTAAAAAATTGCAGTCAAAAGCAGATCATTATGCATAGCTTAACAGGCTTTAGGGCTTTTCTCTCTTTTGACAGCAGAGCATAACATTAAATTCATCAGGAGTCCACCAAAGCCAAGCACTTATACTGCTGATGCCTTAAATGCCCTCATTTCATAGCACCGGTCACTTCATATCTGTAGTGTTCTTCCTAAAAATTCTCATGAAAAATTTTATACTATATATACCTCTTTCATGATGCTGAAATCCATATACTTTGAGACACCTTAGCAACCCTTGACTTTTATGTACATTATCAGATTAGCAGTTAATGCTTTATACTAAGTCAAATGGTGAACAGAACATTTTATTTTTAAGAGGAATAAATTCATTTTTCAAAAGAAAATAGACATTTCTAGCAATCTTTAAACATTAAAAATTACATGTACTTGCTCTAGTCAACTCTGCTAGAGAAAGGAAAATAAAGATCACCTACTACTGAGCAATTCACGTACTAGTTTATGTGAAATATGTGTTTATGAATTGCCATGTCTTCAGATCCCTCTTTGGTAAATACACTATTTAATAAACTTGGTGCAGTGTGAAGAGGTTTGGGTGTGTTTCCAGTTTTATGGGATATATTTAAGGCAGGCTTCTTCAGGCAGTGGTGCAGTTTCTCATATGTATTTGCTTCATGTCTTCAGAGTGATATGTCAACAATGCATTTGCAGGTCCTTGCATTCTTCTTTCTTTCCTTTTGTTTACCGGATATAAAGACCACTGCAGACATAGCTGGGCATTGAATTCCAAACTGTAGAGATGCGTGTTAGGTTTAAACCTTAATATTATCAAAAATACTGGGACTGTGGACATGCACTTGTCTGGACTTTTTACTGAAAATAGCACAGTATATCATCTGTAGTCATAGTCTCTTATTACCAGTCTGCTGTGATTAGTGTCCAGAGTGGTTGTGACCTTTTTGCATGAGAAGACCAGACTGGTTCTGTGTTTTTTGTCCCCAGTTCCTACTGTTTATAAATGGGAATACAGGTGGCCAGCAGAAGGATAGGCAAAGGCCAAGTATGCAGTCTTGTATGCAAGAGGGACTGAAAAAGTAAAACATGACAGCAGCTGACAATGAGAAAGCGGAAGGATAAACCAAGTAACAAGAGACAATAAAGGATAGAAGGACCATTGAAGACACAACTGAAGGGGTGCAGAGAGGAAAAGCTGGGGCAATCAGTGGTGAAAAGGAAGAGACTCTAATGACAACATCATGTCATACATGTTGATGTAAAATCATGTCCACGCTCACAACTTGAACGGAAAATGGGAAGTTCTAGAGCAGGCATAGGAAATACATATTTGACTCTATAACTGGATTTAAGCCTATGAGAAAGGAAGATGCAATAAAAGGGAAAACATTCCCCAGCTTCTCTAAACTGAAATAGTTTCACTGAAGAAAAAGGAACCACATCAGTCGAGGTTCAGAGAGGAGTTACAATTTTAAATGATAAAGCTGAGGATTTGGAATTACAAACAGTGTGTTTTCAGAGATATATTAGTGCTAAAAGCCCATGCATAGTCATAACTATAATGAGTACCTGCGGGTAATTTAAATGAAAAAATTACATTAAAATACAAAACTTAATGATTTCTTAATGTAAAAATGTCAAAGAGAAAAATTCAAAAAGAGGAAGCACATGATAATGATTATATAAATTATCCTAGTTAGCAGTTAGTTTTGGAATGAATGCATATTCTCTGTGATATATAGTGTTGCAACACAGTTTGTTCAATCAAGTTACTTTCTAATTTTCAAATTTTGAAATGTAATATGTAATTATGTTCTACTTAATATCTTCTATTTAGCAGTTGCTTTAACTAAGGCCAGATGGACTGCAATTAGATTTCAAATGGGAACATTTAGCACTTTCAAAATTAAACTGGTTATTCTAATTCTTCATGAAAGTGATAAAAATAGAGACGGGGGCTGAACCACACAAAAGTCTGAGACGAACCATAGAACACTTAAAAAAGAAAAGGAGGTCTTTTCACGACTGCTCTCTGAAGAGCTGGAATCTTAATGAAAAGAAAAAGGTTTTCTATTGTGGTAGAAGAAAAATAAACCCAAGAAAAATAAATACCACAATATCATTTTTTCCCCCTCTAATAGGAAACATCTGTACTGCTTGTGAATTATTGTAACATTCAATAGATGAAAATACAGGTGCCAGAATGAATCAGGCCCTGCTTGTGCAGTGCTTAAGATGCCTACACTCTCTGAAGATGAGGGGACCTAGCAGTCCTTTAACATCTTTGATTTCCCTGGTAGTGCATCTCTGCTAATGAAACTAATTTAGGAAAAAAATTGGATATGTGAAAAAAATGGAGAAGCAAAGAAGCAGTCACCTATACATCTCCCACATCTGCCCCTGTAAATACAGTCGAGTCTGATTGTTATCTACCTTTAGTTCTTAATCTAGCAATGACTTTAGTTTTTTTTTCCAATTATCTTTTTTTTTTTTTGTTTCATTTTGTCTTTCTGTTCTCCAATATAATGTTTGTGGTAGATCAAGACAGGTGTTTAAAAAAACTAGAAGTCATTATGTCATCCTTTGAAAGTGAGAATGCATGTAGAAAAGAATGAAAGGTTCATAAATAGAAAAAGAAAAAGACAAATGGCTTTTCAGTTAGAAAGGTCAGGTAAGAACTGTACCTCTCATTGCTCTTTTGCCTGGTTTATTTATACACATTGTAGTAAAAACCCCACTGCATGTAAACTTTAAAATTCAGTTTTTAAAAATCAAAGTATAATTTATCCAAATTGTTGAAGATGACAGAAGTTCATACACCTCTTTTGGGTACTAGTAGCATTCCTGATTCTTCAATCTGAGGAAGGCAGAGAAAGTCAAATATTCTACCACCTGAATGAGCATGTCAGCAATTGTCAATAATCTGTATGCATGCCTACCCATCTCTATGTGGATATTAAAATTACATTTCCAATTGGTTAATTGTAGGTATTTTTTTGTCTAATAAAAAGAACATTATGTTTCATATTTAAAAGCAGATAAACAATACTCATGTCTGAATATTGGACTTCATTCTATGGAAGAATTATATCTGGTAATTTGGAAGTAATAATTATTTGGGATTGTGGAGTGGGGGTTCTCGTTGAAACAAACCTTGTCAATGCATTTCAACTTAGTGTTTTACTTGGAACTTTCTTTAGCTTCAGATTTAGCAAAAATTCTTAAAGACATAACAAATTTACATTACTTCTAGACAGATTCAGTCATTGTAACAGTGTTTCTTTTCTTCTTGGATTTTTACATTTTTTAACAGTAACACAGTAATCTTCAGATAATTGTCTTCCTTCTAAGACTTCCTGATAAAAAACTATTACATTTGAACCAATTATACAGATTTTGTTTTGCTTAACCTTCAAAAGGCAATGCTTCATATTTAATCTATGATGGGTCTTCATATTTAATCTATGATTACATATGATTAAATACCAATTAAGGCAATGGTAAAGTCTAAGTAAGGCAATTAGATTCTAGGTTTTAATTGCTTTAATACTACTTCATAGTCACATAACAATGAAAACCTAATTATTTTCAGCACTCACTTCACAACATCCCTGTTCCATGACATATCTTGAGCTCATTACCCATATAATTATTTTTTCATAATCTATTTATTTTCAAACTAGTGAAGATGCTTGAATAAGTAAGACTTTCCTAAATCAGGCTCTGGATTTTTCAGCCAGCTGTAGTGGTATTTAAACATGCCTGAAAAAACACCAACCAACCTGCAAAAAACAGAAACAAATCCAATTTAAAAAATCCAGCAAAAGCCCCAATCAAAATTATGAATAAAGGTGACCCAGAGAAGAAACTTGTTTGTGAATTTATAACTAAATAATGGCTAATAGATGGATTCATATTTCAACCCTCATAAGAAACATAAATTTTCTTTAAATATGATTTAGCGTGATTTTCTCTTTTTTTTTTTTGTGATTATGCAGCCTCATATGGGTGAGAACAATAATTTCCTAACAGAGTTTAAAATATGCAGTGCAAGATATTAATGTATAGCTTGTTCACAATGCTAGCTCAAAATAATTTCTTTGTTATATGATCCTGAGGTTGGAATTTCTACCCTACAGAGCTACCTGCATTCATTTGCTTTAAAGTCAACCTACAAGAACCAGAAAAACTTGATTATCTAACTTTAAGAAGTTTGTGTTTAAGGAAATATTAATACTTTCCTTTATGTGTTGCCTAGCCTAACAGAAGTTTTTAGGATACTTGATTTTATGTTTACAAGTGATCAAAAAAACTATTTATCATAGGAATAATTCTAGGGCTCTGACAGGGGCATTGAGCACCCCTCTTCATGAAGCTGACCCACTCCACAGCTGCAAATGTAAAAACCCACAGAGATAATGTAGACCATATAACACTGACCCACTCATTCCAGAGTATTATTTTTAATGTCACCAAGAAATGTGAGCTCATTAGAGGTGGCATGCATGTGTGTCCACCAGGCTTATGATACCTCCTTGAGATAGGGAAAAGAGCATCAATGCAAGGAGTGGGGTGGCTGAAAATGAAAGCTTAAAAGCCAAATCACTGATCACAGAATGGCTGGAATCAGAAAACACCTCTGGAGATTGTTTCTGCCACCCTCTACCCAAATAAGAATACCTTCACCTACAGAAAGTTTCCCAGGACAGTGTTCAGTCAGGTTTTAGATATCCTACCAGATAAAGATACCACAACTTCCCTAAGAAACCTCTTGCAGTGTTCACCCACCCTCACAGTAAGCAAATGTTTACTTATGTTCAGACAGAATGTCATGTGTTTCAATTTGCACAGGTTATCTCAGGGCACCACTGCGAAGAGTCTGTCTTTCTGTTTTACACTTCCCTGAGCCTCTCTTCAAGCTGAACAGTCACAGCCCTTTCTACCTCTTCTCAAATAAAAGATGCCCTAGTCCTTGATTCCCTTAGTGGCCTTCACTGAACTCACTCCCTATTCATGCCTTACATACTGAATTTTGACCTAGGTCAATCATAACTTTCCTATTCCCAAGGGGTACAGCCTGCTCAGGTAAATGAGATCCAGAGTGTGCCTACTCAGTTCTGTCTGTTTAGGTTGATCTAGTATGTATGGGAAACTGAAAGAAGAAAAGATGACCCAAGTTGTCAGACAACTGCTAACAGTTTTATGTTTGTGTTATTTTGGAGCTGTACTTATGAACTACTACTAACCAAAAAAAGCTAATTAGCTCTAAATAGGGAGATACTCTGGATCCTTCACAGAGGTCTAAAATGGATCAGGGGGGATGAAGCCGTAATTTTTCACAACTATGAACTCTGTGCACATCAAAACATACGAATCACTAACCAGTTGTTGTACTCGTATTGCTTATAAATAAATTTGAGACTGAGGGAAACTGAGTACTGCGGGTCTTTTCTCATGGCTTCAGCATTCAAATTCTTCTATTTGAGATCGATTTCCCAGTTTGCATTGGACCATCACAGAACAATAGCTAGGAATGAGTTTGCTGCATGGATGTGTCCAGAAATCTATCTGCATTACTAAATTATAATTGCTGCTATGTTTTAATTACATTTACTGAAAATAAAATAAAACAAGATACATTATAACAAAGGAACAAGGTTTTCAAATTGCATGCAGATGGCAATTTTTGTTTTTCTCGAGGTGATGCTTTTGAATAATTTTTCTGTACTGGTGACATTCACATTTTTAATTTATTATCCTGTTTCTGTTTAAGACAAAAAACTAAAGGGAAATGAAAATTCCCTTCAGCTATTCAAATACCACAATCCAGGTGCTTTTGAGCTTAATGTATTACTATTAGAAAGACTCTGGAGTAGTTAAGGGAATACTACTTTGTAATAAGTAGAAGAGAAAGTGCATTGTTATGAGGAAATTGTGAAGGAGCAAAAAAATACAAGTATGCATACTAATAGAGTTTTGTTTTTACCTTCAATTTATACTGCATAATTGAGGACACCTACTCTTCAAGAAATCATCATTATCATTACTGTCACACAGGGACTGATGATCAACCTTCTAAAAGGCAGAAGTGGAAAGTTAAAGACATTTAAGTTTGTTTTTTTTTTTTACTTTTTCTGCAGTGGGATTTTAAACTCTTGAGTTTTTTCATACTAGCTGAAGGACTTTTGACCTTCATGAATTAATGAATTATAGATAAAAATGAAATCCAAGGAAAGTAGTAAAGATTGTATTGGCTGGAGAGACTATGAGAGGTGTACTTCCAGAGGCATTCCCAGTTGAATATATAATATTTGAAAGTTCACTTGCATAAGTAACTATTATGAGTGAAAAAAATTAATGTTCAGGTGATATTTGTGCAGAGAACTGTACATAAGAAAAAAATATATTTTGACTATGCATTTAATATTTTAATGTAAGGACCCTATAAAATCTGTATAAAATCTGGATTATTTCCTACCTCAGTTTCTTGTTCTAACAGCTTCATCTAGAGCCTGTAAAAAAATAAAATAACCCCTTTCAGATGGAAAAAATGCAAACAACAAAACACATACACCCCCTAAAAACAGGACCCAAACAAAAAAAATCTCAAATGACCCAACAAAAACCTGGATCCAATAATTCCTTGTTACTTGTGCCTTAAGCATTTCAGAAAGTATTAACATAGAAGATTAACACTCGACTAAACAAAGCAGGGTCATTTATTTATTGCTCAGTTCTGGTAATTTTTATTAGTTTATGCTAAAGTTTAATCTCACAGATAGATTATCTTAATTTTCATTCTATTTTTGTTAACATCACTAATAATTTTAAACATACATTTTTTTATTCACGCAGCATTTAAATTGCAGATTACTTCAAATTCTTGCCAAGGATTTTCTTTCATCTGTCAATAAATCTATTAAAAATACTTAATAGTCTTGGTATGTGGCACTATTTACTCTTGAAGAAATATAAAAACTAGATTATCTTGTAGAATATAACTGGGATGGTCAGTTTATATAAGCTTTCGACTTGGTAGAAGAGCACGTTTCTCTGCCACTAATTCCAATTTTCTTAATACTGAGTTGTTTACAGAAACTTGCAGAATGTGCTTGTGAAATTTTAAGGTCAAAGGATGCAAGGTAAATTCATTTTGAGAAAGGGTCTTGCAGGATGGAGGTCTAAGCAAGAAAACAGACACATCTTCCAAGACATTTCACTCATAATTGACACTTAGCCTTAGCCCAGCTGCCCATAATGACTGCAGCCGCTTGAAAGGTAACACATCTTATCAAGACAGGAAAAAACTCTGAAGGCAGCCACCTTCCCCAGTGGGAAGATGCAGCGAGGTGTATGTGGCCAATAAGGTCAGAGTCTGGCTAGCAGCAGGTAGTGGCCCACACCTAGCTGCATAAACAGCCAGCCCCCCTCAGCGTCGTAAGGCCTCGGGCTGTGCTGGTTGCGGACTGGATCGCTGCTAAACGACTAGAAGGAAGGAGTTGGACGCTCGCTGGGGGGCCAAACAGGTTAAACA
>JAHXMQ010012338.1:84701869-84834446 GCA_020466415.1 Ammodramus savannarum pratensis | reverse complement strand
AACACACTACAACAGGAAGACAAGGCTGTCCTCCAAACTCTGAAGAGAGGTTGTGTGTACATTAGCAAATGGTGCAGCACCACTAGAGTGAACCTAAAGAGTGAAATATTAGGTGTGAGGACCAGCAGCCCAAGCCACACTATTTTTAGGTGTTGTGCTCCCATGGCTAAGTTCTGCATAGGGGTTGCATTACACCCGGTGCTCTCCTGAACTGCATTTTCCTGCATCGTTTCTCCTGGGAATTATCTAGTTTTGGTATTCAAAGGTTGTTAAACTGAAAAAGCGTAACAGAAATTCACTTTCCAGCCTCCATGAAGTTTTTAAAATGAGGATGGAATGTATCCAGGTCACTATGGAAAATTAAGAATGTGTGCACACATTGTATTGTAATTCATTTACTGGTCAATGTATTCATCTCAAGATCATACTGACTATATACCCTTTTTATTTTCAGTATGAGCAATTTTGTTTTATTATGGGAATTTAACAGAGTAACTCAAAGAACAAACTTTAACACTGCTGTCACATTACATATCAGACTTGATAAACTTTCTATTCTCTATTCTCAGAATTCTTCTGTTCTCTGATCAGCTGAAGGGAATGTTACTTAAATGGCTAGGTATAAAAAGAGAAAACTTTTCCACAGTAAAGGTGTATTTATCCATGTTATTCTTTTTCTTAATGTGTGTCAAGTAAATGAATAAAAATTTATTGCCAGCACTTTTCTCTTGAACATATTAGGCCATGTGGAAAATAATTTGTTATTTGCAATTCCTTTGCAATACTTCAGTTACTTAAGACTGTAATGTAATATTACATTAAGATACAGCACTCAGAGAAGATTTTCTGCATTTCATTGTTATGAATCAAGCTGCAAATCTCAATAGTAAAGTTACCTTTGTAAATACTATTTATGTACCCAGGAGAAATGGGCTGAAACTCATGTGGCACAGTAAATTTATCTACAGAGCAGGGGTCTTCATCCCAGCTAGTCATCCCATCACCTCCAGTTCCTTTGTAAGATACTTTCAGAAAATGAATATTTTCTATATGTTATTGACATAAAGCCTTATTTCTCCTTTTTTAAAAGTATTTCTAGCTGTTTTTCACATTAAATTTGTAACTTAGCTAGAGGTTTACAGAGAAAATAGCCAAATAAAGATGAATATCAACTATAAATTTAGAAAATCAAATCCTTATAGTATCCTAGAATCTGAAAGAAGTCTATCTATATTAACCATTTTATAAGATTTAAAAAAATGTTACAGGTAATGTTGTAGGTATATTTTCATGTACATATTGATTGTATTGATTAAAGACAAATCAACAATATGCATAAGTATATACACATCTGTGTGTCTGTGTGTTCAGTAAGCACCTGAGATAAAGAATGAATACTATAGAGGAGTTCTTTCAGAAAATATAAAACATGCATAACAAAAAGGTTTGTAATATTTGTTACACATCCCTCTATAATGTGGGAAAGAAGGCAGATATTAGGACAGAATGAAAGAAGCTTGATCACTGTTTCTGAGAAATACACAGTAATTTGATTTCTTTAGTATTCATTGTTCAGAATATTCCTAACGCAGAATGTATAGCAATCAAAAATATTTGTTGTCCCTTTGTTAAATTCTTTCCAAGACCATACCTTAACATAACATGATTTTTCGGTGTGTGCACTTGTGTTCATGATAGTTTCAGTGTTATATAAATACCAGATTCTTCTATGAATGAAAGGAGATTTTTGTAAAAAAGCTCACATAGATTCTCTAAATTTTCAATGTTTTTCAGTTCTTTGCAGTAATTCTCCTATCTCCCCTTAGCACTGACAGGTTCAAGGAAGAGTAGAACATGTAAGTTTAGTTTTTTAAAGACATGGCATGGCTTCACCTCAGGCAGCAGCCAAGCCCCACACAGCCACTTCCTCACTCCCCTGCAAAGGGCTCAGAGAGCAAATCAGAAGGGTGAAAGCAAGAGAACCTGTGGGTTGAGATAAAACCAGCTTAATAGGGAGAGCAGGAGCCACACATGTCAGCAAAGCAGCACCAAGGAATTGATTCACTGGTTCTCATGGGCAGGCAGGTGTTCAGCCATCTCCAGGAGAGCAGCGCCCCATCATGGGTAACAGTGACTTGGGAAGCCAAACAGCATCAGTCCAAATGTCCCCCCATCCTGTTTTTCTTTCTTCCCTCAGCTTTATATACTGGGCATGATATCATAAGTTAGTTAGGGTCAGCTGTTCTGGTTGTGTCTCCTCCCAGTTTCCCCAATATCCTTGTCAGCAGTACAAAAAGCAGAGAAGTCCTTGGCTCCGTGCAAGCCCTGCCCAGCACTGGCAAAGACATCTCTATATGATCAACACTGCTCCCAGTACAAATCCAAAACATAGCCCCATATAAGCCACTGTGAAGAAAATTAACTCTACCTCGGCCAAAACCACAGGAAAATATTCTTTGTCCTTCTAAGCTGAAGCCTAGATGGCTAAAAAGTTGAGAAAATTCAAATGAGATCTTCTTAAAAGGTGTGTGAATGGATGTGTGTATATACATCCATATTTAATATGAATATCTAGAGAAATGTATATTCAATGTGCTTGCATATTTTAATTTAAAATCTCTGTATGAAATCTTTCTGTTAGGAATTTGATGCATATATTGATTTTTTTGTCTGTTAAAAACCATAGTAGAATAAAGGTACAGAAGATGCAGATGGATAACACAAAGATAAAAACTGTCACACTATTTTTACAATCACTAAATTATCTTTAAAAGGTGACTCAGGGCTTTATCTCCTGATTTGCAATTAGGCAAACAAAGTGAAGGAGTGGGCAATGAATACATAAGGGTAAGTTCTCACCATCTGTGCTTTATGCAAGTGTATTCATTGTCATCTTGCTGTTATCTTCCCCAGAAAATTTCCTGCAGTTAAGTTTTTATAACTTTTTTTCCAAGGCGTCACATTGCAAGGTTTTCTCCCTTAAAAGAGTCCCTTGGTAAAGACGTAGTGTAGCTAGGTGGATATTTGAGATTAGAACTGGAGGTGATTCAAAATTGGGCAGTTAAATACAATAAAGACACCAGCTTCTAACAAACCTACTCTACCCAACAGTTCCTTCACCTTCCTAAAAACAGAAATTTTATTTACCAAAATTTAGGAAATACTAAGGTTGAATTTAATAAATATTGATAAAAATATAATTTTACAAATATTGCAAACAAATTGAAAAAGGAAAAAAATGCTGAAAAAACAGCTGTTTCCATTACTATGAGGATTTTTGCTGAAATCTCCTAAATCCTCTGAGAGAGTGAAAAAGAAAAGGTGGAAAGAGATAGTAAGAAGGGGTGAAAATGATCCAAATGTTATAGTAAAAGTAACAGCATGTGCTTTATTTCTTCTGTCCTTTTTTGTGTATCCAACTGCATTTTTTCCCCCATTAGAAAAAAATAATTCTTCAACATCAGTGAAAACATTCAGAATCACGTTTTTGAATATCATAAACCCACATTAATACACCACATCATATCTGTTAAAGACATTGATAATACTCATTAGCTTGCGCTATTCCAGACAATCATAATTGCATTAAAAATGGTTTAGTAATTACAAGTATATATGGGTTCCTCTTTCAAAACAGAGGATGCAAGCATACCAAAGCTTAGTTTTATACTTAAAAAAGATGTGTTTATGTGCAATCTTACATGAATATTCCAGGAACATAAGAATGTTTTTATGTCAGAAGCAAAATTTTGCTGTAAAAATCTCATCTATTCTCACCACACATATAAATATAAACAGCAGTCAGATTGCAAATCTATTAATTTTATGTATCACTGATGCTCAGTTGTAAATATTTGAAAGTCATTAGCATTTTTATTCTTTTGGTTTGGATACATTTGCATTTATTAACACATTTAAACAATTGTAATATCAAAGATACCTCTTTTTTACAGGCCAATTTCAATCTCAGCTAAGCATGAAACAAAGTTACAGAACCTGTAATTCTTGTCCTTTTTTTCCTTCTGTAATTCTTTCCTTCTATCTGTAATTCTTTTCCTTCCCTCAAAAAAGTTATTTCAAACAAAGTAACTCTTAAAGAAAATTAGCATTGTCAGCAATAGCAATTGACTTTGCATTAGCTTTAATATTTTAAAGTTTTCAAGCAAAGAAACCTTGTTTTTCCCCCAGGTCTCTCTTTCCATTTAAGCAGTGATAAACAATCTAGATGAGTGTGCATAATTTCTTCAGGGAGTTATCAGTAATCAGAAGACCAAATCTTCCACAAAAGAATAAGGTAAATTACAATGGAGTAAAATAAGTGCTAAAACCCAAATGAAGTGCCAAAGCAAATAAATAAATAAATAAATAAATAAATTGCAGAGCACAATAGTATCTTAATTGGATACACATCTGAGACAGGTGCTGAAAAATAGATCTTTTGCAATTTTACTCTCCAGCCACTAAATTATACAAAAGATGAATGCGGATTTATTATTGAGAATCGTTTTAGCAACAGTTTCTGTAGTGCAGTTGATACATAAATAATACTAAAATTCTGAAAGATTATTAAATTAGATAACCCTTAATGGATTGCATGACAGACTAGTGGAAGGCTACTTCAAGGTGATAAGAATTATAACATTAGAGAAGAATTTAATGAGGGATTTTAAATTTCCTTGGAGATGTTAGTAAATGGAGTAGCCTTTTAAATAATTTAAAACAGTAAAACAGTAAGAAAAAATGGAGTTTAGTATTGTTAAGGAGATTTATTTTATCTGTACTAGTTGACAAGGACATTTTTTCCTGTAGACTAAAAATACTTGCCATTTTGTCTTAAAATAGGCTTTTGAAGTAAATATGATATTAAAGTTAACTGGATCACTTGGCTTTCTCAGATTCACTTTCAGCCAGCTCATGATTTGTCCCCCAAAAAATGCTTACACGATTTGGAAGGTAATAATGTTAAAAAGCTATCTTTTTTTGTAGATAGATACTTTTGCAGAAGATTTAAAAGCATTATTGTGGTTGATATAACCATGTGATCAAATGACATTAAGAAAGTAAGTTCTATGAGAATATATTGTGTTAGACCCTCATCAGCTGTAAAGCCAAGTTAATGTGAACAGGCAGGTTTATGTTAGTCTAAAATAAAATATTGATTCCTTTATATTTTTGATTGATGGGTCAAATAGTTGTGATACTCAGTTGGATCTGTTACAAAGAAAGAGTATCCCACTGCAGATATGAAGGCTGAGGGCAACCTTGGCAGCAGTATAACCATGAGATTAGGGAGATTAAAATCCTGGGAGAAGTGAGAAAAATCAATAGCGTAGCCACAGCCCTGGATTTCAGGAGAGTAAAATTCAGCTTGCTTTTGGAATTTCCATTGGAAAACTGAATTGGAGAGAAAATTGAGAAAATTCAGCAGACAGTCAGCATGGATGAACAGTGAACTCCCCACTGAGCAACAACCATAGAAAAAAACCCCAAACCAATCCTTAATATAAACCCCAGGCAGGAAGGGTTTGATTAAGTGCAGTACAGGATGAAATGCCATAAAATGGAGTAATTGTGAGATTTATAAATGCATCTGTTTGGACCCTTCTGAATGCTTTTGTTCCTACTGGCAAACTACATTTAAAGTCTACAGAAATAAATTCTTACATTTCAGAACAGGCAGATAATGATGAGCATTGTAAGAGGTACAATTTGGTTTTAATCTAAAAAGAATGAGATATATAAAACACAGTTTAGTCAGAATTTCACATGCAAAGATGAGTTGAGCTCAATAATACCTTTGGATGTTCCCAGGTGATTGAGTGGTTCTGAATAGCTGTGTAAAATGTCTTCATCTCAAAATTAATTTTGCATTAAAATTGGGCATTATGCAAATCAGTTTTTCTTTGCTTCTAGGTACAAGTTGTAAGTTTTGCTTCTCCTTGAATTAAAGAGGTAAACTATTAATGGAGGATTCTGAGCAGAATGAGCAGAAATAACTTTTAGTATTTCAGTGTGTAGAGTCTTTAGGTGTTGTAGTTTTGGCCATATATCTTCCATTTAAAACAGGAAAACATAAATATTTATTAAAACAAATTCTTTCCCATCATTCATAGATGAACATAATTTGTGCAAACATACAGTCTGGGATACACTGGGAAGGTGGGTAGTCTGGGACCAAGACTAAAAAGTAGCTTTCTGCTAATGTTTAATGAAAAAATTATGAAAAATCACAGCAAAATAGTTTTTATCTTAAAAAAATTACCTAGAATATGCTAAATTGCAGTTCTGAATTTTGTTTCTAAACTAGTTTTAAATTATAATTCTCATCAAGTTCTCATTAAGTTATAATTCTCATCAAATCTTAGACAACTTCAGAACAGAAAAATGATTTTATGTATGTTAGTAAAAATACAAAAATATCAGTCAAGATTATTTTGTTAAAGCTAGCTCATACAGACAATGTATGAGCTTGTTCAAAACTTAAAATGGATTATTCCTCTTGTAATGCAAAGTTGATAAAATCAATCCAAAGGTTATTAGCATACACTTAGGATGATCAGTACAAAAGTAAGTGAAGAATAGTGTTTCTACTGTCATTACTTTTGCAAATTATTCTTCTAAGGATTTTTTCAGATATAGATTTCATTTTGATGTATTGTTCTTGAAGTCCACTAATAAATCTGTCCTCTGTGGCTTCTGGTCCTGTTTTAATTCCATTATAGTTTTGCTCTGTATACAGACTAACAAATTTCACAATTTAATTATGTCAAAAGAATGAAGAGAGTCCTTCATATCCTTAATTTTTTATTTTTATTTATTCACCCATTAAATAAATTTGCCTCTTCCCTTAAGTGATATTAATTGATTTGACAGATAATATTTTATCTGTGTAGTTGAAACATTTTCCTCCATTGCTTTTTGCATTCACTGGCATGGGATTTCATTTTCTCTGTGCACTGTGTCAATATAGTGGGATTTTCATTTAAAGTTCTCTCTATTCATATGTCTTGAATAATTCAACATTATCAGCAAGCTTAGTGGTCTTGTTATTATTTTTCTAGAATATTTACAAATATACTGAGCCACACTGTTCTCAAATAGCAACATTTGCAAATTTCCTTGAGAGTGAAAACTTCTCTTTTGTTTAAACCTTCTATTTCCTATCAAGTACTATGTGACCATCTTTTTACACAGCCTTTTGTTTGCCTTACTGTGTTTTTCTTTAAAAGCCTTTGGAGATGAAGACCATTGTCAGATTTTTGAAATTTGAATACATTATGACTAGATGAGATGGACAGATATGCTATTTGATTTCTTTAAAAAATCCCATAGGTTTTTGAGGTAAGAATTTCTGACACATAATACTTGTAGTCCTTTCCCCTTTGTATGCTGCATATAGTTATGGGTCTATAAATTCGATCTTTAATCAAATGCAGGTTGGCCTGCTGTAGTTTCTCCTTCACTGATAAAGTCCTTTTTTTCAAATATGTGCTATGAAATGCAATAATTTTCACTTTCTGCCAAGGCTGGTTTAAACAGATAGGTTGTTGACATTCGTATTTGAGTCCCTTCAGTGCCTTTCTTGGGTAAATGGTGCTTGGCCAAGTTGTTAATTCTATTAATTTATTCTAAAACCGCTGCTACCTAGATTTGATTTGGAATTATCCACCTGGTTCGTCCATATAAATATGGACTAATAATGCCTTCAGTATGAGAATATTCCACAGTCCACAATATTGTGAAAAACATAATGTAATCCTTTTGGTTTTGATTTACCTTCCTATGATATTCCTATTACATCCATCTAGTGGCTGCACCCACTCATTGGAAGACTTCCTGATTTTGAATCACTTAAGAGGATTTTTATGTTTTTCTCTTACACTTCTGGCAGACCTTTGCTCAAATATTTCTTGAAACGTCTTACTATGATTCCGTATTTAACTTCCTAGATATGTGAGCTGGCATAGGCAGGTTGCAGGAAAAAACCTTGAAATCACAGATGAAATGCAACGAGAAATTTATTTTCATTTTCTCACCAGCTGGGGGATTCCCAAAGCTTTACCCAGGCAGAGGCACACGAGTGAAATCAAAGGCACAGCAGAGCTCAGTCAGTGCTAGAGGATCACCACCTCTGTTGTTTTCAGCTCTGTTTCAGGGATTTTCACAGGTGTAATTTACCAATGTGTTTTGGTCTTTCCCATAGTAGGACAAGAGTCTCAACCATATTCAATAGTGTGTCTCTAAGTCAGTCACAAGCCTATGTTAACTAAACACAGATATAAAAGTAGGTTAATTTACATTAGATATAAGGAAGAAGTTTTTTCGATGAGGTTGGTAAAAGACTGGTGCCTCAGAGAGGTGGCAGGTTCTCCACGCCTGGAAATATTCAAGGTCAGGACGGACTGGTCTCTGAACAACCTGATCTAGATATTGCTGGGAGTTGGATTAGATGATCTTTAGAGGTCTTTTCCAAACTCAATTATTCTATGTTCTATTTATCAATCATACAAGGCTAAGCAACAATAGGTGCCCATATATTAATGTCTTTTTCAATACCTCAGCTGCAGATCTCTTGAATGCGTCTCCTTCTCAACACCTTTCCCTTATTTTCGGCCTCTAGAGCTTATGTCCCTGTCCAATTTTTCATTTGGCTAAAACTTTCACTTCTTACTTAGAACAGCTGTCTTTTCTTTCCTGTTGAAACATAATGGCTTTTAAATGGTTTTTGATAGGTACCATATATCTACTCTGTACTTCTAATATTTAATCTTCACAGCACCTTCATTTTATCTGCAAGCTAGCATTAATCTTTCAGATATTCCTTTTAATTTTCTTCTTCAGTTTAATATACATATTTCTTTTAAAATGAAAGTTACTAATAATTTTTGTTGGCCTGGATTTTTTTTGTGGTTTTTTTTTCGCTTAAAGATATCACATTTTACTGCATTAACCTCATAGTCTGTATTAAGTATAAAATTCCACCCACAGAAGGACTAAATCAAGAGTAATTTCTCCTCTGTTGTTTCAGTAAATGCATTCCACTTTTTTTTTCTAATAAGATTTATATTGTCTACATCTTGAAATTATTGATGTCAAAAATAAAAGTCTCATTCTAATTCAATATGAGCTTAAAAAACATCAACAAATCAAAGGATAGTTTGACTGAACAAGGAATACAGTTTTTAAAAATGGAGAATTCTGCTATGTGAAGATTAAGAAGTGTTCCCTGAACCTATGAAAAATGCAGCTAACCTTAGCAATAAATAAATAATGAATTAAGGAGAAAGAAGCATGTCAATTCTTAACAATAAAGTGCTTGGATTCCAGAAAAACACTGAAAGTCATATCCAGTGACTTCAGAGGGATGGATTACTGGTAAGGATGTTTTTGACTGTTTGTCTAATATGGCTAGAGTGACTGTGGAACACTTGAGAGCCCAAATGAGATATCAAGCATGAACATGAGAATATAAGAATATATGAATGTATAACAGTTTTCTCCTTCATTTTTCCATACTCATTCCATCCCTGTGCATTGGGATGGAATGTTCCGTCCCCATACCTCTCGCAATACGTTTGAAATAATTCCTTAAAACATCCCACAGCGAATTTTACACAATCCCAAAAATTCTCTCTGCTCCATGCCAGAACTCTCTTGCCCCTGCCTGCCACAATAAAATGTATAGCAATTTAGATCATAAACCATCATACTCTACAGGGCATCCTGGAAATTTAGGGTTTTTTCTGCTGAATCAATTAGTGGGTTTTGCTGTGGGGACAGCTGGTTCAGGACAATTCAGGGCTGTCTTGTTTTTGTTGATTTCTTAGTAGGAGGCTTCAAGTTCCCATAAGAGATTTCATCAAGTTATTTTAAGATGAGTCTGCCCATAGTCCCTTGCCTTGACTTGTTTTCTATATTAAGCTCCCCTGACTGTTATCCTCACTCTTCACACTAATCCTGGATATACTTAAAGTTTGCCCTCACCCTGTTAGCAAAGTTCCCTTTAACTCAGTGTGACAAATATATCTTGTCTCTCACTAGCACTCCTTACACTTCTAAGAGGGACCCATGCTCATAAATTCTGAAGCAATACCTGCACCACCAGCTGTACCAATAGCTGTAAATTTACAGGATGGATCCAGTCCGGTCTGGAATTTTCTCCTCCACCTCTCTCCCAATGCCAGAAGTCAAAATCTTCTAAGAGCTTCCATATCCTTGGAGTCTCATTCTTCCACCTGTTCAGCCATAGCCTCTTGCTGTCCTTGCTGTCCTGCAGTGAGCTGCTCAAGTCCTTGGGAGTCTGCGAAGGGAGCCCACAATGAGACAAAACACAGAAAGCATTCACATAGTATATTTTGTCTCCAACTTTCTTTGTTATTCATCTATTTAATTTCCCTTACACTTTCTTACACATATATTACATGGAATTTCCTTTCTGGCAGGGTACAGTCAAATAGTATCTCTTGCCAAATGTTCCACTTTCCATAAATGATCATTTTGCTGTAATTTATGAATACTTTTATTTCAAAATGTACAGTGCTGCAGAGAAAGCAGATGTACCATGTACATGCATATTTCTATAGAAAAATATTGCCAAATTGAATATATAAAATATTTGTTCCAACTTGGTCATAAATCAACAAATGCATTTTAATGGACTCATGTCTTAAAAAAAAAAAAAAAAAAAAGGATCAATTAAATTATTTATTTTTTTATGTTTCTGTTTAGAACTAATTGAGTAATACTGAGCTCTTTTCTGTAACTGAAATTTTGATAGGTTAATTCTCCAGAATGCATCACTGAGCACAGAATGGAAGAGTCTTTGCCACTGGGTTACAACCTGGAACCATGAGTTATGTTTTCATTTTGTTTCTCTCCAGTGGGATGACATGTCAACATATCTGTATCATATCACTGAATTTCAGCAACATCTCTTTGGAATCTGAGATAATTTACTGTTCAGAAAAGGAAGTTAAACTAAAGTCAATAGTAAAAAAAGTGAGTACTTGAAATAAAACTGTCTAGACCATACAGATATTGAATTGTCCACATAGTAATTAAGCAAAGACATGCATTCTCTTGTGGAAACTGTGTCAGTAGAGCATACGATAATTCAAGCATCAATTTTTTTTTTTTTGTGCTCTGAGTAGAGGAAACTATCACAGGGGAAGGTGGGGAAGCATATCACTAAGTACACATTTTTTAAAAAAAAAACCAAACCAAAATCCAAAAAACCCACACAATCCTTTGTTTTATTTGCCTTTAGGGTTTTTTCCTCAAGGTTTATTACTGAGTACTTCTTCGCAAGAGAAATATGAAAATAAATTGACTTTGAAATGGCAATTTACTCCTTTACTATCAGAACTGTTATATTTTAATTTATTGATAGGAAACATTATAATAATGATTAGATATGCAGAATGCAAATCTAATATATTTTGTAGTCAAATGGCAGATATCCTGGAGGCAAAATGCTTATCATGCACACACTGTAAAATATGTGTTTGCTTCAGTCTTTTGGGACTCCTTGGAATACAACCCAGCTGAAAAATGTAATAGGAATTTCATTTCATAGCTGTCACTGGGGAGTAAAAAATATGGCTGAGTGAATTATATTTACATGGAGTTTTGGTTTTGTATGCTACAAGTCTTTGAACTTATCAAGTAAAAGCTTAATCAAGGACTTTAAAAATGTTTGTTAAGATATGTCCAGATGCTATTGCATTTGAAAAGACAGTTGCAAAGAGACTCTCAAGTATATTACATTCAAGACTTCTTGCTGGGATTAAAAATGAAGCATCTTCAAAAAATGTAGATGATCATACTGAAAAATTAATTTACAAGACTTCTAAGCTCTTTGACTAGTCATATATCAGGACTGCTTTGAAATGTTTAGTATTTTTAATTACATGTGTCAGATGCTTTGCATTTCAGAAATAAACATTCTAGCTTATAATGGGATAAGGTTTTATACCTACATTGCAGACAATTTTTATTTTTTTTTTTTTTAAGTGTGCAGGGGAATGCAGCAGGAGTGGAGGCTCATAGTGTTGTCAATAAACAAATCTGTATAAAAAAAACAGCATCAAAGCTAGGAGGATATGTTAAGATGGAGAAGGACTGGAATATCACATAGGAAGCAGTAATTGATCTTGAAGATACTGAAGTAGGGCAACATGCAAGGACACACTAACAAGGACAAATATAAAATGAATTTCAGCTATAAGATGGCAACTTATCTGGTGCCAAATAAAGAAGAGAATATGTAGGCTACATTATTAATCACAATAGAAATCAGATGTGAATTGTGACTGTAAAAAAATTCAGCTGAAGTATATCCAACAGAAAAAAGTGAAATTGTGGTTTCTTAACCACAGTGAGGCTGTTTCCATAAAATACTGGGATGCAGTAAGTGCAGTAAAAGCTATTTGAATTTAAGCAGTTACAAAGATGGAGAATGAGAAGAAAGAAGATTTATATAAATCAAAGAAAACTACAGAAGTTATCAATTTCTATCTTAATAGATAACAGCAATTTTTAGATAAGAAAGATATACAATTATAAAAAAGAAAGTGAAAACTTGTAAAAGTATCATGACACAAAACATTTACTCAGCTCTCTGCTAGAAGGAAATATTTTCAAAAGGTTCTGGACAGCACTTCTGTTTTCATAATGTTTAGCTTTTGTACACACACTTTCCTGTGGGTTCTCTGCTCGTTTTTTCTACCTCTGTTGGGGTCAGGATTGAAGACACTTGAGATGATAGTTCACGTTCAGACTCCAATAGTCATTGTTTCCTATCAGTGCTACAGCCTCACAGCTATGAGTTGTGCAGCCTTTCATTAGCAAGGCACAAAATGGCTACCACTTGTTACAAGGTCTTTTAAAGCTAAACTATCCAATTAAGAAATGACACCTAGATTATTTTCCCTTTTAACCCAATAACTGATCCCTTGAAGCCTGCAATGTGGACTTTTCTGTCCAATTACAACACACCACACAGACCCATGAAGAACAGGGCAGAAGAAGGCAAAGAAGAACAACCTCTCTCTGCCCTAAAACCTCCATCTTGTTTCATATTTGTTTCTATATTCTAAAAGCCCAAACTCTAAGTTTTCCAACCTGTGATATTACACACTTCTAACCAACTGCACACCTGTAACCCCAGTGCTATCAATCAATTTTGGAAGCCTTCTCCACAGCCTCAGGTCAAATGCAGTGTTCTCTTGTGGGTCTGTGCCTTTAAGCACAGAAAGTTTAAAATTCTCAACATCCAGGATTCCAATGCTTTCCCTTAATTTACCCAAATTATATTCTTTGCTGTAATAGCTGACAGGATAAAGTCTTAATTAAACATCTAGCTGATATTTCTAATATAACCCTAATATATAATTTGCAACAAACTTCTGTGTCAAGTGAGCTTTTGAGCTCTACTTCTGCTGTTTCAGTGACTATTGGGCTTTGACAGAGCAAAGTACAAGACATTATTCTTTTGACTAATGTCTTGTATTTAGTGTATTCCAAGACCACAAAGAACGCATACTTGCAAAGTGGTAGCAACTTTTTCTACTGGCTGAGACTATTGACACCAAGTCTAATTATTCTTTTTTTAAGGTTGCACCTAGAAATCATTTATCTGTATCGGATAACTTGCTCTGACTGCTGCCACCTGTATATATCAATGGCTTCCATGGATGGTCTTCTTAAGGTAGCCTTATCTAGACAGCTGTAAAACAACTTGCCATCTCATGTTCCCCTTGTGAAAGGACAACAGTGTGAGAAAAAAATCAGTTCTGCCCTTCCCTCCTTCTTTTAGCTATCCAGCTACTGCCTTACCATCTTATTAAAAAGTCATTGTCGGTCTGTTTAGAGGGGTAATAAGGTACCAATTATCCCATCATATCACACCTATATATACACACATACACAAACTACACATATAGTATTGTGCAAGCACATGCACAGAGGGAAACAAAACCTCCAAGCTTCAGATCCTAGGCCAACCACTAACTAGAGAAAAAATAAGGAAATATTTCTCTCTGAAGCAGATCAGAAGTTTGCTTCAGAAACTTTTGAGTATGAATTCTATGAACTTCTTAGAGTCAGGGTTAGGACAGTGGACCCAGATGCCCTGATCCAGTATGACAATACCTGAATTTTAATGCTGCCCAGCTTGAGGAAAATCATAAAATACAGTCTGAGGTAGAATCCTGTGACACAACTGCCCTTGAAGTAGGAGGACAGCAACATGGCAAGCAATCTGTTACAAGCCTTTATAGCTATCAAACAGAGATATTTGATTGTCACTTAATGAATAAAAGAGTGTCTTTCCTTAACTTTTTAAATTAGCATATTTCTCTGAAGCTTCTTACAGTGAGACAAATTCAAAAGAATTCATAACATTTCACAGTGACTTAACTTTTTCCTCTTTCTTAAACTTGTTCCTCTTTAAGTTTTAGAACAGCTTGAGATTGGCAGGTTTTTTTAATTATTGTTTATATCCCTTTTATTATATGTGTGAAATCACCAAAAACACAGGTTGTTTTTCCTCTGTTATGTGTAGGATGATAGTTACAGCTAAAGTGTGCGCTGGTACTACACTTTAGGAATTATTTGGTTTCAACAATGTTTTAGTCTGAGTAGAAGTAACTTTATAAACCACATAAACACATTTTCTTCATCATGCTTTGGCACCCACATTCTGCTCTGCCCTGAAACTAGTATGATAAAAATCATGAAGTCAGTATTGGTTACTCAAATACTTACCATAGCTTACAGATCTGAAAAGCAAGAAAATTCATTTTTTGTAATCCATAGAGACACTGAATGATACTTGATGCACTTGATGTAGTGCAAAGTGGGCAAGATACTTGAAAATAATCACTTAATGGAAAATTCTCATCACTAATACTCTGGAAAGTTCCAGTTATTCACCTTTTGTAGATTGTAGTTATTATCCAAGTACACGTGGGATAAAGAACTACGAATTGTAAAACCAGCTTTTCAGGTTGTACATTTACTGGATTGTGCCTTCCCACAGAAGTGCTCCCATTAAATTCTGTGACACTGTAGCTTAGTATTACAACAAATAATGAAACAGTTTTTATTTGAAACTTAGCTTGAAAGGACATCTTTTGTCAAAGAAGACAATTTCCAGAATGGTTTAGTGAATGCTAAAATTAAGAAAGGTTTAAACAACATCCTGTACTTAACATCTTAGAATAAAACCCAGTAAGCTATATGTAAAATATAACCTGTGCCACCTGTTGTAATAACATTTTCATGTATCCACTACATGAAAATTGACCACTATATATTGACCACTTTTCTCAAGTTTTCAATACCTAAGTAAGTGAGAGTTATTCTTATCTACATTTTTACTCGTGTCCTGTATAGGCAAATAGAAGAAAAAAACCACCATTTTTTCAGGCCATACTTTACTGATAAATTGCATTTATTTCATAAAAGGTACGGTATTTCTCTGAGGTAAACTGCTCTCAATAACAAAATGAAATGAAAAAAGTAGGAAAACCTTCAAAATACTTCTCTAAACAAACTCTACAATCTTAATAAATTTTAATTTTTCTACCAAAAGTGATGTGGGAATGACAGATTAGACACATAATTTCCACAGTGTTCTCATGCTGCACCAGAAAATTTCATTAACTGAATAGAAGACTGTGGATTTTATACCATAACTTGAGTATATTCTGATTTTTTTAAAATTTATCTTAATAAAAAGTTATCCTTCTGATGTAGTGGTAAATAGGTTAAATTTGTATTCATGCAGTAAATGGTGACAGACAAGATTTCTTGGTTTTGCTAGGATTCTAACAAATATAACCATTTATTTTTCAGTATTACTTCACTTGATAAGAAAAAAAATAATACAGTGGTGCTGAAAGAAGTGACAAGAGAATGGGCTTATCCGATTATTAGGTTTTTCCTGTCATATGTAAATATATGACAAAGGTTTGTTAAAAATGCTTTAGGGGAATAGAATGTATTTTGCTGACTTTTCCTAAGCTGCACAGCTGAGTTTAGGGGGGGTTTAAATGGAGAATTTTATCTGGAAAATTGGTGGGTGCCAATTCCTGAGTACCTAAAATTGTGAAACTGATCTGAACAGATTTTTACCATTATGCCAACCAACATCCATACTGTGATTCATGTGTTCAGCCTTTGGCTTTACAGTGTCTGAGATGGGTTTCACTTTTAATGGACAGAAGGTAATGAGCATCTCATCCTGTTCTAAGAACTGCTCAGAACAGCGCAGATCCATTGTTCCTTGGAAATGTCTGTTTCTGTAACCCAGAATGGCTAAGTGAGAAGTGGGAATTCACATTACAGACACCTTAGATCAGACTTGCCTTAGTGAGCACGGCAGACACTAAGCAATGCCAATCCTACCCATTCTACCTCTCTGAGTGATCAATAAGCAGGCTGTAAGGGTGTCCTACTGCTAACCTAGCCTTTAAAATGGCCTCTTTTGTCAGAAGCCCTCTTTATTTCCAAAGAGAATATACAAAAGGGAGAAAGATGAAACCATGCTTTCAGTCAGAAATCATTAAATGTCTAACACAAAATATTATTGAGGGTTTTTTTATTATTATTGTTGTATTTGTATTTTTATTGTATTCTATATTTATGTATTTGCATTTATAACTCACTAACTTAAAGACAGTGAATTATCACAGGTTCCAGGACAAGTAGAACTGAAGCTAAGGCATACTTAAATATTAGTGTTGAGCAGCACATGGATCTCCTCTGAGCCTTGTGCTCTTCTGCAAACACTGCTTTTTTGTGTTCACAGCCTGAAATAATAGAGAGGGTTTTTACTCTGTCCAGCAGAGTGGAATTCCTTTTAACGTGAAATTGCAGATGTGCTTTGCATGTCATTAAGAAGGATTTGGAGTGCCTCAGGGTACCTTTTAAGAGTACTCGAAAGCCAGCATGGGGTGTTATTGACAGTGTATTTGATGAAGCCTTCTCGATAAGGATTTTGGCGCCACTATCTCTTAAACTACATCTAAATGAACGGCTTTTAAGACTTTGGAACAGACATAAATAGAGTCAGACAGCTTGCAAAGATGTAATTTAGGTGATCAGAATCCAGTGGAACTTTCCTCATTTTCTTTTATTTAGTCCTGTGGATCCCTTAAAATAAAATCTATTAACCTCAAACTTTGTTCCCATTTTATTGTTTGGATCTAATTGCAGATGATCTTCAGTGTCTGCTCTTCACTGGTTCCTGAGACAGTGTATGGCAGCTATTTTTTTTAACTCATCTGCTTTCAGTTTAGTTATGATGAGCCTTGGTAGGGCTTGGAGAAAACCTGGTTTATTATTATCATTTTGTGATTCCATTGATTTAAATGTCTCCAAAGTTTAACTGAAGGAAGACATGAAGATGTTAGCTCTTGATGACATGTGTGACCTATAATTCAACGGGACACATATCATGTGCATCTTTCACTGCAAATATTGTAGGATATTATACAAACTGAATTCCAAGGCTCCCTTGCCAAGTTCATATCAAGGATGGATCACAAAGCACTTCTGACTTAGTACTTCACTAAATTATGTATTATTTGGAGAGAAAATGTCTTGCAGGGGATGACAGCCTGAAGGACAATGAAGATCTCCACAGGAGCAACTAAAGACAAAAAATACTCTGAAGAATTCCCTTGTCTGTATCTAATTCTACCTCTACAATCTTGTAGCTAGGGTCTTTAAAAGTTTATAATTTCAATTCTTCTTCAAGTACGTTGCTAAGGAAATGTGATAACTTACAGAAAGAATCTTAAGTTATCTCTACAGTTACTCCAGGTATCTCTCAAAGGTAAATAAAAGCAGATACAGCAATTTTATTTCAATTACTTGATTTTATTTTCATTCTTTGGTAAAAAAACAAACAAAAAAACCCACCAAAAAAACAAAACCCAAAAACAAACAAACAAACAAACAAAAACAACTAAACCAAAAAACCATAATTTTGGATGTCAGCTTAGTCTCTTGAGGCTCTTTCTGTGCTTACTACCAATGGCAGATCATTAAGTTGTTCCCATGCTCCCACCTGCAGAAGAATTAGGTTTTGGAATAGGAGAATGTGAGACACAGTAAGTACAATATGGCTATCACTGATTTGAGCCTTAAATAGGTAAACAAACAGATTCTCTAAAATGATCAACCTTTCCAACTCCCTCTTTTTAAGGTAGCTCCATCTCATTGAGCTTCTAGACATATGCCAAACTAGCTATCTTACCAAAGGTATTTTTATCTTTACCTTTACTTGATATACACTCTCCAATGGTTGTGAGACACTGAATTTAATCAAATACCTAATAAAACCTTAGTCTTTCAATTGACTTCTAGTCTATGCCTCTCATCATTACAAAGGAATTATGCATTCTATGGGTTTAAGTTTGCTTGTTTTTTGATTGTTTTTTTGTTCATATATTTTAACTGGAACAGAAACTCTTTGTATTTCTAGCTAAGTCTCCTTGTACAGCAAGCCTAAACAAATTTCAGTGAAATATAACAACTGTGTTTTTGTTAAAACAAGCAAGCAGTGAAGTTGCTAATCAAATTTTCAAATACATTTCTATGTTCAGTTTTAAATGAGGGTCTATATTTTTTGATATTATATTAGTAATGAAGTTATAAATTTAATTACAGTAACTTACGGGTCAAGCTAAACTGAACCATGAAATTTCACTGATGTTCACAGGGAAAACATAATCAAACAGCAAAACCTCTTAGCACTCTCTCTAGGTATTGGCTACGTCAGAGTATACTTGAAATCGTGAATCCTGGAATCACAGCTAAGAGGTATATGCTTCAACTGTGATTGTGCAGGTTGAATTTAAGATTCTTTCCATCATTAAAATGACTGGTTGGATTCCCAATATGATGAAGTGTTGGAGTGTTTATTTCTGGAAACCTCCAAGATGGTACAACTGCACTAATTAAAGTAGTCCTACACTAAGAGAGGAGTTGACTGTGATCAACTCCTCTCTTAGTGTAGGACTACTACACTTTATTAAATACAGATTTATTAAATACAGATTTATTAAATACAGATTTTATCAATATTCAAGAGCAGTCTTTAAAAATATTCAGAAATAAAATGGTGTTAAGAAGAAGGAGAGAGAGAGAGAGTGAGAGACATGAAAATGAAAAATTGTGTTTCTCACAGACTACCTAGAGGAGTGACCACAGTGAATCACCAGGGGGTGCGGGAGAGAGGGGTCAGGGAGGAGAAAAATTTTTAAAAAGGTAAATAATTTGATCAAATAATCAATATAATGTGTTGTTTTTCAGATATTTTAAAATGTCCAGTTATAAATTATGGAATTTTAATACATTCTTAATCAGTTTCTTTGAAGGTAAATTGCCAGGAAAAAGTAACTTTCTTCTAATAGTCATTTCTGATAGAAGTGACAGTCAGTGACAGTAAAATTTCCATCATATTATATGATTTGTAATGGACATCTTAGTCCTCAGCTAATTATCTGTTAAAAATTATTAATTTAAAGAATGTAAACATTATATATCCAAAAGTCAAAAGTGAGGAAATTCCTTGAAGCTGAGAAAATGCCCTATGAATGAAATATTACTTTTAACAAAATCATGATATTTTGGTTCATTGAAGGGATTGTGTTAAACTATAGAGCATGTGAATAAAATATCTGATTTTTATAGATGTTGGGGCAAAGTTTAATGGAATTGAGGTCATGCAACAAACACATCATCATTGTCTGATGTAAGCACTGACTTTTCCAAGAAACACCTAACACAATGAGAAAATTGTTTACTATGGGTTGATCTCCCAGTTAGATGTTTGTTTAAGTGATATGATAAACTGTCAAAATAAATACTTTAAATAAAGATATGAGTATAGAAATATATAAATATATATATAGAAATAAATATTTCTTGACTTTTGTAGCTAATTTACAAATAGGAACTCTGAGTTCATAGCTAGAATTGACCGAGTTTGGGTTAGTTACAAAAGTACATGACTCTGCTGTTGCTGTTCTTTGGCTAGACAAGTGAAGCAAAACACCAGAAGAGAACTTCTGATAAATATTTGAGGTGAAATACAGTCCTTTGTATGTGTACTAGTGTTTGTTCCATTTGAACATCTAAATGTCTACAGAGGGAAAGTAGAAAAAGGGTTTGAACCTGCCCAGCAAATCATCTTTGATTGGATCTATGTATGAATGAGTCTTTGAAGATTTTATTTCTATCCTCCAATTAGCTGAATATAGTAAAACCAATAAGGAATTCACAATTAATTTATCATTATAAAATTTCAGATACCAGCAAAGCTGACATTAGCAATAGCTGTGAACTATGGAACATTTTAAAAGATAAGTCCATGGAATAGACGGAAGGTCATTTTATTCTAAGTGACGGTAGAAATTTAGATGAGACGTCAAGGTATCGTCCCAAAGAACAGTGGTACTTTTGTCATAAATGCTTTTAGAAATAGCTCTAGAAAGTACCCTTTATTTAATAGTGCTGCACTATTCATCTTCCCTGCAGTGACTGAGTGATGACCCTTGCAAATGTAGCAATTAAACTTTTGAGTTGCAAAGAGGGCCTCTGACAGTCTCAAAAGGAAAATTAGAAATTAGAACT
The DNA here is from genome assembly GCA_020466415.1 of Ammodramus savannarum pratensis. Taxonomy (NCBI): domain Eukaryota; kingdom Metazoa; phylum Chordata; class Aves; order Passeriformes; family Passerellidae; genus Ammodramus; species Ammodramus savannarum. The sequence goes on along the minus strand of JAHXMQ010012338.1, from coordinate 84,813,800 downwards.
CTGATAGACCAGCCCTCTTAAAAAAGGAGTCTATTTCCCCAAGGCATTTTAACTCCAATTAAATCTTGACAGATAGATTCAGGTGTGGTAAAAAAGCCCCTCCAAACAAGTTCAACATGTGTAATGTATTTTAGGCTGGTATATATCTGCATTTTCTATCATCAATCGTCCAAGGTGTAGTACAGATGAAATCACATCTGTAGCCATTCATCCTTCAGCTTTCTGTAGAAATTTTCTCATCTGACTGTTACATACCCATACAAGACTTACACCTAAGCTGTATTTTAAATGCCTGAATTAAAACTTCTGTCCTGGGATACAAAAGAATATTTTGAGGCACAGCTTGGTTCCCCATAAGCCTATCTTACCTTACTTTTTTACTTACCACTTATTAGCTATGTTGTCATAATCTTTTAAAGCAAAATTCATTAACAAGACAGTTAAATTCAATTTTACTTAAGGCCTTAATCTCAACTATCTTATTAAACTATGTAACAGTAATACACAATCAAAGAATAATTAGGTAATAATTCTTGATGAGGTGAAATTATAATTAATTAATTTAGAATTAAATATTGACCTTGAGTGACAATAAACTACACTAGAACTAACAGTTAATTGAAGGTAAAATTTAATGTATTATACTACAGATTTTCAAAACACTGTGGGCTTTAGGGTGATAACTTTCCTCCTTTACTCAATACCATGGGCTTGATTCACAATCTTTTACCTTTAAGAGCTGGACAAATGTTTTCTCACAGATTCAGATGTATCAGTAAAAAAGTTATTGTTCATCTGTCAACCAGTTTGTTTTGAAATGGTCTGGAAATGTTCATATGGTCTTACTTCTGAAGTATGAAACCCTACAGATAAATGACAGCATTGAGTAACATTCAGTGTCTTCAAAAGCTTTTCTTTCTAGATCTAAGTCCGAACTACAATGTTTTACATAGCCTTATCTTGGTGACTTTCATGTTCTTACCAAGGTCAACACATATTGACTCTCATGAGCCACAAGAAAACATTCACATAAACAAAGTTCTAGGAATTTAAATATGTGACACAACCCAAAATTTGTTGCATGTATGTTATAATGATAACATATTTGTTACGATGATTTTCTCCAATCTGTGTCTGTAAAGTGTGTGAAACAAGATCACCAGGTGGAAGGAGGTGGTTTTCCATCTCTGTTCTTGTTACACCTCATCTGGAGTGCTGCATCCAGCTCTAGGGACTGTAACTTAGGAAAGATGGACCTGCTGGAGTGTATCCAGAGAAGGGACATGGAGATCATCACACAGCTGAGCCACCTCTCCTATGAATTGAGATTGGGAGGGGTGAGGTTGTTCAGCATGGCAAAGACTCCAGGTAGACCTTCTATCAGGCTGCCAGTGCCTGAAGGGAGCCTGCAAGAAAGCTGGAGAGGGACTTTTTACAGGGCACGTAATAGTAGTGATACAACAAGTAGGAATGGCTTTAAACAGAAAGCAATAGGTTTAGATTACGTTTTAAAAAGATCTTTACTGAGAGGTGAGGCACTAAGACAGGTTGCCCAGAGAAGCTCTGGATGCTCCATCTCTGGAAGCGTTCAAGGCCAGGTGGGATGGGTCTTTGAGCAACCTGATTTAGTGGAAGCTGTCCCTACCCATGGCATGGGAGAGGGGGTTGGAAGTAGATGATCTTTAAGGTCACTTCCAACCCAAACCATTCTCTCATTCTGTGATTAATGATTCTGTTTGAGGCAATAAAATGATGCTCTAGGAGTATATTCACTTACTTATGGCAGAGTGCTGTTTAGTGAGGAGTTTTAAATTTTATTTTGTGGCCAATATTTTTCATCTTTTTTACATTAATGCATTAGGTTAAAGTAATTCAGGTTCAGTGACTGATTGGTGCTGTAAATTTCTGTGAAAATAAACACCAGAAAAAGAGCCATTTTTATTTTTCCTCTCAGCAATTTTTTTTAAAAATTGCATCCTCAAGTGACATGTAAAGCTTCCTCTCATTTCAAATAAAATTAATCTAGATACTACAGAAAAGCAGCCATGTGGATATTTGCATTGAGAATCTGCAGAGCATTTGTAAGGCAAGTATATTTTTAATAATTATTAAGGACCTTTTTGGTTTCATGGATCAGCTGATAGCCTGCACAGTTCACCTTGTTCTGCAAGTAGTTCCATAGTTTCTTCTAAACTCAATAAACCATTGGGGCTCTTTTTGAAGAACAGAAGACTGTTCAGGTCCCCTGTCGTACAACATACATCCACGGGATTTAGTAAAATTGCACTGCTTTAGACCAGCTGAAGATCTGGCACATAAATCATGCACAAGTGTTATTCCAGTACACTGGGAAATCAGTAGCGCTGTTTAGAAAGTAAAGATCATCTGGAACTTCTGGTGCTGTTCCAATAAAGCTTAACCATAATAATTATTATTGATGGTATATTGCTTCTCTATTTCCAACAATGAATAAGGATGGCAGAAGAATGTATTAGAATAGATGTTTTGGGATTAACTTCTTTATGCATAAAATATCTTCCTCCAATGCTGGTGGAGGTTTTTGCTAGTGCTTTGCTAAGATTAAGAGCTGATGGAAGGAGCTAAAAATAGCCAAGTGCAAGACACACCGAGAGGCCAGCCTGACAAAACAAACCTCATTTGTTTCTGTCCCAGCCCCACACCTACAGTGGTAAGCCTTTATATTACCAGCAGGATGGATCCTGGATCCTGAACACAGATCCTATTTCCTCTTGCATTAACAGTGCAACCAGAAAGGTGTCTTGGTAAACAGTCACCTTCACTTTGATGTATAAAATTTCCTTCATTTTTTTAAAAAAGAAAATGTTTTAGACTGCAAGCGGAGTCAATAGGAATGAGCCTTGAAGCAACATTTCAACATTATATCCTGTGCTTAAAGGCTTATATATTTGAAATGAAGGATCTACTACTATTCCAATCACAAGATACCATCTTCTTCTTTATATTGTCTTTGTCCTGTTCCAGTTTTGATTCTGACCTTCTCATATAAACAGGACAAGGAAATGTGTTAGTGAGTCTAAAAAACTGCTTTCCAGTCTCTGTTGAAACCTAAGATGTAAGTGTTGATTCAGAAGGAGCTCTGGAGCTTAGTAAAGGGTTGGAGTTTTTTGCCAGGATGAAATAGATTGTGTCTAGAAAAAAATAATTTACAATTAATTCTGTTTTGAAAAAAAAACCCAACCCTACATTTTCTTCATAGATAAATTTCTGGTCAGCACCTAGTTGTTGAAATGCTTGGTATTTGGTAATTAAAACAACAGCATAATGAATTTAGTTCATTTTACTTAGGAAATAAAGTTTATGTAAACTTTTCAAGGTTTAAATTCAAGACTTCTTTTTTCAGCTGTACCATTTGATGAAAGTATATGAACTCTAGTATTTTTCATGTACTGATTTTTCTAAAGGTGTTTTAGCACTGTTCTAAACGTCAGCTTTTCAAAAGTTTACAAATATACATATGTATGAATATACATATATTCACATTTTTGGCTGTTTTGAGGAAAAGAATCTGTTAGTTCTCCTTAGGGTGCCATGGCTAGGTGCATTTGAAACAAAGCAATTTTATTGTCAATACTCTGGGGCATATTCACTTTTGTCTCAGTTCTGCAGAGATCTGCATGAAGTGTTGAGCATTTACAACATTGACTGCCTTCCCTGACTTTCACTCAGAGCTAGGATTCACTCCCATGCTCAAGGACTCTTAGAGGACTATGTAAAATCCAAACGGATGGTTGAGTTATGTTATATTCATTAGCATCAGCTGTAAAGCAAAGCGTTCAGGTAATCATGTCAAAAATACAAACTCCCTGTCATCAGTTGTACATGCAAAGCAAGAGAGAATTTTTACTATCACCTGTTTCTTATGGATTGAAGATCCTTCTAATTACAAACTCTGCATTAATCTATATTAATATATTCACAACAGGTTACTGCGAAGTGTTTATATATATGTGTATAGATATATATATTTAACAAATATGTAAACATATCCCATGTGCAAAAATAGACAGTGAGATGAAAAGTGTAGAAGCTGCACTTCTGCACAAGTGACTCTGATCACTTAATGACTCATAATGGCTCACTGAAAATCAAAGGCATAAAGTAATGAAATGCAGCTCATTGACAGTCATCCACGTGAGACAGCCTGTACAATAATCCAATGATGCAGCAATGATATTATGTTACAAGATTTTAAAAACTTTTGACTGAATCAGAATGAAGTTTGGACATATGTCAGAAAATCCAACATGCAGGGACCTCTTTCACTATGAGCTCTATCTTAATTAATGGCTGAAAATGAGCTTGCAGGTTCCTCTGGAAATGGGTTTGTGGTTTGGTGCCTACTGGGCAATTGCCCAAATTGGAGAACTTGCATGTTATCTGTTAAATCTCAGTACATAATTCCATCTCCAGTTTCAGGCTAAACCTTACAGCAAATTTCCAATAAAGCGATTGAACCTCAGAGCCCTGAGTGAATGGAAACTGTTCTACAAAAGGATGGTCTCATGTCCTCTTTGTGTTGTCTCATTTTGCCTATAAACAAGCTGCTTAATTTGTAGTCCTGTCTAACTTTGAGCAAGTGATAAAAGGAGGAGAATGTGGTCTCATGACATACACTCAGATAAAATATTTTCCTTTCTTAGCTCAGTAGTAGTACTACTGAAACAAACAACAGCGTCTTTGGGACTTGTATTTTTAGGGGACTATTTCTGAATATTCTTGTAAATAAAATGCAAGCAGTATAATTTTGAGAAAGCAATTCCAGTTCAAATACCCTTCTATACAAAGTTGTTTATCTTGAAAATATCAACTCAGCATTTAGGATTTTTAAGTAACTCCAGCATCCTTCAGTTTCCTAAGTGTTTACATAGCACTCATAGGCAACTCCCAGTACTCAAAAATGTATAAACAGAAGTGGAAAGGGACACAAAAAGAAACATGCCTTCAAAAGCATTCTTTCTTGGAGCTTCCATTGCATCCCAACATTCTTCCAGCATCCCAGGTTTTTAGCCTCATGTGGATATCAAGGACATCTTACACCTATTTTATGCACGTATCTTTTTTATTGTATCTGGACATTCATCTGCAACAATCAAATACCTGATTTTTGAAGATATTTGGAACTGGGGTTCACTTCTAAAACATTCTTAACATTTTTCAGACAACATTTGTCTTATTGAAAAATAAGAATTTAAGAATGGATGTAGAATAGCTGTACTAAAACGACATCCACATAAAGATTAAGACATAATAAAAGCTGGTGATTCTGTAGAAATATATTCTTCTTGCAAGAACTGTGAAAGCTTCATTTTTAAATACAAGTATACCACTACTCAGAGCAAGGGATATCATTTGTTAGCAGGATGTTCTGTCCTCTTGTACTGTACTTGACTGAATAATAATGCAGAGGGTATAAGTCTGAATGCAATTAGATTATTAAAATCCCCTTTCCACTGAACAAAAATTTCATTGGCTGTCTAGTGAATTGGCCTGTAAAGCACATAATGATAGTTAGAGATTAAAAATCACCTGTGCAGGCTCTGTTCAAGTGTTCTCCTAATCATATAAATATGAAGCATGAAGTAGAATGAAATGTATGGCAGTTCTCATTGACAAAGATTTAAATAAGAACTTTGTGGAACAGCTGAAGTTTTATCCATAACAAACAATGTAATTTGAGAGGTACAAAATCAAGTCAGAAAAATGTGTATCTACAACACAAAATTATATATTCCAGTCCTGTAATAAGAAAAACAAAGAAAATATTTTCTTTTTTAAAAATTTATTTTTAATAGGAAATTTTTTATATTAGACTGTATTTTCTTAGCAGCATTTCTAATTCTCTGTTACTCTACCAGTTTTCTACTGTACTGCTATTTGTAGAAACTGCAGGCAATATTTTATGAAATAAAATACATTCCATTGTATGGAATAGAACAGCAAATATGAACATATTTCCACATGCACCCAGAGCACTTTATCTGCCCACTAAAAGGCTCAATATGATTGCAGAACAACATCCACCGTATAATTACTTCTCTCCATTGCATGCTGTATTTTAGTTTATAGATTAATATTTGTTTTCTAATTTCATAGAATGTAATTAAATTAGGAAAAAAGAAGGAACATAACTAACAAATCAAACCATGATTTTTTTCCATGGAATGTACTGGTTTATCTGAAGAAAGTCACGTTCTATTGCTTTTCTGAAATTATACAATAAATTTATGATTTAAACTTTTGCAATAGGCACTAATATGACCGCACAAATCCTTCTGTACATATCCCTGTATGCTCCTGATTTTCTCAGGACAATGTGTAGATGGATTTCCAGTCCTGCCTAACACAAGTCTGCTTCTTTTACCAGAGAAAGCTCTTACACTTTCCATTCCACTTTCACAGCATGAGAAATTACCATCTGATTGCCATATCAAATGACTGCTGTACCAAGGCAGTCACTTCATAATAAATGCCCTGCTAACTCTAGGATAACAGTGCTCATTTGAAACATTTCATCATGTCTCTCTCCCATCTGGAAAACAACTTATACATTCCTCTATCTTAACATGGTTTTCTTTTCCTGCTCCAGTTTGATAGGGGCAGGACAATCACAAACTGAAAACTTCCATTAAGAGTATTCATACAGAGGCATAAGAGAGATAAAATGTTAATGGGTCATTACATTTGTAATTTTTCAGTTGCCCATGAAAATACAGCTGTCATATACAGAGGATTGCTTCAAAATCTCTTGACCAAATGCAAGCAGCTTTTCACAGGTCAATGAATATCCCTGCCAAATTTCAGATTTATAACACTTAGCACACAGGTCTTCCACAGGTGCTACAACATATAAAATGTATGATGCAAACATCACATTTGACTGCCAGTAATGTTTTTATTTACATTCTACAGATTTAAAAAATGTTGAACCATTTTTATTCAATAATTCAAAAGACATCAGTTGCGCCTTCTGATATGACAAATTCAACATTAGCCACTCGGAAAAAGCCTTCCAGCTTGTCAGATCATACTCTAACCCTTTAAACACAAAGCTATTTGCACTGTTTAATGTGGATAGAATTCTAGACTGTATATATTGTATATTAATATTTCTGCCTTGTTCAAACAGAAGCAGTCTGTTTATGTGGCACAGAGCAGTCAGGCATCAGTGAGTGCACTCTTTACCAGCTGTAAGAAGCAGCTAATTACCTGTATCAGCATCACATCTGTGTCTCCTTGCTAAGGACGAGAAATTATGTACTCCCTTTATACAGGAGTTCATTCAGTACTGTGTCATGCACAATTATATTCCTCTGTGATTACCAAAATGGTGGGATGGGGGGAGGGGGGAAATAACAAAACCACTTAATGAAAAGCAAAACAAAACAAACCAAAACAAAAAACAACCAACCAAACCAACAAAAATGATAGCACACAATACAATTATTTCCTTGAAATTATCTAAGTAAGTAGGAATCTTTGATGTCTGTGGTAGAAAAAAAATAATAAATCTAAGGGCAAGCCATGCAAGTATTTGTCACTATAGAAAATACACTAACCTCTAAGTAATGGCTTTTTTTCAGGAAAGCATCTTTAAAAAAAATGCATCTTGTATATATTAAAGACCATCCCCCTTTGCCAAAACTTACTTAGATTTTTTTAAATTTTTCACTCTTTAGTGCAGCATTAGGATGCCTTTATTCTTTACTCTTCCTGTCTCGTATTGTACCCATTAAAAAAAGGATTCAGGTCAGAAATACCCAGTGACCAGGAAGTCCTTCACCTTTCATAACACTCAACCTTTAAAGTTTTATTCTAATTGAAGGTTCCTCCCTTATATAAACAAGTAGAATTTCATTTTAGCAGTTTTTTGATGTTTTTCAGTTCTTTGCTCCCATGCTCTCTGAGGGCTTCCTGAAACACATGTGCATTAATAGTGATGAAGGACCTGATACAGCAAGAGCAGGAAATTCCTGAGACATTGCCTGATCTGTGACATGGAGTACTAAAGAACAAGAACTTGTACTGACCTTGCTGGCACTATATGAGAGTTACACAAAACCACACTAAAAGTTAAAATGTTATGCAAAGCAACCACAGTCTAGATAAATAAGAAAAGATAAACGGTGATGGCAGCCTAAATACCCTTGGAAGAGACACCCATAGACATTTTGCTTAATTAAATTTTCAAATTTAAATAAGATTAATATTGGATGTATAGCATAGATCCAAGGTTGAACATGTTTTACTTCTGTCTGGTTTCTTTCCTAAATAGTAAGCACAGCAAAGAAGTATTTGTTTGCAAAAACTTTTCAGTTATGCTGAAGACATTAGATATGAATATTGGCAGCAAAAAAAGAATGTAAAATTCATGTAGAAATAGGAAATCTTATTTTAGTCCGTGATCATTGAGGAAAATACTAGGTACCTCTCATGTTATTTTAAAACCAATATTGTTCTTCATATTTTATTTGGTTTGTAACTACAATCCAATGGAGACTAGAGAGCTGAAATAAATACATGAATTTGGTCTACTAGGTAGTTCTCTACCTTTGAATGACTAAATCCACCCATTGACTCACTCTCTATTATCTCCAATGGAGATTTAAGCATCTGGCTCAGCAAGACACCTAGATCACAGACATCTCAGTGTGTTTTGAGCTGCCTCACAGCTCTGAATCACACTTCCAAAAATCTTCATGTGCAGCTGCCTGAGCAGCTCTGGCCAAGAAGCAGTGATATTTTCTGTGACATATTTTTAGGTTCATAAATCTGATTGCTTCATCTTTATAGAGATTAATAATACTAAAGCTTCAGTATCCAGTGATATTGAAGCTGATGGATAAGACACAAAATAAAGATTAGTGGTGTGCATATGACTTTCAGCATCAGGCTTGAATAGCAAATTTCAATAGATATGAGCCGTGGCAGAAATTTCTCATTATCCTAAATACATCCTTTCTGATATCTTAGCTTGCCTTCAGAAAGCCCATTGATTTTTCTTCCTGGAATACAATAGACTACAATATTTAATTTATTCAAACATTTTCCATATAAACCTAAAGAGACCACAGTACTGGAAGCTATGATAAAAACAGAATAAGAACATGCAAGTATAAAAATAAAATAACTTTTCCCATCGTAATATTTTGAATGTTTTTGTAATATTAAGTGTAATATTTATGAAAAAGGTAGAGCAATACCTGGTTGAAATAGACTGTCTTCAGTTTTGTTATACTAAACATAAGGTACAGTACAAACAGATTTTGAAAATACTGTAACCGAATCTTTTTTAGTGCATCTTTTTATCTAGGGAAAACTACCATCAATGGCATCTTAAGGATGTTTCCAAAGAGATGCTATCACCTTTTGTAATGCCCTGGACACGTCATGCATGGGGCTAAACTGAGGTTCTTTTGCTCTGGGTAGAAACATGGGAGGAGTACTGACCAGAAGGTCTCTGGAGGTAAAAATCACACAAAAGTTTACTGGCAAACTGTAAAAAAATCAAGGAATTTTGTCCTGAAACTTAGTCAAATTCATGATTCTTTCACTTTTCTCATTGTGAGGTTAGTGTCAAGTTGAAGGTGATTCTCTGGGTAACAGTTTCTGCTTCTCTTTATCATGAAGCAGAAGGCAAGACTAGCCTTAAAAGCCCAGTGAATACTCCACAAATTTTGAAGATGCTTACATCAAGGTTAGAAACAAAAGTTATGATAGTCTTTTGTCAGTTGTTTTATGATGAACTTAAACCCCATCTAGTAAGAAAAAAAAGAACCCTACAGTCCAAAAGCCCCATTACTCTTGTTCTATATATTTATGTTGTGATAATTATTATCATTATTATGTGCAAACTATTATTGTCATCTGTGAACTCTACAGAATATTTGAAATACATGCAATATAAATGCAGACATCCCAGATCTACTAGATTCATCTATGCTACTGAAGAGATCTCCAGGGAGCAGCTTCTTGCTTTGAAGTTTACTGCTGCAGGATGGCACATGCTTGTATTTTTATGGAGAGACCAACCCTCAAAAGCAGAGGGATGGTATTTGCACTGCCTAGAACTTGGCTAGGTCCACTAGTGCTTCCATATAGACCCTAGGGCCTAATTACTGTTTTTCTTACATGTGCATAACGGGACTTTGACTCAGTAAAAAGTTTCTCAAGCAATTTGAGGAACTTAATTGAGTTAAAATAAATAGTGTCTTTGCAGCATTAAATTCAAAGTCCATGTAGTGTGTCCCATGGTATGACATGAGAGTGTTAATGAGGATGTTACAGGTTGCACAATTTACTAAGTGTGGCACTACCTACAGCATGTCAGTATCAAAAAAGTCAGCGTCATGTAGTCTTTGAAATTTGCTTTTGAAGTAAACTATATAGTTCACACTCTGGTGTGAACTATACAGCAGAATTACATCCAAGTTTGTCTTAGAGGGAACTAGAAATTTCTCTGAGGAGAGAACTTGTGAGTAAATTAAAAATTAAGCCATATGGATAATCAAGAGACAAAGACTCAGGGGACTTAATTTTCTTCAGTCTGCACTACAGTGATGCCTCTCTTTAAGCTGAAAGGTTTATAACACAACACTTATCAGGACTTACAGCTGGATAGAGTTGGAGTAATAGAGTTTAGGGAAAATGTGACCAAAGTGAAAAAAGAAAGTTAACTGAATTATTATACATTCTAATTTTTCAACCATATAAGATGATAATAAACTAAGTGTCATAATACTAGGTTAAAGAAAAAAGAAAACAACAAAAAACCAAAGCAACTTGACAGAATGATGAGTATTAAATTATAGTGGTTACACATTACTGTTCTAATAACATGCTTCAGAAAGAAGTCCCTGTTTCCCTTCTGGAAGACCCACAGACATCCAGGTATTCATATCTAGCATTTGGTATTGTCCATGACACACTGCTTAGCATATAATCTTGGTACCACTAAGTTGTTTTTACCTATTTGTTCAGAGATCTGTCCATCAGGTGCATGGTGTGCATCACCCTTGTTTGTTCCTGCTTGTGGCATGACTATGGAATATTTCACCAAGTGGGACGGGAGAGTTTAATTTTCTGTAATGATTAAAGAGGCAAAGAAATCCCCCAGTGGGAAGCTGTCCTTCTATGTCCTGTTAGATGGATAGGAAGAATCACACAGTTTTTACTTCATCCCTTCTCCCTAGACTCAGTCTGGAGTAGTTCAAAATACTTTACAAGAGATGTTCTGCTCTCTTAGTCCTCTGGGGCATTCTTTTAGCTGAAACAGTTTGCAATACTAAAAGAATTGTTCTTTTAAGACTACATTCTTCATAATGTGGCCAACTTAATTGTACTATTTTGGTTGTCTCACATATAAAAATTTTATGTTTCTGGGTCAAGATACCAAGGTGCCAGCAAACAACCATGGCCTGGAAGAGGATGACTTGGCATGATCAGTGGACACTAGAGTTTTCTGTAAAAAAAAATTACTAGTGAACCATAGTCATACAGGCTTTATAGGGAGAGGCCTGGTTTGCTCTCCTCCTAAAAGAACTGCATTTCAGAAGACACCTCAGAAACTCAGAGCAGATCAACTGAGGACAATAAGCTCAAGTACACTGACCCTATTTCCAGTAGATTGGCACAAATTGGAACTATTTCCAAATTACACCTTGCCTACATAGCTGATAAATTTATATAACTCGAGGTTTTTAAATACATCTTCAGTAAATACCTGTCAAGAATGATTTTATTAGACTTGATCCTGACAGAAAATGGCTGACCTTCTGTAATCCTATCCTGCCCTGTTTTTATGATCCTATGATTAAACGTATCAATAACCTCAGGAGCAAGAAGCTTAAATTTAGATCACAGCAGGTTTTTTTTATGCCCAAATAACTTCAAAAATAAGGTAGCAGACAACTTTCAAAGGTCACTTAAAATTCCAGTACATGTAGCCTTGTACAAAATCAAACCCCAGATGCATGACTTAATGTTTCTGCGAAAATCTCAGGTTTGTCAAGTACTTCAACATTTGCAGGAGGCAGAACATTAACACTACTTAGGACATTGACTCTGAAATTCTGCTTAATTTACACTTCAAACATAAAAGCTTTTTAACGACTTTGCCCCAGATGTAAAGCAATTGAAGGCTTATGGGGAATATCCAGAGGCAGACTAATTTGTTTTAAGGATTATGAGATGTGTTAATCAAGCTAAAAATATACCCTAACTGCATTAAACATATCTCTTTTACCAGAGGAAATCTTGTACAAATTTTTTCGCAGTAATATAGTGGACTAACAATTAAATAGAGTTAAGTTACTAAATTAAATAGATTCCTGAATGTTCAGACTGTTACAAATTGGTTTCAACTTGAAATATGAGGCTGTAATATGGAACTTTAAAATCACAAGCACTTTGTTTGACCATCTTTAAAAGCTAATTTACCTATTTTCCAGTACATCTAGTGCTATGACTTAGCAATGTCTCACATCTATAAATCTGGAAAACAACCTAAGGTGCAGATTCTGTACTTGAACTTAAAAATATTTTGTGATATGTGAACAAATTCTTATGATATAAAAATTATTAAAGATATTCATGCTAGGAAAGGCTTAAAAATTCTGTGAAATCAATCACGGGGTTAGTTTGGACTTTCTTCTTCTAAACTGAAGAAGTAAGAAAGCATAATCTGAAATCTCTATTTGTGGCATATAGATATTAGCTGAAAAATCTCAATTTAAATCCGTAAAACTGCTTCAACATCTCTGTTTCTCTTAGTTATTTCAGACAAATGACATGACTGTTGGAGGAATTTAAAACACTAGATTTTTAGAAGACTTCTGTCATTTTATGGTTTATTTTTTACAAACTGCTTCTTTTTCATTTTAACAACACCTTTGTGTAGTCTTCAGTTATGTTTGAGACATTTTTTATTCCAGCTACCAAATAATTTGCTCATCATTCATGGGCTGGTAAAGTGTATCTTTCAAAGACAGAGTGAATTCATTTGCAAATATTCCTGCAAGGAGAAATGATTTTTTTTTTTTCCAGCAGGGCTGGAAAGAAAGGGCTGGCATTCATGCATACTGGGATGTGAATTTCCTCCCACTTTAGAAGCCCATCTCCAGTGCTGCATGTTGCCCAGCTTCTCTTAATTTTAGAGACCTTGAAACATTAGTCATCAATGTTCTTTCAGCTATTTCATGCTTCAGTTATTAATTTTTTTCAGCAGTGTTTATTTCAACAAAATAGTTACAAAGAGCCACTAGGCTAAACAGACTTACAATGAAAACTGCAATGAATAACATATAGTCAGAATAAATGGCAGCTTTTGACTTTCAATTTCGTATGTATCTTCACTATCAAGGCTGAGCTGCTAATTAAGAAACAATCACACAACACTGTCAAGTGTTCAAGGGAATAAGAACTTCCTTGCCTCAAATTCGTTTAGGCAGATATGCTTATTCCTGAATTTTGCAATTTCTCTGTTCAGGTTGCACAAATCCATTACAGATTTTATTAGAGAATATAATTAATTAGACATGAAAGGTTGTTTTAGGCCCTTTTCCTAAAGATCTTAATAACATTTTATTCCAATTTTCCATATATTTGTACAGAAATCAGATGTTGTGGGATAAAAACCAAAATGAGAAGGTTTTGAAAGGATCATTTAATTCTTTCATGCCAGGAAAGATATATTTATCATCCTGGGGGTTTGTGTTTATTTGTTTTGATGATTCAGTTCTAAAGGAGATGAGATTGTTCTGTATTTTCATGTCTAGTTGTAGTATCCAAGTTCTTTAGGGAAAACATAAGCCCACATAGACTAAGACACTAAAGAATGTTCTGAATGGAGGTAAAAGTTTGTATGAAACTCTATTTTGTCCATAAAATACACACACAGTACAGTGAGAACCACAAAGCCCTGTAGGATTCTGTGGTTTTGACGCAAATTTGATCATGTAAACACAATGGATTTCAGTTAGTAAAAAGTCAGGAAGTTAAAAAAAATACTCCCCACATATGTTTGAGCTATGGAATCTTTAACATTTCTGAAGAAAAAGCAAAATGAGTGAATATGCCAAGTAAAAATACTGAGTGAAAAATAGTGAGAGCTTCTTGTCCAGCTTATTTTATTTCCAGAAGTCAATTCACGTCTTCACTGAAATTTAATGTGCTAAAGAGAGATTTTATGAGACACGTATGAAACACTATTGGATATGAAAGTAGAATGTATGTGAGTATAGAAAGCAGAATAAATGCAAGACTTCTAAGGAACATAGACAAAATAGAGTTGCAGTGTTTTATTTTATTTGGTTTGGATCATCAAAAAAATTTATCATCAAAAGGGTAGTTAGGCTCTAGGGGTGGGAGAAGGAGGAAGACTGAGATACTGAAAGGTGTTTAGGGAATATAACTGGGCATATGAGTCTTCAGTTTACAAGAGATTTTTCCCTGCAAGAGTCCACCCTGACCTACAGTTTTCCATCTCCCTTCAGGTTGCTGCCTGGTGTGTTCTATTTATTGTCTTTTCTTTCCAGTCCTTTTCATCTTATTTCTATACTACAAATGCCTGAGCATGAGGGAGGGTATAATAATTATTTCTAGAAAGAAGAATTATTTGGATTGTTGTCCCAGTAAGGGTAAAAAAAGGCAAATAATTGAATTTATATTTGTGTGTTGAACTAGTTATCATGAAAAATTCAGGGTTTTTTTCCAAACTCAATAAAGAAGAGTTAAGCCATTTTCATAGGATTCTTTTCTAGCAAAAGTGAACTTTCACCATAATCAGTGAGACCAGACCAGAGTTTTTCTGCAATTTCCAGGATCAAAGAATTCACTTAATCTGATGTTCAGAATAAAAATATGTGTTTAAGGCAAGTGTGTTAGTCAGAGATGATACACAAGAAACAGAAGTTAGTTGTAACTTACATTTGAAGTGAGGGTCATTTTGAGGTCTGCAGTTTATTTAAAGATTTTGCTCTTTTTGAAGTAAAAAGAATAAGTAAGATTTAATCTATTCTAAGCAAAATTATACTTTTCCTTATGACATAAAAATAAACTGATTGTGATATTATCATGCATTTAATGACATATTACATTTGATTTTACAATGATATATTACTTTCACTCTCTTTTTAATTACATTTTTATTATTATTGTAACAAAACAACATACAAAAATTACTACATGCTACTCTCTACATAATGATTAATGAATGTAGACATGGTTATCGTAGAGAAGGCACCATATCCCTCTTTATTTCTTGGCTCTAAAGAATAAAATATTGGGCATTAGGTTAAGGTACCCTCAGACTTCAATGCCATTATTGGGATCCTCAAAACTCATTTCAGTTTCCATTTAAAGCTGAGTCAGCTTGCAACAGAAAAGTTACACATCTGGGGAATCCCAGACAGTTATGAATGCTGACACGGTCAGTCTCAGCATTTTTCTAGCAGGTAAGTCAAATAAAGGTCTTTGCAATTTACCTTTTTTTTTTTTTTTTTTTTTTTTTTACTTTTTTAATGTTCTTTCTTTCTCTTTCTTTCTTTCTTTCTTTCTTTCTTTCTTTCTTTCTTTCTTTCTTTCTTCTCTCTTTCTTTCTTCTCTCTTTCTTTCTCTTTCATCAAACTGTAAAAAAAAGTATTCTCAGACTCGTATGAAACTTATCCTTTTTTATCGCAAACTTTATCAAAATTATTTTTTATCTCTGAAGTTAGCGCTCAAGAGTCTAGGTTCACAGAAAAAGTGTTATTTTTAGTTAAACATTAATAGACATAGAAAACACCAAGAAAATTCAGTTAAAATCAATGTTTTACCTGCTATTATAGGGAAGCCAATAATCTCTATCTGAAATTAGTTTGCAAGGAATAGAAAGCTACTGCATACTGAACCTTAACATTATTGTCTACATCAAGATTTTTTTCATTGAGATTTTAATTTTAATTAGTTTTGTTTAGACTGTAGATTTAATTTTAGATTTTTTTAATTAAAAAGTACACCAGTTGGAGTTTTGTTGAAATTCTACTAGTGATAAATACAAACCCTGGGATTCAGCTGTGATGCAGTTCTATGCATTTTGCATAAAACTAGCCATTGTATCAAAAGTGTCACTGAACCTGAAGTTTTACAGTCAACTGAAAAGCTGTAGTCTCTGTGACAACACAATGTGAGAAGAAAAGATTTAAAGAGCATGTTTTACAGATGAGTGTGAGGTTTGCATGAGATGTGGTAGAAGACAGCTATTGTATAGTAGGGCACTGCTGGCATGTAAGACATTAAGAAAGCAGGAGATGTATCTTTCAGCAGTATACAACACCACTGGTTAGAATGGGAGAAAATAATGTCATGTTTTCTCCGCAGAATTTGGTAGGTTTACTCAGAAAAAGAAAAGAAAGAATCAGTGACTGTACATTTTTAGCAAATCAAGGTAAAACAAATACTAAGGTCAGTATTGAAGTCTGGCCCATAATCCATGGTTTCCAACAATTAAAATGCTGGGCTAAATTTGCTGATAAAAAACGATCACAAGGCTAATAAACTTGTCTTTATACTTGCTAATGAAAATTTGATGTTACATTTTCACATCTTACAACAAAATTTGGCTAGGAACAGATATGTTAACATTTTTGATGGTAGATAATACAAATAAATCTAGATGTTGGAGATTCCTTAGAAGTTTTCAACTGCTGAAAAGAGATGACAACGGGGAAAAAAATACAAAACAAAATAAAGGTCTCCAAAGCACAAAAAAGCTTGAGCCCATTCCTAAAGTACCAGAAGCATTTAATACTAATAATGTTCCTGGGATCTCATTTTTATGATGCTGTATGAACTGTATGGATAGTGTGTTGAGACGAATGTTGACTATCTAGGTGGCAAACATTAAGTAACTGTTTCATGTTTAGACAATTTTTAGAAATTATTAAAAATAAAATACCCCTTATTGAGAGGCACATACATATCAGTACTACACTGTTTGCTTGCTGACCCCAAGAAAATGCAGTCACCCCCAAAAGACAGGATGCCAATAGGCAAAATTCCCTATTGCTCAAAATATCCTTTCTCTATTCTTTTCTGAAAGGCATTCTAAAAACTGTAGGAAAAGCTTTGGGTTCAGTACATTTATTTAACAGATGTTCCCTAATGAGTCTCAGATAGAAACTATTAGTTTCTATCACAGACAGTTTAACTCCATTTTCTTTTGATATTGGAAGGCCAGGAATCTACTGTAGAACTATCTAGAGGTGAAACATAAATGCTCTTTTGTGTCTAGAATGGAGTCCTTAAATTTACTATCAGCTCAAGTAATTTAGATGTTTATAATGATTCTTCTAGCTACTTGAAGAAATTCAATACACTTTGTTTTGGTCCTACTTACGTTAAGAACAATTGATGTATTTCCATTGTGTAGAAATGGGTTGGTTTGGAGTTGCATAAAGGCTCAGTTGTCTGAGCTTTAACCTGTGAATATTATTGTCTGCCTTGCTCCTTTTGACATCTCTGGCTTTTATAGCTCAGTAATAGAGGAAAATACTGCTGCAATGCAAACCCATCAAATTAAATTGTATTTAATGCTCATAGTCAAATGTTTTGCAAGAAACAGCACAGTAAGTGTGGAAATGTAGGCACCATATATGAGGCTTTCTTTGTCTTTTGGCCATGTCTCCTATTTACTGCTCCTCAGCAGCTCAGTCTCACTAGAACTGAAAACCTGCAGCACTTTTAGTTTCTGCCCAGGTCAGAAGGCTGGGTCAAGTGCTTAAGCACTGAAAACATGTCTGAATCATGCTGGGCTGAGAGGTGCCTAAATCTACCCAAGCTGTTTGGTAGGATGTTATATAAAAAGAGAGCATCTCTACCTCTCACTTCTTAAATGAAAGGGACTTAAACTCTTGTCTTTTTCTTGGTTTGCTTTTGGCATCTCAGTGAAGTCTGTAGACTTCAGAGCGGTTTTAGAGCATTGCTTGTCAGCTGTGTCCCTCAGGACATTAAGATCTTGTCAGCCTATTTTCTAATTCCAGTGGGTCTTGTTTCAAGAGTAAATAATCTGACTACTGTGATAGGGGAAGTTATATCTACTGTTACAAAAGCTCTGGAGAAAATATTCAGATCAAAAAGGAAAGAACCTACTGAATTCATGTAGACAGTTACCAGGTGTCTTCAATCACAAAAGCTGGATCGAAGCAGTTAGATATAGCCAAGTTTTTTCTTTCAGTCTGACCTAAATTAAAGACACTGTGGGGCTTCATATTGGTCCCTTGTGCAACAAATAGAAATGAACAGCATAAAACATCATCAATAATCCATTAAAACCGGACTATTGTAATATTTGAGCATTATACTTATTTTATTTAATGCATCTTTAAGCCCTACTGGGACATTTCTGAAGCTACAGTCAGGGCTTTTATGTGTAGCAACATATTAAGAGCTTAGCCCATGACACCTTCATGATATTTTTAATGATAAATTTAACAGAAAGCTGAGTGACACCTCAAAAGCCAAAGACAGTTACAGCAACTAAACAATTAAAACTTAATGCATAATTATCACAAACAGTTGTCACTGAACTTAACTCCATGGAACTGCTTTGATGTCACCTGAAGCTCTACACTTTGAATGCTGTTTTTAGCTGCAGTTTTAAAGTTGCATAACTGGATAAATACTCATAGTCACTTGAGTTATCGTTCAGTTCTTTAAAGGTGCCCTGTAATTAAATAATTGCCACTCTAAAGGTTTTTAAATGGCTATTTTTGAAATTATTTATTTTTAGCTTTGGCAGCAGAGTTCATTAGCATAATACGAGCACTTCTCAAGTTTTAATTAATTCATCATTATGACATGTCTATAAGACAGTGTCCTTGCTTGACATACCACAAAGATGAGGCCACATTTTCAGTGTTTGCTTATTGTGACAAATACAAAAAAAGCAGAAAAGCAAGCAGAATTTATATAATCAATAATCTGGAACAACTGGAAATAAAATCCTAAAAGTATCTCAGTTTACTGACATTAATAATTTCTACTTTTATAATATATTAAATAATTTATTGATGTGAGGGTTTTTCTTTTGTTTACTTGGTTTTTTGTTTTTTTAATTCTGCATGCCTTATGCTGACCAGTGTTTTCTTTTTGCACACACAGGGCGATGTTTTATTGTATTTAAGAGACTTCTTTTACTATTTTATTAAGACTATAACACACATTACTTAAATTAAAGGTATAAAAATGCTTTAAGGCAAACCATATTATTTCTTATTGCATCCTGTATATTACATTATGGGTTTGACTTTGCCAAGGACAAGTAATTTTGAAAACTGTTATAAGTCACTGCTATGCAATTTTACAATCTTTCTTATCACATTATGCAGTTATGTTTTTACTGTGGAACAGTTTTCCATAAAAATGAAGTTAACCCTCAAAAAAAAAAAGCTAGATGGTTGTTTTTCTGTATGGTAATTTTGATTTATAGCCAAGAGGACTGTTAATTTTCATTAATTCCAATTACAACTGAAAAGTTAACACATTTTATGTAGTGTTAATAATTAATTCAAGTCACACACTAAGTGCTGACTTATCAAATCACATAATGCCAAAGACAAAACTGGACTTGATCATGAAAATAATATTAATCTTTCAAGACATAAGGTTTTAAAAATGTGAGGTGTAAAGAATCCTGCAGTTTGGCTCTATCTGGTCAAAGCAAGAGAAGTGTGGCTGTCAATACTATAATAACTGATAAATAAAAGCAGAATAAAATCTCTGAGCTACCACTGGTCAACAGCTAAACCCACAAACAAGTTACTACATGGCTATTTTTTTCTCATCTCCTTCTAGAGCATGTTACTGAGCTTGCACTAGAACAGCAGTCTTAAAGCTTCTTTAAGTGTCTTAGATATAACAAAAAATTTTGAAATGGTCTAAGGCTTTTGTCAGGCACTAATTAGATCATATAAAATACTGGTATTTTAGAGACAGAACAATATTTTTTCTGTATTCTAAGCTATGTGTGTGTGTATATATATATATATGTATGTATGTATGCAAAAAATCATGGAATAGAGTACGTCTAGAGACATTTTCCTCAAAATGCAGTTATTAGTAGAAATTGAGTAATCCTTTTTTATAATTTCCCAATGAGATATAGGTCTTCCTAACCTAGGAGCTTGCCAAGCTAGAATCACAGAATCACGGCTCACTAAGGTTGGAAAAGATCTCCAAGATCATCTAGTCCAGCCTTTGATGGATCATCATATGTGTTGACTACAGCACAGCATTAAGTGTCACACCAAGCCATCTCTCCAACATCTCCAGGGATGGTCACTCCACCACCTCTCTGTGATGTTTGTTCCAATGTCTGAAAAACATTTCAGTGAAGAAATTCCTTCTGATATTCCAGCTGGACCTTCCCGGGTGCAGCTTGAGGCTATGTCCTCTTGTCCTGTTGCTGATTTCTTGGCAAAAGAGGCCAAACCCCACCTGGTACAACTTGTTTTCAAATAGGAAAAGGTCTCCCTTGAGCATCCTCTTCCTTCTTTGCTAAACAATGTCCCAGCTTTTAATGAAGAAAAGAAAGCCTGCTATCCAAATGCCTTCTCTGCTTACAGTTGTTTTCTTTGAATGTGTTAGATGCTGGTTTAAGCCCCTTGTTTCTGAACTGGATCTTGAATAAAATTCTTCTGCTTCCTGACAGATAATCTATTATAGAAAAAAACAAAAAAAGGATATCACTTTGAGTTAGACTTCTGCGACATAGAAGTACAGCTCTTAGCCATCCAAGATATCTCACAGAGAAGGTTAAATGAAGAGGTTTTAATTACCTTTGGCCAATATTCTGCTGAAGCTAAACAGTGAATAATAAATCCTGACCTAGATAGCTACAACCTAATTCTAGAGAAAAATAACAAATCTAATAGTCATCCTCATTTCATTTGTTAAAGGATATCCATTCAGAAAATTACGTGACAGCATAAAAACATTTACACCTCTAAGATGGGACTCTATCCTTCTTGTCTCTAATTGGTTGTCTGCAATTTTCCTAGTATTAGTGATCAGGTTTAGCTTGCAGTTTTGAAAGACTTACAGAAGGTACTATCACTTTGAACAAAATTTCCTTTACATTTCAACAGTGTATTACTAGATCTGATGCACCAGATCAGGGAGAAATATACTGCTTTTCTGGTTTTGGTTTTTTTTTCCTCTTCATGCTCATTATTGTGCCCTAGATCATGTAACACATTGATGCCTTGTCTTTAAATGTGGGGTGTTGTTTTTTTTTGTTTGTTTATTTTGCCCCATAGAGGGCAAAATACCTAAAAACTCAGTTTGTAGATCCATGTAGATCCTTGATAACATTTGATTAGTCAGCATCAAATGTTTAAAGTAATGAGATTGACATTTTCGTTTTTTATATTTCTAAATTTTTTTAAGTTTTGAGGTTTTGACATCAGACAGAATAACAGATGCATAGGCAAATAGATAGTGCTCCAAAGCAATAGGCATTTAATACCTACTGCTGCTCTACTTCTTTACTTATAGCATGAGTCTTCCTTTGTTAAACAGGAAGTTGTAAAGCAGTTTCAGCTTACGGGAAACAGATAAACAAACAAACAAGAATAATGACCTAAAGATGCCTATTTTTGGTTTTATGTTCCAGAAGGATATTATTGTCTAAAAGCTTTGCTTTGCACACTGATATCCAGTGTAAAGAACATGCATAAATAATGAACAGTCATTATTAGATAAGACATTATACTTCATTCATCTCACCACGTTGTCAGTTTTGAGTCTAGATTGTTCAGATTGTCTGTAAAGCTGTTAAATCTGCATGAGTCCTGTCCTGTTCATTTTTCTGTTTATTTTTTTGAAATCAAAAAATAGATCAATCAATCAATCAATCAATCAGGTCAATCTCAACCTTTCAGTCAGCACTTCATTATGCAATTAGCAGACAGCAGACTTAGGCTTCAAGCTCCAAAGTCCCCAGGCCCTCCCAAAAACTCCATGCAACATAGAGTCTTCTATGGGGCTGTCATAACTTTGAATAACCAACCTTTTTTGAATTTTTTTTTTTTCAAAAAAAGAACAAAAAAACACAAGAAGTAAAGATTAATTCTTAAAACTCAAAGTGCAAATCACAGCATCTTTAATGGGAGACTCATTCCATATTTCTTTGTTGCAGCAATATTTGCTCAGCAAGAGTATGTCTAATGACTACTTGAGCTAGCATTCAAAACAGGTAAAAATAGTAAAAAGAAAATTGCAGAGGACCACAATTTTAGAATTTATACTCTTTCATAGTGAGATATGAGGCAGTTCATACTGAGATAAGCAGATTTTAGGTATATTCTCAGATTTTTCCAATCAGATAAGGAGGCTTTTCTCAGAAAGCATATTAAAAAAAACAATCGTATATATTTAAATTGATTGCAGAGACCTGGAATAAGTTAATACATTTTTTCACAATAAACATGTAAAATACAAATATGAAACCTCAGGATAATCTGAGGTTTTTGTTTCCTAGACGCTTAAAATATAGTGGACCATTTACCTTCATTCTTTCCCTTTGATTTTGTTTTTGGGTTTTGAATTTTAACCAGTTCTCTTTTATGAATATTTTTGGAAATAGGTGAAATTATCAGCTGCAAATAATAGAAAGAGCCACCCAAAAAATCCTTCAGTTTTGTGATAGATATTTATGCCTTCATCAATACTGCTAAAAAAAAGAAAAATAATATTAATTTATTCCCCTCAACAAACAAAAATCAAAAAACCCAAGTACATTAAACTAAATATATATCAAGGCAAAACGTGTTCTAGGGTCAGTGAAAGAGATACAACTGTTTCTAATGGACTTCTGCTTTAAGTCTCATAAATGCAATGTCTGAGGATTCAGAATTCTTAATAGGCTTCATATATTGATGACATTGGAAGTGGGTTGATTGATCAGCTTCAGTTGTTGATTGAATTGCTCAGTGCTTATTTCTGTGCATAAAAAACCACTAAGTTTCCACTCAAGTTAGTTGACTGTGTTTCCTCTCATCGCAGTTAGGAAAAAAAGCAAAAATAACTCTGCTTTAGCCTGGAGTCATCTATCTATTATGTCTTTTTATGTGTCACAATTCACAGGTTTCTGTTTCTGTAAGTAAAACAGTAAAAGATAACTGATTTCAGTGTGTACACTGTAAACTGATCTGCAAGTTTCACAAGCAAACAACTTATTAAATGCTACCAATAAGGTCAAAACCTAAAGAAGAATTAGTTTTTTGTACCTTTGCTTCCAGAATTACCCTTTGCCTCATCACATTTTCTTTTCATATTTTATTTTTCCAGACGAAAGAACAGGTATTTCTGAAAGTTAAAGCTTTGCATATCTTCTCAGGTAAACTAATGTTAACTCTACTGCTTTGATACCATTTTTCTTGATTTAGAGTAGCAATTGCAAAGAGAATCAGGTCTTGCCCTTTTATACTGCTTTAATGTCAAAGACATTTTCTTTCCGTCCCTCATGTTATATTTTTACACTTTCTCATGCTGCTGTCTTTTTCAGGATCTTATTCCACAAACTGCCTCTCACAGCATGTTGCTGAGCTGGACAAAGATATTTTCATCATCATGTCTACACCTAATGTCCTAAAGTCATAGGAGATTGAAAGGAAAGTTGTGAAATAATTGGTGTGACCTATTTGCTGCAGCCTCCTACTCACTGCTGTACTCCTGCAGCAGTGTTGTTTGTAGGGTGAAAAAACAAAAAAGAAATGGACTCAGTATAGTGAGAAGACTAAAATCCACAAAAAACATTCATTCACTGAAGTATGGGAATTAGTAATATTATAACATGTGAAGCCTCTGTGTTAATACAGAAACAGGCATTTATGTTTTAATTACAGCTTGTTAACCTTCTGCCATCTCTTTAGATAAATTCCCCTTTTCTTTAAATTGCTCCCTTTTTTAACATGCATGTCCCAGTGGGGATATTGGGAAGCTCATAATCCTGTACAGCAGTTCTTTTGTTGCTTAAACAAGACCACTCACGAATGTGATAAATGTAATAGATGGGTAATGAAAGAGTGCCAATGGGCACATACTTTCAAAATTAATTGTTTTCAATATTTTTATATTTTACATAATTTTGAATGCAACATATGACAGTGCTTTCATGGCCACTCCCTTTAAACTAGACCTGGCTGTTGTTGTCACTTAAAAATATTGTGCCTCCTATTACTTATTGTCATATAAACAAAGAGTAAATGAGTGAATGTCCTTAGTATAAGAGCTTATAATCAAGAAAGGAAGAAGCAAAATCAAAATACCTCTTATTTTCCAGGACACAGTGTTATTCTTTATTCCTTAGGAATGCTTGCCTTCAGTTACCCTAGTCCAGAAAGTTAAGAAAGAGACATAGGGTTTATAGAGAAGTTAGAAATGAGCCGGGGTGCTGTGAGTGGAAATCGATATAAATACAGTATGGAACAAGGCACACAATGGTCCTTTGGCAGAGGTCATCTGGAGACTGGCAAATCAGACAAGCAACAGGATGAGCAGTTTCTCTAGCATTTATTTCTAACAAGAGTGATGAAATTGTTTTCTGAGCAGGGAAAAAGGTGCAGCTTGATTTCCTATAACTTGCTGAACTATACTTCAATTACAGAACAAATTCAGATCCCCTGACGTATGTCCTGTATCTGTATTTTCCCTTGAAGTTCTTCCTACACTTCCCTACGTTTTTTCTCTCCAACCTTGCACATGCTTCCCAGGATCACTGATTCACTCATTAATTATCCATTACATAAGAAGGGGTGCATCTTGATCCATTTGTTATTTTTTGGCTGCTAACAGGCCAAACAGAGAAGAAAATTGATGAGCTTAAGCCTTTCTCAGGCTGCAAATACACAGACCAGGCGTTCCTTTCCAGCCACCTGGCTGATAAAACACAAAATAAATAGTCTTTGAGCATTTCAGTCTTCTCAAATGTTACAGAAATTATTGATCATTAAAAAAATATTGTGAAACAGATGATAAACAGATGGGCAGAAAGATAAGTAATCAAAGCTTCATTTAATTAAGGATATTTTTTAAAAGTCTTTATTTTACTCAGTTTTAAGGAAGCCAATAAATAGAAGAAGTATCATTTTTGTGCCTTGTGTAATGTCATTACAAGTGATACACAATTATTAACATTTTAAATACACAAGTTATCTGAACTAATTATATTTAAGATCAACTAAAACCTCATTGTTGCCTACATATGAATATATATCCTCTGGCTACTCTTGTTGTGTGAAGAAAGCATGGTTTTAAATTTGGATGTCTCTATATTTATTTAAAACTAAGTCCTCCAAAATCTGCAGAATTATGAAACATTATATATGTTAGTCATCTAGAAACATCATTGTGACATCACTTGCACCACCTTTCCATAAAAAGAAAGTCGTTCTTCCAAGCAGACCTACTGATTTATGTCAGTTAATAGATCATTATGTGATACTGTAACTAAAACAGCAATGAAAATTCTTGGATTAAAAATGAAAGACTGTGAGATAGGTGTAGAGAGAAGATCCTTTATGCACACATATTCATATAGAAATTACTAGCCTAATATTGATATCATTTCTGCAGCATTTCTGCTTAACTACTCACTACTTTTTTTTTAATGCATCAAATGCTCCTATACAAATTTGATACATAAAATCAACTAAACAAAAAGACTTTTATTGTGCATGTTTAAAATGTCAATAATCACAAAAGACACTAGTGAGTCTGATTGTGGAGAAACAATAGTAATGTCTACACAGAGTAAAACAGTAATCATCACATTAAACAAAATTTGGTCATCACTTCTTTGCAAGAAGATAATTTGTTTGCACACATAGTTTGTTAATGTAAGACAAGAATATACTCAAGCAAGTATTAATGTGAAAGGAGATTACAGTCAAAGGGGATTATAGTCATGCAATCACCTGTGGGCGTTTGTGTGATTATGCAAAGATTTTTTTGTTATTGCCAGAGGATTCTTGAAAGAAAGCTACATATAAGGATGCACTTATAGATCCTTTTCTGGAGGGTTGCCCCAAAAATTGGAAGCAAGAGAGCACTGAAGAAAATTTTTCATTAAATGAAAAATACAGCTGAGCCATAATAGTTCCTTGTTTTATGATCTTCAAGTAGTTCAGTCTTATATCCAATATTAGAAAGAAATTTCCCTTAAGCAGCTGTCTTGTTATGTGCTGTAGTTGTTCCCTTCTGTGAATGAGGCAGAATGGCAGAACAGAATAGAAGAAGCACAGAAATGCCAGAAAAGCCTAATTACATGGTATATATACAACCTTATGCAAGGTTTTTGCATGGAGAACATTAGTGCTAAAATGTGTTTCAAAATTTTTTGATTTATTTTAATGATCAACATAGATGTTCTGTCTGGGTGTACTAATGGTTCTTCAATTTACAAGATGCAAACAAGCAAACAAAACCTTCAAAAGTTATGGCTGAAACTATCCTCTCACAGCTCAGGCATTACTTACACAGTTCACTGCTTTATTGTTCTCATCAACTATGGTATATGTCTGTAATATTTTCAGTTAATTTCTTTGCTGGATATTGAAGTAGAAAAGTGCAACAGTAAACGTTGCATATTGTAAAAAAGCAGAGGCTATAAAGGCACCAGCTATAAAACATGACATTAAGCGTCTTTTACATCGCTGTGTGCTCAGCAAAAGTCAGTCTGTAGCAAATGTTTCTAGAGTTATAGCATGAAAAATTTGGCTCATTGAGTTTAAGACCAAAAAAACGGAACAATTCTCTCAATGACAACTGGATGGAAACTGCTAGATGGCTCTCATTGGTTGTGAAGAGATCAAATACAGTGCCTCCAAATCAAGAGCAGTACACTGACTTGAAAAATTGAAGTGCTACTACCATTTAAAAGGGCGAAATTCTGAACAAGGTTTCATTAGATAAGAGGCAGCTTGATCTGTGCTTATTTGGATAAAAAGTAATTTTACTGGCTGTGAATGTTTATTGGACTCTGCTGATTTAAATATACTGACAGTAAAGAAACATTTGCTGAATGTAGCTGAGATACAGACTTACAATGCAGTGGATGCTCAAGATCTTAAGGAAATGAAAGGTAAGCAGCTGAGAGAATCTGAATAATCTACGCAACTTAATGGTGTTGGTCATAACTACAGTAAAGCTGAAAATTTATGAACAATCTATTCATCAATTAAACATATTCTCTAAAGTGGTAAAATATGATGCAACTGTGTTACAACCTACTCACTGCCATGTTATACCACCACTGAGAGTCACAAACCCATTCTGCAGCTGTGGGTCAGGCAAGAGGCAAAAGTAATGTGAGATGTGGTATCAGTGTTGTGCTATTAAGCTTCTTCTCATCAAAGTGCTTCTGAATGTATTTGTTTAAATGAAAACCAGAGGTTCTACCCTTGTTGAAGGCAAGTTCCTATGTGTACACTTGTAAGGACACAAGGATGACTACACAGTGCAAAATGGGCAATGCTGGCCAAGGTACAGTTATCAGATATCAGATAGCAAGTCCATGATATGCAGAAACACTGTCATCTTAAATGGCTGTGTGTACAATTCTGAACTTAACTCCAGTATTATTGCCTGTGGAATCACAGACTTGTTAGGCAAAAGTTTTGTGTGAATACCTAAACTAAGAGCAGGATGGACAGAGTGGGATTGATTGTACCACCAGGTAACAGAAGTTGAATGGTGCTTTTGACAACCTGAGAGACATGATGATGTCTTCAAGAGGCACTTGGACAATCTCAAGAATTGTGCCCATGGCAACCTTATGAAATTCAATGGGGCCGAGCATACCTGGGCGGGCTAACTCCTGTTCTCAATATGGGATGGGGATTGAACATATCTAGAGAAACGCTGAGCAGAAGGACCTGGGAGAACTGGCCAACGAAAAACTGCATGTGGCCCAATGATGTGTGCTTGCAGCCTGGAAAAACAATTGTATCCGGGGCTGAGTCAAAAGCAGCATGGCCAGAAGGTTCAAGAGATGATTCTCCCCCTAGTCTGATCCTCTGAGACCCCACCTGGAATTCTCCATCCAGATCTGGTGCTTCCAGCACAAGAAGAACCTATTCAAGTGCATCCAGAAGTGGACTGTGAGGACGATCAGAGGGCTGGAACACCTGTCTTATGAAGACAGGCTGAGAGGATAGTTCAGACTGAAGAAGAGAAGAATACAGAGACCTTCCAACAGTATCTAATGGGGATCTAAAAGAAAGCCACAGAGGGACCTTTTACAGGAGTAATGGATTTAAACTAGAAAACCACATTCAGACTAGAAATAAGAAACTTTTTGCACTGAAGGTGGTAAAATACTGGAACAGATTGCCCAGAGAGGTGGGAGATATCCCATCCCTGGAAACCTTTCAAGCAACCTAAATTGGAAAATATTCTTGCTCATTGCAGAGGGGTTGGACTAGGTGGCCTTTAAATGTCCCCTCCAACCAAAACTATGGTTTCCATGATTCCATGAGACAGTCCCTCATAGGAAAATGCCATTTTTGTGGTGAATGGTAACGAATGTGTACATATACATATGCACATCTATAAACTATGTTCCCTCTAGGTCAAAGAATGAGACAGATTATCTCCAATTTTCTATCCTATAGCAAGTTTCCAAGAAAAATAAGATTAATTACTTCTGGAAGATCTTATCTACATCTCTTTGTCCATTTAGACTAGAAGGCTAATATTCATATGACCTAGAGTAGAAAATATGAATACCATCCTTTATTTTAGAGCATCCCAGGTGCACTCTCTCCTTTCACAGGTGCCCAGTGCCATTTGTGATGCTCTAAGCCTTGGTCTCAAGATCCCACATACTATCCAGCCCTGAGCAGGTACTATAGGCTCCCACATAGTACAGAGTGATTATTCCTGATCAGCTGGAATGCTCCTTTAAGGCTCAGAGAGATGAGTGTAGGAAACAACACAGAAGTTCTACATTCCAAATATTTAATTCTCAGTTTTTACTCCTATGCCACATAACAGCAAGGTCCCTAGCTCTGTGTCTGTATGTTTTCATAGTTTTCATTGATTTCACAGGGATTTGTTTTTAAGGATATGAGACCAGAGCTTGTGGTTTCCTTTTTAAGACTTCCTTTTCTTCTTTATTTTCTTTTCTGTAAGAATTGAGGGTGTTGAATCAATAGCTATAGCTTAAATTTTTGTTTAGCTTGTTTTATTTTTTTTAAAGTAAAGCCTTTTTTCCTATTCTTTATTGCCTACATCTTCTGATGCTAAAATAGTCTGATGGGGTGAAGAGGGCAGAGCCCCCACAATGCTTGGGGCTCTATGGCAAAAAGTCAGATTTATGGGGCTGAAATTCCTGCTACACACTTTGTATTTCATGCAGCAAACAGGTATGACAGAAACAGAGGAGAAGGCTGCACAGTGATGATGCAAAAAGCAGGCTTCAGAAATATGCAGGAGAGGTGTATTGAGAATTTTAAATTATTCATCAGTGTCAGCACACTTGACTGCCCCGCTAAAATGCACAGGCATGTATGATGAAAAGAAACATCAAACCTGAAGAGGAATGAGCAAATAACAAATCTAGGGAGCAAGTTTTCATACAGTTTTGCAGGTAATTCAGACAGAAATTCCTGAAGCAGAAAAATTACTACTGACTGAAATTTAAAAAAAAAGAGTAAGGGACATGCAATTGTTAAGAAATAACACCTTCATGAGCACCAACAGTGAAATAACACTAGATGCTATCTCAGAAGTGCTCACTAGGTACCTGACTGACTGCAAGATGGGGACATTCAGAGTAGATATGTGTTTTCCCTTTCTTTACTGAGCTTTTTGGTTTTTTCAGCAATTTCTTCATTTTTCTAAAAAAATCCTGCCTGTGCAGTGAGTTCATGGGAACTAGAAAATAACAAGAATATTTTATCAAAATTTTTAATGAACTAGAAATAATCTGTGATACTGTTGATCCTCTTGCTTCCATAGATTTCAGTTGAAATGAAAAAATTCTTCAAAGTTGTGGTAACCTGAAACAGATACTATGCTTAGTTGGACTAGAAGATGGCAAAATCCACAAAACTTCCATCCTTTCCCACCCAAAACGTTTTGCAAAATAAGTGGGCATACCTTTACATTTTCCCCACCTTTTCCACTAAATCACATGAGATCGTTCTTGGAGGCAAGCTTTGAGCAACTCATTTAATTAGCACAACATACCTTTCTTAGGGTCTTCTTCAGAAGTTCCCTTTAAACTAAATGGCCCCGACACACTGATTAATGAGCTACACTAGGTAGATACAAAGGAATTAATTTTTCATTTGAGATCTTCCAGTAAGATGTCTAAATGAAAAGAAAGTATTTTATGTTGTACAAAACCATGATGATCTAGTACAACACTTAGGCCATGGAAGACTCTTCCCAAACACAAGGCAAGCAAGTACCATAATAGATTGAGTTGGAGCTGACCTTTAAAAGTCATCTAGTTCTCCCCCCACCCTGCACTGACCAGAGCCATTTGTACCTAGAATAGGTTGCTCAGACCCCTGTCCAACCTGACCTTGAATGCTTCCAGAGATGGGGCATCTACCACTTCTGTGGAAAACCGAATCCAATGTTTCATTACTCTCATCATAAAAAAAAAAAAAAAAATTAAATTCCACATATCTAGTTTGATGACAATGCTAATGCAGTTAGAGATTTCAAGAAGTTTTAAGAGCATGTGGTAAATAAACTATGAACTGTAATCAGTAGCAAATGTTATCATTCAGATCACAAAAGCGGCATCAGGACTGATCTGGTCAAAAAACATGACAAGCAAGG
The DNA here is from genome assembly GCA_020466415.1 of Ammodramus savannarum pratensis. NCBI lineage: Eukaryota > Metazoa > Chordata > Aves > Passeriformes > Passerellidae > Ammodramus > Ammodramus savannarum. The sequence continues at coordinate 84,782,930 of JAHXMQ010012338.1, read as the reverse complement.
AACACTGAATCTATTTTAATATGGTCAGCTATAATTTTGTAAGCTGCAGCATGCTCTGCAGAGTGTGATGTGATGGCTGACTGTCCTGGGTATGCTCAAACTGTGTAGAAGAACTCAGTGTTGTATAACATGAAGGATTCTATAAGAAGTGACTGATGATTTAGGAATGTGAGGAAAAGCACACAAAACAAGCAAACAAAAAATTCTTGGTCTGACATCACCAAAGAATAGCACAAAAGGCTGAGAACTGGAGTAAAACCTGGACTTCCCAAAGCATTTGCATAACATCTGATTAAACCTCACTTAACCATGGATTTACTTATTTGTAGCAGATGTGGGACTGATCTGCTTTATCCCATATAGCTTGCAAGTCTCACCTTGGGTATTACAGTGTGCTTCATTTGTATCTTGAAATTATATGACAAGCTTCAATACCTTCTTGTCCTGCTGCACAAATTCCTTTTCCTGTCACCTTTAAGGATCCACTGGTGGATAAGCTCAAAGTACTCGCTCAGCCAGCCAGCCTGTGGGTCACTGGCCATACTCTTCATTTGGTGTGCAGTCATGCTGTTCCTGCACAGAAGGTATGCTCAGCTGGTGCTGGCTGGAATTGCTTGAAGCAGTTGGAAGAGACTGTGAGAAAAAAAGCAGACAAAAAAGGCAGAAGGAGATGGAAGTTTCCGCTACTAAGCTATAGTAGTATTTCCAGGTGAGGAAAACCAATACATTGGACTTTGATGGCTGTCAGTATTCTCCTGCCTGCACAGCAGAAGGATGAACAGCTCTAGTGAGAATCAGACTCTCCATCCTGAAGTGCTGGCAGGGATGGATACTTCTCATGTATACCTTACCATAACTCAAATGTCACATAACATTTCTATCCAGCCAGCCTATTGTAAATTCACTTTTACTTACACAGCTGAGAAACTTTGAGCTGGGTCCTCCATAGGGGTTCATTCATATGTAGCAGTGAGCTTTGTATTAGTGACATGATCTGACCTAGCTTTTAAATTTCCTGTTACTTTATTTATATCTCTTATAAAGTATCAGTGGGCTCAGAACTGACCACTATAACTGAAAAGAAAGACCTTGAATTTTCTGTGGATACTTTTGCGAAAATATTAGCTCATTGCATAGTGAAAATCAAAAATAAACTGGACATTGGGAATTGCTGGTAAGAACATCATTATGTCATTTTACACATAAAAAATGCATAATCTGTTCACTCTTATCTTTTTTTTTTTGGTCACATTACTTCAAAAGATACAAAAACTAAGAAGGATGAAAAGAAGAGATGAAAATGCCAGCATTTTTCCTGTGAATTTATGGATACACAGCCTGTCAGCAACAACAATGGGAAAGCAGTTGTCATGGGGGCACTATGTACCTGCACAGCATCTGTGCAGGAAGTAATTGGATTGCATCCAATGATAGCTTGCTAAAATACAAAAGGTGGTTAAATATACTTCTGGTGAGTGTATTTGTAAATGCTAATGATATCTTTTAGTTCCTGTATATATTGTTTGGGACCACAGCTAATCTCCTATTTAAATTCTTGGCATAACATCACAAAACCTGATATGAGGGTTTGTGGTATAAGATGTATAGACTGGCTGTACAGACCATTCTTCCTGTTTTGCCCTTAAGTAGGTATTCGTCTTTATTCACACCCTAGATTCCTCATTTTATGTACAAAGTCATATACATCTAAAATGTGGATGTATAATCTCGGCATGACCCAACTCCTTCCATTAAAAACAACAAGAGCTCTGCATCTGTAAATCGTAAGTGAAACTAATTTAATTTCAATTTTTATTTTTATTCTGTCTTGCTTATTTAATATTTTCCAAAAATGAACATTTCAAAGAATTACCATGTATGCTTCTTGCCTTATATTTTCCCAGGAAAAAACTGCCATCGGTATGAAATTTTAATGTTTTTTTTTCCTTATGAACAAACAGCAAAAGGTTACTTAACCAGCCACTAATTCATCTAAAGGGCTATTCTAATTAGGGACAATTCAGCCAATACAATTGTTGATTCTGAAGGCAGTTCTCCAATCGAGATGTAAATGTCTCTTGCCTGAAGAGCTGGATTGCTCTCAAGTCTTTACTGCCCGTACTGAGAGGGAGCTTGGTCCTCTTGCCTAAATGTAGACTTCTAGTGTTATTTGAGGTGTTTCAGGCTAACTGAGATATCTACAGAAGGCAAACAGGCATGATCCAGGGAGATCCTCATCCAACAAACTAGCACTACAGGCCAGAAAGGTTCCCCTCAGGCAACTTTCATAGGGTAACTGATTCTTCCCTTAGCTCTCCCCTGAACTGTAACAAGAACTTGGACACCTTTGTGGACAAGTATCTTATGCCTTAATCAAAGGTTTTTTAGTGCAGCCTGGGAGGCTGTAACATATTTTATATGACCTCCACCTCGTGCTCAGGCTGGCTGTGGGTCTGGTGTAGGTTCTGTGTCAAGTCTGCCAACCACATGCAGGTACTGTGGGCTTCTTACTGTGCCTCGTATTGCACAAGATACCTTGTTGAACTACTGGATTAGTTAGTTTAGGAAATTAATAGTCCATATAAAAAAGTATTTAGTGCTGCACCTGCTTTTCACTGAGATATCACTGATGCTTTGAATGAAAGATTACAAAACATCTTCTCTAAAAAATGCACAGGCATAAAGAGATCTTCTTGCTTCTACTCCAGTCTCAATTTTTTCCCTTGTAGTAATTGTTTCATAAGTTGATGACTGAGATTAATATATCTACTAAATTATAAAGTAAATTGAGACAAGAATTTTTTTTTGTTGTTTCTTATTTTCTTCCAGTAATTAAGTCTTTCCTGCATGCGTCGTATCCTACTTATGCTGACTTTCATTTAGAGCTGATGCTGGTCTGCTGAATACAGCTTTATTTAAATCCAACTGTTCTTGAAATTTTTCTTGCTTTTATACAGGAGAACAAATTTAAGTACATGGAAAATCTGCTGAAACACCCGGAACCTCCACCACCACCCACATATGACAGAAGTATATTTCAGAAAGCCATAGTTTAGATGTTTAGTCAAGCTGCATAAATATTTTTGTATTCCTTGCTGCCCATATGAAGCAGAAAAGGATTTCCTTTTCAGCCTTCTGGTTTTTTTTTCTGGGTGCATAATTCTTGCTTCTCTTAACTAAAACTTCATGGGCATGCAATAGAGAGTGATTAGCAACTTAAAAGTTCATATTTATTCTCACATTTTTAGAGCACCCAGAAGCAGGGAGTGAGGGGGCTTGCCTGCTTTCTTGTGGTAAAACATTTCATAGACCATTTATTCCACTGAGGAGGATGTTACATAATAGCACCACTACCAAGGGCAATGGGATAATGAAGCAGCTACACTGTATGAGTATGTTTTTACATTTCTCAATGAACCATCTAAATTGAAGGTAAATATTCCAGAATGTGCTTTTCACTTATTTATTTTAAGGTAAATTATTTATTTAGGCTACTAAAATAGGGATTGTATTTATTAAGCTTGGCCAGCAGGGCTCTCTCTTGCATTATATTTGAATTCAATCAGGCCATTTTAATTTTGTGTGCATAGTGTCCTCTTCCAGGCAATTTTAACCCTGAAATGATAAAGCACTAGTGTTATTTATGGAACCTATTAGCAAGGAATTAGAATGCCTTTGGATTCGAAGTTACAATTGAAAGATACTTCCAAGACTTTTTGCTTTTTAATTAATTTGATTCTTTTTTAGTGATGATGTGTATATGCAGTTAATGTCCAACAGTTTTAACTGCAATGTATCTTAGGTAATTTAAATAGCAAAAGTTGTAAAATTGGAGTACTTGCCACTGAAATATCAAAATCTTAATGTATACTTTTAAGATCTCAGGGAAATCCTGATGGCTGTCCAGATCCCACGTTAGATAGACAGATACTATGACTCTAGCTTGAATCTGTGTTGGGACAAGACAGGTACAGAACATTCCTTCATGTCTTATGGTTATTATGGAAAGAAAACGAAATCAGAGTTCCCCATTTTGAACAGTCAGGATTCAGGATTATACTCATAAAAAAATCAGACCTACTTTCCCTTTATACCAAACCAACTAGGCCCATGAACCAATCAAGGGCCTTCCTCTCACAGAAGTCAGGATTCCCACAGAGCAGGATCCACTGTATACATATGCTACCTTAGTAAGTAACTTTTTCTTGGTTTTTGCAACATGTAATACCACCACTGCCAAAGATATTCCTGTGTATTTCTCTGTGGTAATTTTATAATGATTTTTAAAAGGAGAAATCTTAATAAACTATTGTAATTTTAAAGGCATGTAAAGTAAAAGTTCCAATGTGAACAGGAAGATCTAGTAACCTAGTGGAAGATAGTTATCCTATTTATCTCAAATGCCTATCCAGGACTTTTAAAAATGCCTATCTCTCCTCATCAGATACAGCTATACCCTGCTTAGACTAATGATCTATCTGTTTACAAAATAAATATATTGTATGAGATGCTTCCTACTTCCTCTTCCTACAGAATTTCCCTTTTTATGTCCAGAAACTATGTAGAGACTTTAGAACCCAAATCTTTGTCATTTTCAGAAACATCTCTGTGATGCAACTGCAAACACCCATGGGAGATAAAGGAAAGGTTGTATGTAGAGAAGACTACAGAGTCCCAAGAGTACCTAACTTGCCTCAGGACAAGCACACTGCTTGGCAGCTGCTAAAACTGACATAAATTCTTTTGCAGGACTAGTGTCATTTTAATAGTTGCTGTGATAGAAGTGGGGGTTTTTTGCAGGTCAGCTTGCCCTACTTGTTATTCCTATGTTGCTAATTTGAAGAATTACTTCCTTTGAGTTTACAATGATGCAGACATCCAGCATTTGTAATAATTGTCCTTAAGTTTTCTTTAAGATTATTTACTTTAAGAGGTATCTGTTGTCATTTTATGAGGCATGTGTATCTCTGTGAGCACACAACCTTTCACTGTTGTGTTTATATCAACATCACAGAAAGCTTTCAAGTTAGAACTTTAGAGGACAGACTTTCAGGTATAGTTGCCTATTCATGTTCTAGAGTACAATTTTATTCAAAAACTTAGAAAATCTTAGGACAGATTCCAGAATCCTGAACAGCCAAGAAATGTTTTTGAATGTAGATGCATAAGAAAGAATTTAAGCAATTAGTTTTCAAAGTCTAATTGCAGACTTACATGTAGCTAAATATGTTAACTGTATATAACAGCAACCAATGATCCAAGATTCAGCTCATCTAATTTAGATCAATCATAAGTTAGATTAGAGAGCGACTCATAACACAGAATAAGATCAATATCTTCTTGGTTTCTAGATTTTTCCATTGACTGAATACAGAATCAAGATGACTGTCTCTGAGGCTACTCAAGATAAAATCAATTAATTCTTTCCTGTTTGACTCTACTGTAATATTTAAATATGGAAAGGTTGTAACAATTTTTTTTTAAATACTGGATATAATAGAAAAAGGCAGTATAAATTAAGATTGAACCAAGGTTTAAATTAATTCTGAATCACTGGGCAGTCTGGAGATTCTTAATTCTTTGCCTTTGCTTTTAATTTCCTGTTTAGGATTCTATCTGTGACCCAGATCCAGAAATGATAAAATACTAATAAAAAGGCTTTTATTGTAGAATTTCTAGCCATGAATGGGACAAGATCAGAAATTCTAGTCTTTTGTTATTATTATTAATAAAGCGAAAGGAATAACAATATATTATTCTCAGGGTTTTTCTAATGGAAAGAAAATTAAGTTCCAAAAATCATGGACCTTTACTCAACCAATCCAAAACTGACTTCTTCCTACCTCATGGCCTTCTGCCATGGACTACTGAACATAAGCCTAATGACATTGACCAAAATAAGATTCCATGTAAATCACAAAACTTTATAGCACATCAGGCATCTCTAGCAGAAATAAGAGTTGAGAGCAGACATTTTATTTAATTTTTGCCACTTTCCACATCAGTGCTGCACAGTGCCAGGATTCATTTATGATTCTTTTGTTCATATCCTTGTTCCTTCACTTCTACCAAGGTCAACATGCTGTACTAGAGACAGTAACAACAAAACCCAACAGAAATCTGACAGTAAATTTCATTTAAAAATCAATCTTTATTATAACATAACAAGACCATTCTAAAGGCTATCTCTGTAAAAGGATGATTAGTATTTAAGGGAACACATGGATAGTTAGAGGTATATGTAACGAAATTGTAGAAGAAGCATGAAAATATGTAAACTCTACTTCTATTCTTAGTTATTAACATCAGTTATTCCTATCATTACATTACTGCAATTTTTTCTAGTAGAATCTTATACAAAATGGGTATATGTTATTTGAGTAAATCCATATTCATTCAGCAACAGTTTGCACTTGCAAGAAAATTGCAGGGTTGCTGGAAACAACAGGAGAGGAATTAGGATAACTGTAAGGAAAAGAACATAATCGTCAATTTATTACCCTTTTGCTCTTTCTGTGTTAGGAAAAAAAAAAAAAAAGTGGAGGGGAGTCTGGCATAGGTTCATAAGTTTAATATGGAAATTCAGGACTACCTGAACTTCAGCCAGAAATGTGTACAGAGTCATGAGTCATATTCATGTTAGACATATTTTTGTAGAAATTAGCTAAATGAGCAATTAGCATGATTAACCATTCCACTTTAGCTTGACATCTGCTCACACCTTTAAAAATACACTTTCTACCACCAGGGATCCATGTATTGATAGATTGGGGTTTTTTTAAGCCATTGTTCTTTTTTATTGCTTTAAGCAAGAGGTATGCAACTAGTGAAAACATTAAAAATAAAAAAACAATAATCAAACAAGCAAAATAGAAAATAAACAGCAGCAGTAAACACTGTCTAGTTGTTCACTGATAAATGATATATAGATGGTATTGGAAATGTAAAAATTGTGACTGAATTAATAATTTTTTCTGCTGAACAGTAAGGTCACTACTGTATATCAATGACTCTCCAGGTTATAACTTCTCAGATTGTTTTAACTTCACACATATGTTCTTCCAAGCCTATTTCTGTGGTAAATAGTTTCAGTTCTACCAAGATTTTACAAAGTATGTTTTAGAGATAAAATTTATTTTAACCCTGACCATGGTCTGACTCTGCTTTGTGACTAGCACTTCAAAGTTCAAAGCTGATACCAACTCAAGACAGATTATACTTCTTTCAGAGTGAAAATGATTTCCAGTTTTCAGCTAATTGTATTTTATTTTATCACTGTGAGCAGGCAGGTGCTTAGCTACTCCAGAAAAGAAGGGATGCATAACATGCAACAGTTGCCTGGGAAGACAAACTCCATCTCTCCAAGGATTTTCATTTTTCTTCTCCTTCGCTTTTCTTCCTCTTTCCTAGCTTCATATGCAGTGCACGATGCCATACAGTGTGCAATACCCCTTTGGTCTGTTGGGGGTCAGCTGCCCCAGCTGGGTTGCCTCCCAGTTTCTTGTGCACCCCCATCCTCCTCACTGGTGAGGCAGTATGAGACACAGAAAATGCCTTCTCTCTGTGTAAGTGCTGCTCAGCACCAACAAAAACATCTTTGCATTATTAATACTGTTCTCAGCACAAATCCATAACATAGCCTCCTGCTAGCTGCTGTGAAAAAACTTAAATCTACCTACCACAGCCAAAACAAGCACAAAAAGTAAAAAACAAAACTAAACTAAAGCAGCTCTAGTAACTAGATACTCAGGAAAATTGGTTTTATGAGGAATTATTACAATTTGCAGGAAGCTAACTATGAGTATAGGGTTATAGAAGTCTAGATGTGAAGAAGAGAGGTGACAGGAGAAAACAAACAAATAAAACACACCAAGACCTAAGCAAAATAAACAAAGAAACACCCCTCTCCTTCAGAAATCACAGCAACAGTCTATACAAAAGACATAAAAAACTAGATAGACCTGAGAAATGAGATTATCAATAAAAGGTTAATTAAGAGAATATTGATTTATTGGGCCATCAACTCTTCAAAGATGTTTGAAGGACATTTATTTATTATTCTTAAACTAATGCATAAAACTTTTATCTAAAACCAGCTCTCTGTAAGATAAAAGTACTTAGAGCTTCTTTTATGAAAAGCTACGACCAACAAATTCTTTGAAAAACAGTTGTGGATTGACCTTGACCGGCTTCCATACTGCCACCCAACAGTTTTCCCACCCTCTCTCCACAACAGGACAGAGAGAGAAAATAAATGGAAAATCCTAAGAGTCAAGATAGAGACAGTGAGATCACTTATCAATCACTGTAATAGGCAAAACAGTTGACTTGGGGAAAAAAAATTCAATTTATTGCCAAATAGAATAAAGTTGGATAGTGAGAAACAAAGAAGATAATTTTAATACTTTTCCCAAACCCATCCCTTTTTCCTCCAGCTCAGTTTTAATCTTTCACCCCTGACTTCGCTACCTACCCTTAGTTGAGCAGCACAGGGGTGATGAGAAATAGTGTTGTGGTCAGTTCACAACATTTCAACTTTACCTCTCCTTCCTCCTAATGCTTTTTCCCTGCCCAAGCAGATGTTTTCTCCTTGATCCTCAACTCCTCCAGGAAGTATCCCCCCGCTTTGGTGTGGGAACCTCCATGGTCTGCAGTTGGACATCCACGCCGATGTGGTCCTCTCCATGTAACATCTCCTTCCCTTACTTCACCTCTCACCTTGATTTCTGAAGAGCCGTTTCTTTTCAAATTGTTTGTTGGTTTATTTTTGTTTGTTTGAGTTTAAATTTTCCACTCACTTCTCCCTCCTGGGGAAGCATTTTCTCAAATACATTTTCCCAAAGGCACCACCATCTTAGCAGAGGGGTTCAGCTGTGTCTAGGATGATTTTGTTGGAACCCACTGGAATTGTCTGTCAAGAATGGGACTTGGAGACTTGAAGCTGGGTGAGATAAATGTTATCCTTTACTAGTTTTCTCTAGACAGTATTTCTACTCTGTGTTTTTCTGGCTTTCTCTAGGTAAAACATGAATCATGGCCACTCCAAAGCAGCCAAACTGATTAAAGGAAAGAGTAATATAACCAAAAACTTTCCAAAAAATATTGATCAGCAGTATGAAATTAGTGTGTTTTTTCTAAAATATGGCTCTGGTTTTGGGATGCAAAAAACAACCAAGAAGTGTTCAAATTTACTTGTTTTGTTTTCCCTGCTCCCTTGAGAGCTGGATTGAGAGTGGTACTCATAAAGAAACAAAAACCTATAATTGCATAATTTTTAAAGTCCATTATATTATACAAAAAGTTTTCTGCCTTATAAAGGAACTTGTTTCCTTTCAAAGACTGAAAGTGATTATTAATCTCATCTTTTTAACTGAATCTGAAATGAACAGAAATTTTCAGCTTAACCAAGCGGAAGTAAGATGGTTTTGATTTTTTGGTTTTGTTTTGTTCATTTCTTTGGTTTTTTTGGTGGTTGGTTTTTGGTTATTTTAATGTGAATTCAGGAGCACCATAACCTTTATTAAAAATAACATGGGATTCTGTAAGCAAGGTATAACTAAGGGGAAATATGGAATACACAGTTTCTTTTCTGTTTTTGTGAAGGATGTGGTGCTTTGAATGAAATTCTTCACATTTGTGAGCAGCAAAGTAGTGAAAGAATTACCTGCATGTTAAATGCACTTCATTTCTCTCATCTGTCTGCAAGTGGAACTTGTGGAAGACAGAAAGACAAAATGATTGAAAATAAAGTCTGGGCCAATTTTCCATTGAATCTTGATCAAATGTGACTTTTCCTTATATCTAAATTCACTGTGCATTTTGTGTGAGTTCTTCTGCCAAGCCTAATCCATGAGTCAACATTTTCAAAATGCAAAGTATATTTCAGTGATACTGAAAACTCTCAAACAGATCCATGAACAAGACTTCAATGAAAAATTTTACACCCTTTCATAGAAGCTAGAGAATTTATTGGAGTTGATGACAGTTCTGAAAAAATTACTCTAGAAAAAATCCCAAATTTCCAAATTCCAAACTGAGAGCACTGTATTTTTTTATGGATTTTGTCATTGTAGGAAAATACCATTCTCTATTATATAAGTAAGATGATCAAATATACATAGAAATTTCTCCTTTAGATTTTAGACTTTTCCTCAATTTGTTTTGGAAAAGTAAGAAATTTCTCAGTTCTTAAAGAATGCTGATTCTGTATCAATTTCTTAGATTAGTTCCTGACAGCATTTGGGGTTCTTTGTTTTGTTTTTGTTTTCACTTTTGTTTGGGGGGGGCACTTTTTCCATCCATATCTGTATATTTCCATGGATACTTCATTCCTTGAATGTTGTATCTATTGTACTCTTTTTATGTCTATTATATTTGGGGTTTTTTGATTATTTGCTTTTCTTTTTCATCAAATGCTTTAGTATTTATCTTTGTAATGGATTTTTCTCAAGACACATCTCATTGATTCATTGAGCAATAGCATGTTTTGCTGCCACTATTCCATCCTTTTCAGAGGGAGGGAACTGGTTCTGCTGCAGTATGCTTCAGTAAGTCTTCCACAATCTATAAGGTCACAAGAAATATTTATCTACTTGCCATTTCTTTACGAAAATATAATAATCCCAAAAGAATCCAGATCCTGCTTACATGTACAATAAAGTAAATGAAAAAAGAAAAAAATAAATAAAGAAAAGAAAAATATGTGGACATGTTTCCGGTACTGGTTCTTATGGCAAGCTCAATAAACATTTCTCTGCTGTATTTTTATTATTTAAAAGCTTTTCTTTCTTAGCAGTATGCTAAAAGCCTTAATATCATCACGGTGTAATGTAATGATAATTTGATGTGATTGAACAATACTAATAGAACACAAGAGTTAATAATGTGATGTGATGGACAATCATAGTTGTTCACATGTTATGCTGATGGGCCAGTCTAAATAGCAAGTGTTTCAAAAGACATCGTATCAGAAAACATAGACTGCATAGCTTCTCCTGAAACCCTAAGACGTGATTATAATAATCAGCTTACTGCTTTGCACTTGCTGGAAGCTGTTTGCTATTTCTATGGGTTCAAGCTAGTGCTCTTATGTCATCTCAAAGAATTTCAAATGAGATTGCATCAGAAAGAGAACTCTTACTTGTAGAGGTTTTATACATTTATGCATCAACAAAATGTGCAAAAAGGTATCTTCCAAAAACATATATTGCTTCAGAAATATAATGAAAGAATTTTCATGAGAAGAAAATATTTTTGAACTTCTGAGTGCATAGCAAATTATACAAATTCTGTTTTTCCCCCATAACATGTCAATGTCTTTGATGTCAATGTTTGAATACTTTTTTATTTACTAAACTTGAAGAATTATTTCGTCATTCCAGGAAAGATTCCCCAAAATCAGCTAACAGAACAGTTTGTAGGAGTTTATATAAATCTTATTAAAGACAAAGTATAAGTGATTTTTCAAAAAACCATGTAAAATTGGAGGGAATAAACACAGCTTTATATCTTCTTTATATAAATAATGTTGCCCTTTATATCTTCTGTTACAGTATTAAATGCAACATCAAATCACTATGCTACAGATTTACATCTACTGTCTCCGGGTCTTTTTCCAATGCCTGAATATACTAGGCTATGCTTATGTTTACAAATTATGATTATGTTGACAAATTTCCAACCTCTAATGATAATCTTCAGCCATTATTACTTTTTAAGACTCCTCAATTTCTTACATTTTGTTGTAAGAAATGTAAGAATGTTTAAGCATGCTGGAGAGCAATGCCTTGGAAAGGGACCTGGGTGTCCTGGTTGGTGGCAAGACAAATGTGAGTCAGCAGTGCCCTGGCAGCCAGGAGGGACAAATGTGTCCTGGGGGCATCAGGGACAGCACTGAGAGCCGGGCAAGGGAGGGGATTGTCCTGCTCTGCTCTTCTCTACTCCTCATTACGCAGCCTCATCTCAAGTGCTGGGGGCAGTTTTGGGTGCCAAAATATATATATATATATATATATATATAAAACTATTAGTGTTCAAAGGAGCAGAACAAAGATGGTGAAGGGCCTTGAAGGGAAGCCAAATGAGAAGTGGCTGACATCACTTGGTTTGTTCAGCCTGCAAAAGAGGAGGCTGAGGTGTGACCTCATTGCAGTTCAATTTCCTTCTGAGGGGAAGGAGAGGGGCAGGCACTGATCTCTTCTCTGTGGTGACCAGAAAAGGACCTGTGGGAATGGTTTAGGTTGGATATTAGGAAAAGTTTTTTCACTCATAGGGTGTTTGGGGACTGGAACAGGCTCCCCAGGGCAGTGCTCACAGCACCAGTCTGGCAGAGCTCAAGAAGAATTTGAACAATGCTCTCAGGCACACGGTGTAATTCTTGGGGATGCCACTGTGCAGGGCCAGGAGTTGGATTTTGATTATGTTTATGGGTCCCTTATAATTCAGAACCCTTTCTGATTTTCTGAAATTCAATGATAAAAAGAAACATGAAAAATAAAACTAACATGTAGAAGCTGATAGTTGCAGATATAAACACCATATTAATTAAATTCTATTTTTCTTAAAGGAAAAATTAGTAATACAACCACCACTTTTCTAGAATGAGTAAAAATCAATGGCAAAAAATATTCCTTTTTTTGCTTTATTCTCTTAGGATAAAGGAATTAATGCTGCTGGAGCATATTTTTTACCTTTTATTCAGATGTTAACACATATTACTTGTGTCATATGCTGACTTGTGAGAAAAGCCTGTAATCTTTACAGCAACTTTTTTTAGCACTATGACTAAAGCTAGATTTATAGGAAGTGTTCCAATTGTGCAGATTTTAAGCTCCTGAAAAGTTGTATATTACACTTCAAATTTTACAGTATTAGTGAAAATAGATAAACTTGCACTGTGTATGTCTAATAAGAAATGGAGGTGTTCTGGTTTTGCCTCGTTCTTACTGTAGACAAAATATGAAAAAATGTGTTTTTATTTTTAGGCTCTAAAATAGTGAAAAGTCATAGAAGCTGCTTTTAGAAATACTCCTACTTTCTCTTTTAATATTTATAAAATTGTTATTAAAAGATTTAGTGGTGACATTCTATACTTTACAAGTAAGTTTTCTATCTCTTTAAAACCTTCTCCTTCCCTTCCCTACCTTTTTCCAGTAGTCATTCCAGTTGGCTGAATGTCTATTCCAATATTTCTTCTATTTTATTTCTTACACTTGGTACCCAAGAAATGAACATAAAAGTTCCAAATCTGGTTAAATTATGGCACCCACTTCTGATGTATTAATTTATTTTTACAGTTGCAAAAGTTGCAGAAATTTAATTGTCTTATCTTGGTATGGATTCCATTGTTCAAGTCATGAAGGTATTCTGCAGTCTAAAGAGTACCTTCTACTTTCCAGAAGTTCCTATTTATAATATTTCTTATCAGTTTACTTAAGCCTTAATATATTCAGATGTAAAGTTTAAAATACTATTTTTACACATCTGACTTCCTTTAATCTATATAAAATGAATTCACTACTATGGTCTGAGAAAATTTATGCCATGTAAAACTCACAACATAAAAAGAATGCTTAGATATTGTTCATAATATCTAAAGTACTGTATTCTGGATATGGCTTTGGTGAAGTAAAGGCCTACAATTTACTTCTTTTCATATCAGTAAAGAAGAACACAAAAGAGATAGGAAAAGAAGTAGAAATTAAATGCCCAGTGTTAGAGGGTTTTTTGCAAAGTGTTTTTATTTTTTTTTTAATATTTGATGAACGTCAGATTAGTTCTTACGTATATATCTAAATCTTTAGTCTCATTTTTTGCCATAGACTCCCATATCTACTTTTTATGTCCTATCTCTGAAACATTTTCAAGAAATAAATAAAAAAGATAGAGAAGTGGAAACTTGGTTCAATGTGGAAAATGACAAGAACTGATCTCATAAACCTAAAGTGCTGAGGGCTGTAATGTTAAAAACTGTCAGTCATCATACCCATATGATGGAGTCTTTTCCAGAAAACTGAAAGAGATTGATGTTCAAAGATTTGCCAACGGCGTGATCACTAGCTAGATCAAACTAGACTACCTGGCCAGCTGGTGAAGGGGCCAGCTGGAAGTGGCCTAGGAGATGGAGAGATGTTTCCAAGACCAGGACCACAGGAGGAGCTGGCCATCTGTGGGACCAAAGCCAGCTGCTGGGGGGACCATGGAGCCTGTGCATGTTTGTCTCTAGGGGGAGATGGATGGGGAGGATAAGAATTTGTGACCACCTGCTGCATGGACCATGAGTTCAAGGACAACTCCTGAGGAGTCTCTGGTGTGTCAGTGTGTGGGTGTGCATGTTTGTAGGGCCCCAGTGCAGAGGTGTTAGCAGAGGGGATCTGGAGTGGCGTTGCAGTTAATGTTTATTTCATTAAGTTACTGTTAAATAGTTCATTCTGTTATCTCCCCATGTTTTCCCAAGTTGGTTTTTCCCTAAATTGTACCCTGCCTTAAAGCTGTCCCTCAAGCTACTCCCCTCCCTTTGTTCTTGTCCCTCCCCCACCTATCAAGGCAACCCTGCCCCTCTTTCCCTGACTGTCAAGGTGACCCTGCCCCTTTTTCCTGAATGTTCCCTGCCACTCTCCCCTTGGACCAATCCCTGATTGAAACACCCACTTGGAAATCCCCTAATCCAAGACACCCCATTGGCCCATATGACCTTTCCCTCTCCTCCTTCTATCCTGATTGGTCCCACAGTGTGATGTAATCACCTTCTACCGCCTTGAAATTCTCCTTTTGGTTGATTTTCTGTGTCTACCCCCTGGTTTGTAGCTATATTTAACCCCTTGCACTGAATTTTGTCCATTGCAACCACATACACCCAAGCACTCAAAATTTTATCTGAAGTGTGTGTAAAGAATCCACTGTAAAAACTGACAAACTACAGCTCACCAAGTACTCTGCAGTTTCTGAAACTGAGGAAATATATATATATATATAAGTATGTATGTATATATATAAACTTCAAGAAAGACTAACACAGCTGTGAAGTTCTAGGAAAAGAGAGCAAGAAACATCAAATGTGCTGCAAGTATTCTACTTCCATCAGTATGCAGTTTGATGATCTCCATGCCAAAGGGGAAAAAATAATAATCCCTAACAGTTTGTCAAAAATTAATGTGTCGAGAATTTCTTCCTGTGCCAAACTCATGTAAACACTGAGTACTTGTGCAAGACATCAATAAGGAAAATTCCAGATCTGAACAGCAGTGAAAAAACTTATACATTCTGCTGTGCATGCTATCTTTTTCTGTGATCACCATCTAATGTTTGATATGAAAGTGAAAAAGCCTTAAACATTGTGTATGAAGGCTGGAGAAAAAATCTTTCCTATCTGCTGTAAGTGATAAGCAGAAGCATGAAATATGCATTTAGCATAATAAAATATTTGAAAAATAGATGTACAGCTGAATCTAGTGCTAGAGCTATTTTAAATGGGAGTGCAAATGGGACTACACCTTTTAAAAAAGCTTTTATATCTAGATGCTACATTTTTTGAATGCTTGAAAATATTTTTTTTTTATTCTGCTATTTAAAGTGTGCAAGGCACTAGAAATTTTCTCTAGCTCCCTTGCAAAGCCATTTTACATTTCATTATGAAAAATATTTTATATGACAACTCATTTCAAAATTTATCACATTATTTATTTTTATTTTCACATGAGATATTAAGGTATTTTCTCTGTCTTCAATACCAATACTGTTTTTTGTTTAAGTCTTCAAGACAAGCATTATACACCTAATTTATTTAAGGCTTATGCCCATGTGTCAATTCTTCACACACCTTCTGAAGTCTTTCTAACTATTGATTATCTTTCTTGTGAAGAGGTACCTATAAAAAAAAGAAACAAGGGGCTAGTCTCCAGGCAGGTGTATATAATGCATTTATACGTTCCTGGTCTATGGCATTGGTTTCTGTTCCGATTATGAGAGGATTTTTATCTCCAAGGCAAAAAGATACTCTGCTTAATATCCCCTTCAGCTGTGTTTTATTGTCACAGTTTAGCAATTCCCCAGAGTCATTGTGCTTTGGGGAATGAGGGTTTCTACAGAAAGTGTGACTGAGGAGAATGTGTTACCTCTTGTTCTTAACAGAGTTGATACAATGGCAACTAAATATTTCACATATCCTGGCACTGCTAAGTATGAAGAATAAAAGTAAACACCCGCAAATTGTTCTTTAAAGAGCAACTAAGCAGATTATTACAGAGCATATCCTTTAAGCATATCCTTTAAGAGAAACCCAGAAGAACAGTGGGTACATTTCTACTTTCACTTTTGATTTTATTTTTTAACTGTCCTTTTTCTACTGGCTTCTCCTAAGTGCAGTTCTAGGTCATTTAGCACTTGTCTCTCCTCCAAAACAAAGGCTTGATCAAAGGTTTGATATTTTGCTTTCTACTGCTTTTAACCAAGATGGGCCAATTTGATGGATGGCAATATTGAAATACACAACCTGTGGAGAATACCATAGGTGGTTTGGAAATATATTTGTATGAGGGTTTATCAGCATATCTAGAACACATTAACAAGATATTCTGCTTACTTCTAACTGTTAGTTTAAGGTCTTATTAAGAAGTCTCTCTGTGGGATGCTGAGAAGAATAAATCTGTGTCATCTGTTCTTTAAAGGATGCATGCTATCATTTTAAGCAGAAAACACATTATTTGGGAAGGCCTGTTATCACCCAAGTCATAATTACTATCTGGAATTATAGATTGGCAAGTTACAATTTGCCCACACATAGCTTCCCAACCTCACATTTTTTTACTGAAACCTCAACATCAGAAAACACTAAGTTTCTGCCTCCCTTCTTAAGGCTTCTTTATTTTGTTTACCCTACAGAATTATTTATGTGTCCTGGAAGTCATTTACCATATCTACTCTGTGGGTGAATGTCTTGAATAACTCAAAAGTTCTCATATTAAGATTGGGCTTGTTGATCTTGGAGGTATTTTCCAACCTTAATGATTCTATATCACATTAGAGACCTATGTTCATCATAAAATCTTCTTAACAGACCTCAGGCAATCTAGATGATTGGTTAATCCAACTTCCCTCTCAGAGCAGGTCTAGTTACAGAAAGATAACTGTGTCTTGTCCAGTTGTGTCCCTAAAGATCTCTAAGGATCAAGAAAACTCAACCTCAACCAACTGTTTTCTCTTTCAGAATAAATGAATTTGTGATACTGCTGAACTTCCATATATAAGCTAGCCATAGTTACAAAAGACTGTAATTTCTTTGTTTGAGTTGGTTTGTTTTTTGTTTATTTGGTTTTGTTGTTGTTTGGTTTTGTTGTTTTAGGTTTTTTAAATATAAAGCATAGGACATTTTCAGAAAGCCTTAGACCATCAATGAGGCAAGTTATATAAGGAATCCAATCTATATTTTTCTATTAAAACACTATCACTGCAAAAATTTTAGAATGGAGACTAGTAACACATCATCAAAGAGCTATTTGCATTTTGCATTTACCCACTGCAGTTACATAGCTGTTGAAAATATTTGTCAAGGCAGATACCCAGATAATAAAACCTCCTGCAAAAGCGATTGCATACATTGTGATAACAGCTTTATACTGTACAAAAGTAAAGCCAGCTGCACCAGAATTAGGAAAAATTCTTCTTCTTGATAACCTGAAATGTCATGGAATTTGCTGAATTATTTAAAGTCATACAAAGTTCTGAGTCTCTGACAAATTTCATAAGCTTCGCAAACATAATTTCAGTTCTTATCATTGCTCCATCTCTCCTTCCCCAACCCAGCTATCTGGATATAATTTTATTGAGATCTTTAACTAAATGGAATAGGGCAAGTCACTACAGTATTTTCTGGGATAAACCATGAATTTTCTGTAGTAGTTACACTTGAACAGCTAAGTTTCCATTTGCTGGATGATTTTTTTTCATTTTCTTTAAAGATTTTACAAAAGAAAATTGTCAAATAAGTACAGATTTGTCACTTCAATGATTTTCTTTTCATTAGCTAGAAGTACAATTTCTAAGAGGACCTTTCCTGGGAAAAAAAATTTCAATCTTTAAATGGAAATGTGGCACCAGTGTAGACCATAACACTGTAGACCTATAATTATAGTACTTCCATTTCCAGTAACAGACCTCAGGCTTTTGATTAACTCTGCATGGATTTGGGACTAGGATTTGTAAGGGACGTGTCTTGGTCTGCCAGGAACATTTGTTGTAGATTAGTTAACAGCAACAATACCACAGAGAGATGACTGTTAGATGATTCATTTTAGTTGTTGTTTAACTTTGTTCAGTTTTGTTGTTAAACCACTATCACCATAACTTTCACTAATAGTACTAACCAGTAGGCATTCAGTGCAGAATGACCTATGACTGTAGAATATAATACATGAGAGCAGTCTTTAAAATGCAGGCTCAGGATGAAGCTGGAAAACCAAGAGCTTCCTGAAGGTCATGGATCACCAGTTATTTGCCATCAAAGGAAAGCAACTTAAAGTGATGGGTGAAGAGGTTATGGGGATGAAAAAGAGAAAAAAAAGATCACGTATGAACAAAGAGCAAGGCATACTGTGTATTAGAAAATGTCTTAAAGTAGTCCACAGTGAATTCTGGGGGAAGCAGGTAGAATTCCTGACCATTAGTATGCTATGTCCCTTGGCAAAGAATTTGTCATACTGAAAATTTGCTGCAAACCTTCCAACACCCAGCTTCTTATGGAGTCTCATCAGCTCAACAGGGGTAAAATAGCAGAAACAGGGATGTGAACTGGAAAGCTTGCTCACACAAGTTTAAACTATTATTGAGAAATAGCACTGCTAGAGTACTGGAGAGGGTACGTGTTAGTATTGTGACAACTTTATTCCTAATGACATGGTCAGATTCTCAATGTTTTCTTTGCACTATCAACAAATTATTGTGTGTACATATTAGCTATGTGTCCTTACCCAGGTAAGCTGCTTGGGGCTTTGGTGTGGTGTCTGGCTTTTGGAACTTAGTTGTGAATTGAATTCAGTCAGGGGAGATTCAAATGGCTTTGTCATGATACACAGAATTGTCCCATATATTTTAGTACACTTACTCAGATTCTCTGAGACTGGTAAATTGTTGAGCATGTGCAAGGAGGAAATATTAATATTAAAGTAAAATGAAATAGTTCAGGGTTCTTGTGCATATGTTTTGTGATATCTTAATTGTATGATCACACTCTCTATTTCAGAATTGCCATAAAAAAGGGAGAAGGAAAGAAAGTCACATTTCATTCACCTTGTTTATGTGATTTGCTGCTTAGATTCATTAGTCAGGATTTTCACTCGGCCTTCTAAGTATCAAGTAACAGAGTGGTGATGATGTCACACTTCATGGATGGAATCTAGATTCAAAGAGCAGATAAAAATTGTATGCATACATACCTGCATGTGAGTTAAGTAGTAGGATCCAATTGCCTGAACATTGTTCATCAAAGCAACTAAAATTGCACACCAACAAGCCTTGTCTTTGTATATGTTTTAAACTGATGTTCCAGCTCACTTAAATAGACATGTATTTGAAGGAAGTCTTTGCAAATTCTATTTTTTGACAGAATATATGGGAAATAATTGTAAGTGTTTGCATTTTCCTTCTGATTTACATAGAGAATGCTAGAGATGTCATCCTATGCTGAAATTGTTCTTCTTTTCATGCATTTTCTGTTAATGTGAATTCTTTTATATTAGTGTCTGTAAGAAACAAATTTTTCAATATGTCTATTTTTTTTTTCAGGGGATTGCCTTTTTTGTGCTGCCTTTTTTTTTTTTTTGTGCTTTGGATGAGGTTTATGGTAGTTATAGTTTTTGGGGTTTTAGGGGTTTGAGAGAGAGCGAAAAAGGCAGAACAATTATTGTCATGGCAAGTGTTAAAAAAATCAATAGAGAAATAATAAATAATAGAAATAAATTAAATAATAGAAATAGTTAAAAATATTTCAGGTTGGATGGACACCAAAGAGAAGACCTAATACTGTATGTCCCACAGGAAATCACTGTGTATATTCCGAGTAAAAGAAGCAACATGTTCTGAATTACGGAAATTTAGAAATTTTGAACACCATATTATGACAGACCTCACACTGAGTACTTACTCCAAACTGGAGCAGAGCATATGAGAGAAATTCGGAACACTTCAATTAGACACCTAGTTATCTTTCATTATTAACTCCCAGCATCTATATTTATTGCAATTTAAAAAATTAAGAGAAATATGCCCTTCTCTGTGTCATAGGTATTGAAGCTTGTCACCTTGAACAGAGAAATGTCTTATAGGCTCTCTGTTTCTAGACACATCCACATTGTCTGAGAAATTAGGACAATATTTTCTGTCTTGGGGTCCAGGCTGGCTTAGTTTTTCATGGTAATTTGCTGAACCAAGGCTATAGCATCACAAAGCATCTAGGAAAAGTAGAATCAAGCAACCCTGAAGTTGTTACAACAGTGGGCTATGTTAAAAACCTTTGGGACAGACAAAAAGGATTTTTTTTTTGTCATGGAAATGAAGGACATATAGTCCCAGCTGTTTATTCTCAATCTTTATGTGAATTTCTGACAGATATCAGCTGGCATTCTATTCAGTGTCTAAAAGAAAAATTCAGTCCTAATCTTTTGTTAAAGTCTTCTGTCTAAATTTTCCTCTTTGATGTGAACAGAACAGATTCATAGGGCCACTCTGATCTTCCTTCATGTGTAGAAGCACCAGTGCCAGCAATAAGAGTTCTCTGCAAGGAAGAAGAGGAGAATAGATAATAAGTGCTCTATTGTGCAGACAGGAGAGGAGAATTTAGTTTTAATGATCCCATTACTTTCTGCTAGACTGCTAAAAATTGCTGCACTGAATAAACCAGTAGATGCTGCTTTTTGTCAAATAACTGGAATGTCTTTCATAAAACTTAATTTTTCTACAGACACTTTGTAGGGCAATTAGGGCAGCTTAGCAAATTCCTTATTTCCCACTGGACATTGTAATTCACAACAAACTAATTAATATTTTATCTGAAAATGCTACATACTTTCATTGTTGTTTATTTTTAATTAAAATTAAGGTCCTGAAACAGTCAATGACAATTATGAATACATGCAAGGCATTAAATATGACAATTTGAATTTTTAATTATTAATTATCACATTGACATGCTAATTATTTCTGGCAAAAACACTGGATACTTTACTTAAATGCTAATATAACTGCACTACCCATTTTAATTACTGAGCAAAGTTATGTATGGCTTTACAGAATTTTAAACCTTGGAGATAACAATAGTACAGGGGATTTGTCATGTGAAAGATCAAAATGTTCACCATGAGTAAATCTCACATTTGAGAAGTGGAAGACAGTAATGCACTTATGCTGTAACATTGAAAATAACAGAAGACAAGTTTTAAAAGCTTTTCAGGAAGCAATCCAACTATGTGTTTAAATATTAAAAAATGCATCGTTGCATGAAATAGAACAAACATGATGAGCATCTAAATGTATCCCTAGTGGAAACTAATTTTTACAACAAGATGTGTTTTAGAACTCTCTTAACATCAGTTGCAACATGTAGTTGTCTCAAAACCATAATTAATTTCCTGGAAAGCCCAAGGGATTTTTTTTTTATTAAGACACCAAGTTGAGCATCACTTCTTTTTTCCCCATTGCTTTAGCAACACAAGCTAAAGTTTGGTTAACATTTTGGGCTTCAGGATCCTGAAAGAAGCAAATTAAAATGGGAAATATTCTGTAATCTGATTGTTCCTGAGTTTAGCTTCTTCCCTCACAGAATGTAAAGAAATAGCTGCTTGGGGCGGGGGGGTAGGGGGATTAGAAGGCTTGTGACACAAATAAAATGAATGCATGGAAATAGTTATTTTGTGTTCCTCATGAGCATGAGTCATTGCATCCTATAAGAGATACATCCTAAATAAGAAAGACAACAGAAAAAATCTTCAGTTATTTAGTTGTGACTTAACAATTCTGCATGTGTAGTTTATTACATGTTACTGGCACATAGGTTTGGTGTTTTTTAATGGATGGTAACATAAGGTCAATCTAATTTATAACCATTTCTCAGGATCCTTTACACCTTTTCAAGCCGAACTGTGCATGGTACCATTACTTGAGACTGCTAGTAATTGTGTTTTAAAACACACTTTTCACAAACAGATTTTGTGCTCAGTTCTATCAAAGTATGTTAGAAATATTTTGTAAATGCTCTCTTGGATTCAGCTTTATGTCCTGGCAAAGATGCCAAAGAATTTTCAAAGTTGTACCTATTTTGTTTCATATGTTCATGATAATTTATTATTTTTCCACATGTTGTTTAAGACAGAGATAGAAATTCTCACATGTTCACGTGGACATGAATACACCCTCAGATTTAGAAACTTTTAAACTATGAAATTATTAAACTAATTATTTTGGTGATTAAAATTATTACATTGGCAGTTTCTGTATTCTTTACAGGAAACATTTTCTCTGTGAACTCCATTATTTTATCAGGTTGCAGAACCTTGGACATATAATCGAGAGAATATCAATAATGTAAAATTTATGCTCTGTGCTTTGTGCATATTCTGCTGTTGGAACAGTCAATGGGGAGAAAGTTTTATGGTGTATAAGCTTACTGATAGTGGATTAAATACTGAAATACATTGCAAAAGAATGTAGCTTGATTTATTGGGCATTTCTATTTTCAGAGCAAATCCTATTTCTTGGCTGAGCTCAAACAGAAAAGGATATAAAAATGCATCAGCTGAAGATTGTCTTGATAAATGTCCTTAGCACTTCTAACATTCTGCTTTGGCTGAACTGAAAAAGGAGAGGGACCATGATGATAACAATTTCTGCGAACTTATACAGTCTTATGGTTATTCCTACCAAGTTCAGCTCTTTGGTTCTCTAGAAAGGAGGAAAGGATGGGATAGTCGGATGTACAGCCAAAGGGAGGAAGGCAGGGAGGGAAACAGGGACAGAAGGAGGGATGGAGAAAATTAAATTTAGACTGTCTGCTAGATAAAATTTTGGTATTTACTTAAATGATAGATAAGTAAGGCCCAGTTCAAGTACAGTTTAGACTGTGGGCAAATCTTTATGTTGAACTGTATTTTGCAGAAAGCAAATAATTTTTTTCTTTGATTCTTTTAGAATTGAAGCTTGTCTCAAGAACTTCAGAAAGGAAGACTACTTCCCATAAGATTTTGATAAGACACAGAATCAAACCCAGTGCTCCCAGTATTAAAAGAGAAATGGAACAGTAATGCAGAATAACAAAAGAAATTTTCCAACCTTACAAATGGGTAATTATTTCCAATCTTAAAAGCATTTTTTCTCATAAGAGGCATTTTCCAGAAATGAAAAATACACTTTTGATTACAAGTTTTCAGAAAATGGTGAATCAATCTTTGTAGATTAAAAAATACTGAAACTCTAGAAGATACAAGCATTAAAACTAGGATTAGATTTAGGCAACATGGTGCTTTTGTCTGAAGTACATGGAGAAGATTGATGTTGATAGTATGTATGTCAATGGTTTTTCTAGAGAGCTTTCATTCAATATGCCGATCTTCAGTCAGAAATAGGACATTTTCAAATAAAATCTTGAGTATAATAATACTTTATCTATTTTTGCCCTATATGAAGGAAGTAAAATTTAAGCCATTTCTGTTAAGAGATTCCTCCTGAAACTCTTTTGGTGTAAAACCTAAAATTTCATAGCTCTTGCTTTCATCACCACAGTCAGACTCCTAGCCTGTTCAGCAAGTATTCTCCTCTATCACTCTGCAGAGGTCTTCAGATCATAATAATGCTTGGGATATTTCCAGTTCTTGGCCTGTACCTTTCTTCTTGAACATAAAAAATATGAGGTCAAAAGTACTAGATCAACATCTTAGCTCTGATAGCAGCCAAAAGTCAATCTGTCATAAAGGGCATAAGGAAAGGAAAATCACATATTTCCCTCTAATACTCTTTGTCCTTCAAAAAGTTGTAATTTGTCTAATTAAGTGCTTGTGTAACCCATAGACACCAACCTAACCACCCTTTTTTATAAGCTAATACACCATTCTTTTGAATTATGTGAACTTTTGTGAAGAAGTTCCCCAGTCTAACAGCATGTTGTGTGTGTGAAGGGAAAAAAAAACGTTTTTTGTCCCTTCTTATGGCTTCTTCTGATATTTTCTGACTGTTGTGTTTAAACACAGAGAACAATTCCTGTGAGCAAACAATTCTTGTCCACCTTGTTCTATTCTACGTATTCTACTGCTATGGCTGTGAATTGGTTTTTATGCTAAGTCGTCTTCAAAATAGCAGGAGCATTCATCTCTTGTGGTTTGGTAATATTCAGAAAAAGTTCAGGCTACGACCTCAAAAGTATGTTCAGTGTTGAAGTCCTGTTTGAACTGATAAGCCTTACTTATTCAAACACAGTTGTAGAGCATTGAATGTTGTCTTCAGACTCATCACAGGATGGATTATGGCGGTAAAAAATCTTTGTGGCTCACAGACCCTCTGGCAAACAAGTCCAAGGAAATCCCACCAATACTGGGAATAAAATTCCGTAATTCTTTACTTGATAGCATTTTTAAAGTTGAGCAGGTTATTTTTCCTTTTACAGACTCTATACCTGCATTGTGTGATGTGCATTTCCAGTGGAAAAAGAGAAAAGAAAGACGTAGAATAATTCACGTGCAGTTTTTCTTGGGACATCTCTTTAAGAAGAGATTTAACCTAATGACAATGGTTAAGAATTGGTTTAATCTAGTAGCAATGAAGTGTCAATGAAATCAACTTAACTTAGGAGAATACTAAGTTTAACATGTTTTATTTTGATTGTAACTAGTTTTGCTTTGTGCTAATCTATGAAATGGCATATAACTGGGGTAGTAGGGGGGTGGTAATGTAAAATCTGGTACTTTAGAAAACAAGTTGTGAAGAAACTATTTCAAAGGTTTTTTAACTTACAGTGTTGTGCAGGAATGGGGTTCAAACATTTTTTTAACAATTCAATCTTTTTTTAAACAAGAATTTTCCAAGACATACTATCTGCCTTTAATTTTGTGGGGTTTTTTGGTTCACTATTTTGCAAAAAGCAATGCTTTTGGAATATCAAACTATAACAATAGAATGATTCAAAAATATTATGCCACATGTACTGGGCGGACTCTGCCTGGATGCTCAGCACCCACCAATGCCGCTCACTCATCTCTATGAATGTACAGGGCATAGGTTGACAAAGGGTTGAGATAAGGACAGGGAGAGATCACTCACCAAGTGTGATGAGTGGACAAAGCAGACTTAAAGTGGGGATTTTAATTCAATTAATTACTAACAAAATTAGAGCTGGATGATGAGAAGTAAAATAAGTATTAAAAACACCTTCCGTTTGCCCCTTCCTCCTTCTACCTCCTCTCTCCCAGCAGCATGGAGCTCAGGGAGTTATAGTCAGTTCATAACACATTGTTCCTTCTGCTCCCCAGGGGGAAGAGCCATTCCCCCTGCTCCAGCATGGTGTCCCTTCCACAGAAGACAGTCCTCCACAAACCCCTTCAGTGTGAGTCCATCCCACAGCCAGCAGTTCTCCATGAACTGCTCCAACGTGCATCACTCTTTCCTGAGGTGCAGTGCTTCTTCAAGAACTGTCTGGTCCAGCGTGGGTCTCCCACAGGGCTGCAAGTCCTACCAGGAAACCTGCTCCAGCAAGGATTCCTCTCTCCACAGATCTGCAGGTCCCTGCCAGGAACCTGTTCCAGCATGGGCTTTCCATGGGTTCACAGCCTTCTTTCAGGAATCCACCTGCTCTGGCATGGCAATTTTGGGGAGACCTCTAGAACAGAGACCCTATTCTCAACTGATAAGGCACACAGTATGAACTTCAGGATTGTTTTGCAATGTAGTGGAAAGTCTGTACTGCAGCAAAGTCAAGGATTTGATGATCTGTTAAGTTTTTTCACATTTCTGTATAATCAGTCCTCATTTCTTTACCGCTTTGGCATACCTCAAGTGAGTAATCCTTATACAGATTATTTATGTGGACATAAATGGAGTAATACTTTTCTGCCAAATGAAGCCTTTAGAGATAAAATAATCTCAGCTAGCTTGTTACCTGTGTAAAGCCAAATTATGGATGTTCTCCTTTAAAATGTAGAATCAAAATGGGTACTTGAACTGTATATTCTAACGTTCCATTATTTGCATGAATTAGGAATTGAGATGAAATTACCCAGATGAAATGCAATAAAATAGACTGAAGATATTAAGTTTGTATGAGAAGAGTTCTCATCCTAGGAGCCACTAAACTGCTCTGTATGGGTATTAGGTGTGGTGTCCAAGGATAACCTTACATAAACTCAACTTTACTGATCTAAATCACTGCCTTGGGCTGAACATAACACAATCTCAACCAACACCCCAAAACCACCACATCACTGTATATGTCAGACATAAGACTGATATGTCTGAGGCTTCTCTTTCTTCTCCTTTCCGTGTCTACACCTTCACCTTATAGAATTATGAGATGCTGCACCGTGTCCCCCTGCTTTATGGTGGGCTGTGTTAGATGCAGTAGTTTGGGCCAATCTATTTTCTGCAAATAAACTATGCTTGGAGATGTTGGAGGCTGAAAATTTCATGCTACTGGTTTCTGACTTCTCTAACTATAAGGGATCTTACAACTAAAGAAGACCCTGTCCTTTCCTGAGATCTTATTTACCAATGAGCTGAGTACCCACTCTCTCACCAGTCAAACCCTAGAAGCCTAGAGAAAGCGTAAGTTCTAAAAACTACATTTTGATTCTAATTCCCTGTTTTAAATGGGTATTCAAAACATGCATATGCTAAGCAGCCCAAATGTTTTCTTCATAGAATACTGTTGAGGTCTTTACATTCTCTGAATATTTATTGATTCTGTGCCAGTCTTTCATTCCTCAGTAACAGATAACTTCAATGAGATTTTTGGAACCCAAAATAATCAAATGCAGTATATTTCCTTGAAAATTCACCGTAAAATGTCACATTTTATTTCTGTCAGTATTGCAGGGAGCTTCTCACATGCCTTAGTTTTCTGGCATTTAAATATTCTTGAACATAATGTGGAATTCTTCAGAAAATTAT
Organism: Ammodramus savannarum pratensis; assembly: GCA_020466415.1. Lineage (NCBI taxonomy): Eukaryota > Metazoa > Chordata > Aves > Passeriformes > Passerellidae > Ammodramus > Ammodramus savannarum. The sequence continues at coordinate 84,755,795 of JAHXMQ010012338.1, read as the reverse complement.
CCAGCTATAATTTTCTACAAATGTTATGCATAATATTGTGCTGGATTAAGATTTCTATTCAAATGAATAAGATTCGTGCTTTATAGTTAATTTTGGCAGAAATAGAAGTACAAATGCTAAGCATTTGAAGATCCAGAAATCAATAAATCATTATATTTGATTGTGGGAGTTTATGTGTTTGACATATTGTGAGTGCCTGCTGAACTGCTGTTCTGATGTATAACTGAAGGTTCCCACCATTGACTTCAGTAAGGATTAGTGGATTAGTTCATCACTGTGTTAAAATTTAAAATGAAACAATCAACAGTTATCATGTAATCTATGAAAACAAGTTGTACATAATCATCCAAAATGAGAGAAAATCACTTTTGCATTTTTTTTGAAAAAAGATTCTGATCTTAAAATACAAAAGTTGCAAGAAAAAGCATCCCCTTCCCCTCTCCAAGTTCAGTGGGAAAAGCAGAAGATAACAAAAAATTGTGTCTAATATAAGTTTATAATAATATATAAGATGTTAATGAAATGTATAGGAATAAAAACACATATCTGGGAAACATTCCTTTGTTTTAGCTTAGGAAAGATTGTGTGTAGATGGCAGTACAAAGAGGAGAAAAGTAAAGATTTCCTAAGAAGTCTTTAAGCAAAAATTGTGAAGCTCTTGTTATGCACTATCAGTTAGAAACAGAAGCAAGGCAAAGCTTGTCTCTTGCTTAAATGTTAAGCAAGAATGATCACTGAACAGTAGGCACCTGCTAGGGGAAGCAGACTTTTTGAGAGCTCTCAGCAGACATTTTAAACACTGAAGAAGAAAATTAAAATTAGGGTAGTTTGTTTTTTGTATAAAAGTGATTTGCCATATAAGGAATCCAAGAAGGCCTATAATTCATCTGATATCACAGCCATTAAAAAAAATGGGTGAGGGTTTTGTGTGTTTTTGAGTTTTTTTCCCCCTAAAATAAAATGCTCTAATATGAACAGGTATCAAATAATGAAATACAGTGAGTTGTGCTTCACTGGGGACCTGAATAGCTGAATGGCACATTGTGCTCCTGAGTAATTGCTTGCAAATCTAAGTAACCTTTATCTTGTGATTTTGTGTAAATGGCAATAAGAATTTCTTTGAAAGGTGATTCAGAAATAGTATACTGATACCAATGAATGAATTGCTAAATCACAAAAATGTGTCTAGGGTAGCTGGGGGCTGTGAACTAACAACTAGCCACACAGAACCAAATTTAGTAGATATAAAGTTTAGTAGATATAAAGTCATGTTGGTTCATTTAATGATATAACTATTCTGTCAAACCAAACTAGAAGTCTAGCAGCTCCTTTAAAGAGTTTCCATTCACTTTGTAATACAAGAAGAACATTTAGCACCATGCTGACATTTAAATGTCCAGACATGCAGGAAGGGCAGAAATATTTTTCATATAAAAAAAGGCAAATTTTATTTGGTACAATAATCCCTGAAGACTTGACAGTCTTAAGTGATTTTCTACAGACAAAGAATTCTTAAACTTTTTAGAGAGAGATCACAGTTACGGTCTGGCTGCAATTCTTCCCACTTCCCAGTGTCTCTGATTAAACTTCTCAGATGTCAGTCTTTTTGCCTTTATCTCTTCCCAAGTGGAATCATGCAGGTCTCCCACTGTTAGACTGAACTCTTAACAACAGTGCCCTGTATATCAGCTGTGCTTAAGTGCCACATCTTGAGGACTTTACTACCTGAGGGATTTGAGTTCTTGGAACTATGGACAGTGATTAATAAGCCCATGTACTTTTCTCAATGCAAAACATTTTTTACTTTCAAAAAGGTAAAAAAAAACTTACATTAAAAGATTTCTAAGTTTTTAAAGTCTATACATTTCTCACCTAGGCCATTCTGTCCTTCATAATGAGTTATGTAAAGTTAATTTTCTGATGGCAAACTTGATAAAATGAAACTGAGCACTGTCACCCACTAAATCAGATCATTTTTTCCCCATTTATTAGTTAAAACTACAGGCTTTGCACTAAAGAATCTCAGGAAATGTTTGGGCTTTCACAGTTTAGCTGGGAACCTGAGAGCTGAGCACATTGTGACCGCTGAGTGCATAAATACAAGCAATATACATATAGCTAAGATTAAGGGACAGGGACCTTTCCTGGCCCTACCTTCTCCCCACTGAGAAAACCAAGATGCTGAGGGCTCAGTGACAGTCACCAGCTCACTACTTATAAGAGACTGTCTCTATTAAATTTAGCACTCAAAATGACCTAGGAAGGAGAAGCATACACAAGAGAATCTGAGTTGATGCTTAAAAAACTTTCTATATCACAATTTTGACTCTGATAGGAATGAATGTTTTGTCCATTAATCAGTATGGTGTCAGTACTGCTGCAACAGATAAAATGGCAAGTGTAAAATTCTGGTGAGACTGATTGGTTTAGATTTGACTTTATCCATCTGTGCCGTTTTGTACAATTTCATGACCTATTCTCATTTCATAGCTAACTTCCTAACTCCTTGCTGGACTAAGCCTCACCCCTTATCATCACAGTCTAACGTGGCTTTGAAATAAATTGTGACTAGCATCTACAGGCATGACCTCTCCATTTTCAGCCTCATATGTGAGCTACTAGAGAGTTCACAGTCACACAAGCCAACAGATACAACAAGAGAGCAGAGTGGCCTGGGAGTTTGAGGGTTTAAATGCCAGCTACCAGAGGAGAATAAGGTTTAGATCCAGCTACTGGAAACATTTAGTGACTGAAGCCAGCTACAGGGGAGTATGACTGTATTTCACATCTGCATGCAACCGTTAGTGAACTTCAACCTAAGTTAGGTGATGAGAAGTTCAGCACCTGAAAAATAACCAGGTTCCAGGCATTGATATTGGATAAAAAAAAGTCCACACTAATATTTTTTATTTCTTTGGAAAAGTTAAACCAAGACCTCTAGAATCATTATTATAATTGTAATTCTAGGAAAAAAATTAGTTCAGGGATTCTTATAAGACTCAGTCTCTGGATACAGAAAACAATGTACTAGAAATGGACTTTGATCCAATAAAAGCTGCCTAAGGATTCCATAGCCTATTACCTCAGATGTAATAGTTCAAGTTAATAAGCTCCTTTCTCCCTTTTATGCACTGTGCACAATAAACACCTTCATTTTAATTAACAGCATTTACTGAATTGGAATCCATGTGCATTAAAGAGTATTTTGTACTGTAGGTGACAGCAATCTTATTCTTAGAACCAAGAACAAGATTAACCAGCAGCCTCCTATATGCTCATCACTGATCTTCAAGCTACATCTACTCTGTAGTTCTGACAACTCAGTCTCACTTCAATAAAATCTTGAACACCAGATTTAGGATATAGAGTTAGGTACATCATGATAGCTCAGTGATTTTAAACCATTTAATGTAGTTTGGTCTGCCTGGGTAGCAATAGGAATTTATCTCTTTCTCCAGAGGAAAGTAATGGAACTGTAAAAATTCTTTTCTTACTGTATAAATCAGTGATGATTACTTGATGACTTGTTAACAGATAATACAGGAAAACCTAAAATAAGCATTATTATGTTTGCTATACTCATAACAGTTTCATAATTATCTCCTGTGGTCATAAAATAACCACAAAAAAGATGTTTTATTGTTCATGTGCCAAGCTAAGGAAAATCTGTTTATAATGTTGAAAAGGACTAGTTAAGTAACCTTATCTAGCATTAAAATGTGCTAGATAGGTAAAAAAATATTGACTCATCAATTTTTTAATGATACAATTAAATAGTTAATCATATACTCACTCATCAATAATAGTAAAAATAGAAAAAATTACAACGGAAAATGTAAATATGGAGAAGAGTAGAAAGGAGCAGTAATACACACATAGCAAATATTAATTTATTATTTTTATGTAAATACTGCTTTATCTAATAAAACATTACCTTAAATTTATGGATTTGGAGGTAATACAAAGTATACTGTACAAAAATTATTGAAGCAAACAGATAAGAACCATTTGTTAGAGTCCAACACATTAAGGATGCAATTCATGTTTATCTCTTTCAGGCATCCAAATGCAGCCATTTAATTCCAGCTCTCCAGTCAGTAGAGAGGAGTTGAACCTGCAGAGGGTATTTTTCCCCTTCCTAAGGTAATTGAATAACAACCTTAGGGTGAAGCAGCCTTTTAAAAACCATTCTTCACTGACTGTGGAAGAAGTCTAGATTATTTTCTTTAGCCTATATGCCTAAATATTTGTAGAGCTTTATTAATAAAGATGAAGTGTGAGTGAATTGTGGACAATAAACCTAAGTAGCTGAAGAGGCAGAGTGACATACTGTGGTTCACCAAAAATAAGTGCTAGGGATCATTAAAATATATGAGCGCATCAAAGTACTTATTCATACTTATTAACAGAAGTAATTTATTCTCTTATTGGGATAATTTTTCTTTTGCTAGAAACTGTTGTATTAGAAACGTACAATTCAGATCTTTTAAATCATATTAACACCCTTCTGAATACATGAGGCTAAGAGCATAACTTCCTAAAAATATCTGCAACAAGAACAATGAAAAGAAATCTCTGGACTTCCTCTTTTTTTTTTCCCTCTTTCTTGCATTTTTTAAACTTTCTATAGGATGGTTAAATTAAAAAAAAAATACAAGAATTATAGGCAGAAGTAAATATCATATCTAATAGGGTCTCTTCCCTGTATTGAAATTCTAATGAAGAAAATCTTTAGATGAATATTCTGGTGTTTTATTCCACAGACACTTCACATAAGTACTTATCATAAAACAGCAAATTAAAGCTATTCATCTATTTTAAAAAAATTTTTCTTCAGTACTTTCAAATGTGCATGTATTCATTTAAGCAATGCACACAACTTTAAGGAGTTTCACTTTGTTTATGACCCTTTCCACAGTTCTGTTCCTGTCTCCGTCCTCAAGAGCAAAAGATGTCAAAAAAAAAAGAAGAGTAATACTTTTGTGATATAGGGCAGCATGGAAGAGAAGAAAATTAGGATGTTGTATATTTTGGAAGTTATTTTACATGTACTTCTTGCATTTACTCCTTGAATGCTTGATTATTATATATTTTAAAGCAGTTTCCTGTGGAGGTAATTTCATATTTCCAACCAAAATGTACTTCTATTGCATGTATAATTTCTTGCTTTATTATATTACTGAGCCATAGTAGTGTATCGGTTACAAATAGATACTTATGTATATACTTTTATATCTGTATACAGAAAGACATATTTTAAGACACTTTCTTATGTTTCAGTTGCATACAAAAAGATTGCATTTTTTGAGATGTTTCTTGAGAAATTCCTTAATATTTGAGCCTATTTATATTTCACTGAATACCAAATGTTTCATTTAGTCCTTATGTCTTTTAGTCCTCCAAGTTCCTTGGCAAATATTACCTTCATAATGAAATATAATTTTTGAGGATAAATTAAAACAACATCTATAACAAACAAAGTCACAGTGTAACAAGACTTGACCAGAGCTTGCTTTTTACCACAAAGAAGTCTGTTTGCATGTGTTGGGCTGTGACACTTAAAGCCTTTCCATCCACCACTCTCTAGGTTCTCAGGTGATACGCAGAATTAATTTCTTTTATTCATCTTCCATGCTTGACATGGCCAGTCAGCAAAATATTTTTTTCTGCTTCCTTCAAAATTAAAACTGCCTGAATAATTTGGAATAACACGCAGTTAAATTAAAAACAACTAACATATTGTTTATTAAAAAACTACTTTTCTGCTAGATCCCTGCATGGCAATTATCTAACCAGGAGGTTAGAATCATAGAATGGCTAAGCAGCCATTATGGTTATAGTTTATTGAGTATTTGTATAATCATGTCTTCCCCTGGCTCTGTAAAGTGCATTGCAAATTGTGTTCAGCTGCAAAGAAATTTAGGAATCTCTGACTAGAGAAGAAATGGTGTTAGTCCCTTTACAAGAATCTGTTACTGTTAGAGCAGCCTCCTGGGAAATCAGAGGCTTGTAATCGTTATCTGCTTCTGTCTCAGAGACAAAAGTGTCAAGGCATTTAAAGTGCCTAAATTTTTATGCCTTTCCTAACAATCATGTAGACACGCAGAAGACAGAAGTCATAGCTGGGAGGCCTATATTAACTTAATCTCTTATGTCTAGAGCTCTAGTTCCATGGTGAGCCAGAGACAGCAGAGTAGTGCACCAAATGCATCCATAGGACTTCCCAAAGTGATTTAAAGAATTTATTAACTGACTCATGTACCCCATGGAAGGTGTGCATGAATCGGTAAAGGTCAAGCTGTATGTGATTTTCTGTCCAGCTCCCAGAAAATTTTAAGATAACAGTAAGTTTGCATGTCCCAGAGGGAGTCACAACGTCATATATTCCACTGGAAACAGGGTATCACTTACATATTTGATGTCTGCTTTTACATTTCCCAGATCATGGTTTTGGTAAAGCAGTCATTCCATCTGTTTTTCACAGTACAATAGGGACTCTTAGATTGAAGCTTTTTAAAAGGTAGGAAAGGACTCAGGAAAGATTTCCAAGGAAAGCTGAATACCATTTGATCACAGGTGCTGCTACAAATTGTGATAACAAACCACCAAAATACTTAATTTTGATTTTTGGGGCTTATCACTGAATGCCCTTCTCAATTTGTTATGGTAGCTTGTCTTTGAGTTAGCATCATACGTGATATTTTACTTTTTTAATCTCTCATATAACATCTAGTGTCTTCATTATAAAATATTTAGTTAAGGGAGTAATTTCATCATAATGGTTTCCATTTATCTCAATGAATCAACTAGCATTTTTTGAGTACCATGTAAAAGGAAAGATCTGCTGAATGTGAGTTACAAACCAGTTATGACAGCTAAAGCATGGCTGCACTCTGCAAATTTAAATAGATGTCACTTTAGCACAGGAACAATTAATCAAAATTTGCAACTTTTTATTATTACCAGTATTAATAAGGGGGATTTCTAGACTTTATGATTTAATGGAAACTAAAATGTTTGGCTTTTAGTTCTCGACAATGTTATCATGAAATATTATGCAAAATAAATTGCTGCTCTATTTAAAAGTTATTAATAATTGACTGACTATAAAAATCTGTGCTGAATATTGTACACAGAAACGAACAAAAGCATGTGTTCCAAGTAATGAGATTGTCTGTGACTTTAGTACTGTATTTGCTCTCTGCTCCTAGCTGTCATTTGTAGTACCATTCACTCCTGAATTTCTGAAAAGGTATTTCAAATAACTGTTCGTAAGTATATTACAAATATGCTCTATTACAGCAAACTCTTGATTAACACAATACACAATAAACACTCTAGAGAAATATGAGTTTTTCTACTTACAAGAAGTGGTCATTTGAGGAACAAAGTTCCACAATTACTGACTGGGGAAATTATTTTATATAATATTTTAATTATCTTGGAACTAAAGCATGAATGTATCTGTGAAATCTGAAGATGACAATTCAGGGAAACTTTGCATGGGAGTCTCAGAGAAACAAACTCCATAGCTCTGAGCACAGTAACAATAGATATTTAATTCAATGATACAAAAGTCAAAGATTCATAGAATCATACAATATCTCAAATTGGAATGGATTAGTGGGCATCATCAAACTCAACTCCCTGCTCCTTGCAGGAGCACCTAAAGTAAACCCACACTCCCAGATCTGCTTCCAGAGGAGTTATTTCCAAGTTCTCATTCCCCATTCATACGTACGACAAGGAGTACACAATTTTAGGTGTAGCATCTAGCACTTGTTCTTACTCAATTTCATAGAGTTGGTGATTGAAGTTCTGTATTCTATCCAGATCTCTCTGAAAGGCCTTTACCCTTGAGTGAGTCCATGGCACCTCCTAATTGTATATTGCTGACAAAACTAATGTGCAGTTCCTGCCTCCAGAATATTTATAAAAATACTAAAGAGGACAGGGCTCATAAATTAAACATTGCAGCACCCCACTGATGACTGCCACCATCCCAATGTAAGAGCCAAATGCATTAGCCAATTGCTCATCAAATGTATTATGGATTTGTCTATCTGTATGTTGGACATTAGTCCTGAAGAGAGTATAAAAGACAGTATCAAAAGCTTTGTTAAAATTAAAAAAAAAAAAAATCCACATCTTCTGTCTTGCCTTGGTCTACTAGTTGAAGGATCTTATTGTGAAAGGAAATTAAGTTGGTTAAGCAGAACCAACTTAATGGTTAACCCTTGTGAATCTGTGCTGTCTATGACCAGTGACAGCAGTTTCTCTCAAGTGATTTTCAATAACTCCCAACATAACCTTTCCCAGAATTTTACCAGAGGCTGAAGTGAGATTGACAGGACTGTTAATAATCAGAGTCCTCCTTCTTACTCATCTTCAACACTGTGACAAGGCATACCATGAAGGAATAATCATAAAAGGAATCTCTGAGTAGAGTTAGAGTGCAAGTGGAATTAAAAGAGCTAAAAAATCCAGGTTCTGGTGTTCAGTTGTAAGGATGAGGTAAAGCAAGTGATAAATATATTTTAAGGACAGGTCAAGATATGTATGTTCAACAGAGCCAAAAACCTTTACATCCATTGTACAAGCAGAGTGCCTCATTTCCAAGAGTATTGGTATTGTCATCTATAACAGGAAGGCATATTAAAATTAATAATCACAGAAACCAGTAGATATTCTTGAGATAGCACTGTCATTATGAGAGTAATAGAAAATTGGAGGAGTGAGCTGAGAAGAACACAGTGAAATTCAACAAGGACTAAAGCAAAGCCTTGCCCTTGGGATGTAAAATCCCCTGACCAGTGATACAAGTTGAGGAATGACAGCTGAGGAGTGGACAAAAGTTGAACATCAGCCAACAGTATACCTAGATAGCAAAGATGACCAGCAGAATCCTGGGGTGCATTTATGAGGACACAATCAGTAGATCAAGGGAAGTGATTATCCCCCTTTACTCAGCACTCCTCATCTAGCTCCTACATCCACTTTGGGGCTCATAATAAAAAAAAAAGATAGCAAAAGTAGGAAAATTCAGCAAAAGGTTGGCAAGATGGTATGGACATTGGATAATGAGTCTGAGGCTAAAGCCAGAGAAGTTCAGACTGGCTATAAGGAGAAAAGTGTTATCCGCTTTAGGACAGTGGACCAGGTTGCCCTGAAAAGTTATGTAGTCTCTGTTTAGACCTTTAGAGGTTTTGAAGACCAGGGTGGACAAAGTCTTGAGCATTTTGGTCTGACCTCATGAATGGCCATGCTTGGAGCAGGTAGCTGGACTCTAAAGACATCATGTCCTGGTCTGAATTATCCTCTGATCCTAATAAAAGCAAAAAAGAAAGTAATTATTATCCACACGTGCAGTCCAATTTTTACAACAGTAAGTTCTCAAAGAGTTTATTCATTAGACAAGAATCAGCAAAGAAGTAGGGTTTTTGAAAGGAAGGATTGGATTTTGAGTAAGTGTTTTTTGTTTTTTTTTTAATTTTAATCAGTTAATGAATGAGTTTGCATAATTTTTTGACTGAAATACTAAGACCCAGTATTATTTCCATATACATTTTCCTTCTTCAACAATCAAAGATCTGACTAAATTTTCTGCAAATGTTTGAAAATATTTTCTCTCAGAACAACCATTAATGAATTGAGGTGCGAAACCCACCCAAAAGAACCACTCAGGTAGGTAAGATCTTGACCACATCTACACAACTCTGTCTCAATAGATGAATATTGTGTGCTCTGGGAAAACAATCCAAGCACACATAATTCTTACATGGGAAACTTACTGAGAACTCAGACAAAGCAAAGAAATTATTTCTTTCGGGCAAAGAAATAAGAAAGACTCTCCAGCTTAATAGCAAAAATCTAACAAAAGTTCCAAACAGCAGTACCAGAACTGTTGCTCTGTTGTAGTGACCTCCAAATTAGTCCATCCTTGCTTGACTTTATAACTCTAAATCAGTATATACATATATATATAGAGAGAGAGAGAAAGAGAGAGCGAGAGCATGTAAATAAATATAAATATACAACTACTAGCAATAATTAGTAACAGCTAAGAAATGCAAGTATGTTGGAGGGTTACTTTCATTTAGAATAGAGCATCTGAACCTATTTCTACACTGTATTAACTGCCACTAAATAAAAACTGATGCAAAATATTGAAGGAACAGCATTTTAACAGAAAGGGATGTGAATCTCAGCTAATAGAAGTAGAGTAAAGTGAGAAATGCTTTGGTCAACCTTGATTCTCCTCCTGAGTACAGAAGATAATACCTTGCCCTATGGATGGGCAGGAGGAAAAGGCCAACACTCATTTCTTTCTGCTGCAATCGACTCAAAGCTAGGATAGGGGAAGGGAGAAACTGATTGTTTGCCTTTTTTCTTCATAGTCCTTGAAGTGTTTTTTGAAAGCAAGTACTAACTGTCTGCTATTTGTACCTTACCTCTGAGTAAGTTGAGGTGACTGAATTATAATCCTAAAATGTGATGGTTTTGACTGATTGCTAGCTTGAAAATCAGAGTGGAACCCTTCCTTATCAAAAAAGCAATATGGTGCCTACTTGTTTGCTTTTCCTTCTCATCTTCGCATCCACTTCGAACATATTCCTATTTTTCATAGTATATAGCTCTGGGTTTTACAAAGATTTTATGTCAGTGAGATGATGAAACAGTTAAACAAATGCATCGCTCCTAAAGAGGTGATCTGAGGTGCATTTCATATAACTTAATGCATTTCATATAAGTTAACTTAATGTGCCTCACAAAAACTAGGAATTGGATTAATATTGCTTGTTCATGCTTGAAGCACAAGAAATTGCTCAAAGGCAGATGGAGGGAAAGCAAAAAAATCTAAAAATAAAAACCCCAGTGGAAATAAGGATTTTCACAGTCCAATTTGGTTTCTTCTAAGATACAAGTCTCAAGACACTGAAGCGAATAACTCACATGAAGGAAATTTAAAGTTCTGTAGTGTTAAATTTTCAAGGCAAAAGACTCCGAACAAACAAACAGAGAAATATGGAATCAAGAATTTTATACTTATAACATTTGTCTTCTTTTACAGCTAATGCAGTATTGAAAACTTAAAATAGAATGGAGACATAGAAAATGGCCATAAAATACAAATTACCTACAATCCACTTGGCTACTTTTAATATTTTTTTTATTTAACATGTCTATGAGAAAACAATATCTGTATTTTTCAGAGCCATGGAACACACATGTTTGTGGAATTTTTCAGTTTAACAAGCAATTCTCTGTGGACACCTGAAGTGAATAAAATTCTGTAATTTGCAATTTTTTGTCTTCCAGCTGATGAAAAAATAAATCCCTAGCTACTGGTATCACATTGTCAGTAGTGTTTATTCATATGTCCCCACAAAATCAGGAGATCACAGTAACTAGGAGTATACTGAGCAACACATGAATGTGCTTGCTATACATTTTGCTGAAGTTAAATAGCACAAAATAGTACATACTAAGTGTATTAGCATGCACTATTAGTGTATTCTAATAATGCTGAAATTAAATAGCATAACATACTGTATGAATACCCTATAATAGTGTATAAATAACATAAAATCATGTGTACCAAAATTATTTATCAGTGAATTTTTAAATGCTTTCCTGAATTAATCTTTTCTGGCATTTTTTACTCTTTCCTTGTAGTCTAAGGAAGCAAATAATCTAGTTGAATGTTAGGTGTCCAAAGGCTGAGTATTTAAATCTGGAATGGTCACCTCAGATGGTCTTAACACAAAAGGAGTTCCAAGGGGTAACTTATCTAACCTTGGTTTCCTATTTTAGAGTGAACAAAAATTATCCTATGAAAATATGTTCAAAGTAATTTTTAAGCAACTAGAACAAAAATTTTGAAGCAATATTTTATTTCTAAGTATCTTAAGATTGATTAACCTACTCCTTTTGATACTAGCAGTAAGATGTCAACAGTTTTTGTGAGAGATACTTTACTGTGTGAAGTACTTTACCTCTGTGAAGTAAAGTATCTGTTCTCAAATCTAAAATAAAACAAATTTGTATACTTGTTCTCAGAGCTTTGCCTTATTTTGCATTTTCTTTTCATATGTATGATTTGTATATCGTGAGAAAGACATACATGTATAAAGTGAGAAAAACATACTTAGGCTCACTCATTGCTGGAAACCAAAATCTGCAGATTCTGATATTTCGCCAGATACTTTCAAGGGGGAGTAAGTGCATAACATACTAAGCACAACCAATTTGAGGTGCAGTAGTATAATACTGTCAGTCTAAACAAATAGCAGATGAGCTAGTGACTTTGCTTTTTCCTTTTTTAGCATTTTCCCTGTTCCTATCAAATAGTTCAGGCATGGAGTACTAGAGGAATTTCTCCCTTTTACCTACTCATGAAACAAAGTCAAGGTGTTTTGCATAGACAAAAAGATGATATAGGATGAGCATGAATCATTAATAAAGAAAAAATATGTAAGAAAAATGGAAAAGGCATAAAAAACTAATCTTTGGGACAACTGATTAGACCCAACAATCTTGTTACATTTTAACTGGGGCAAAACGAGGCAAAGGAAAACAACATAAATCATGGCATTCTAAACTTTGCCTGGAGAGAAGAATGTCTTAGGAATAACTTTATCTTAACAGCTAAATATCACTATGGAGATTTGTAGTTTGTACCTTTCCTATTATTTGTCACCAAGGGGAAATTATTTGGGTCATATGTAACTTATAAGAATGATCTGCATGTTTAAATTTGAAAGATATTTAAATCAGAATATAAATTTGCCTTCTTCAACATCTTAAAACTAGACCTACAAGACAATGATATCTAGGGGCAGCTCTTCCTTGGGAATAGTGATATCAGTTCCGAGCAGAATTTAACATCCTTTGATTTAAGCAATACAATCCCCAGCATCTTTCTGTGGCTTATTTTCCTCTCACACTAAGCATGAACAGCATGTGTGCCATCACCAAGCCCAGCTCCAAAACAAATTAGTATGGTAAATATTTAACTCTTCTGTGGAATCAGGGAAAATAAGTAGTTATCTTTGAAAACCTCAGGATTTCAAAAATAACTGCTTATGTTTGAAAGATAAGTAGTTGTCTTTGATAACTCAGGAGGAAAAGTTTGGGTATGTCAATTTCTTAACCACAATGGTCTGTGTGACAACCTCAACAAAGTTTTTAATTCCAACTCAGGCTTCAGGTATTTAAAAAATGGCATGTTTTTAAAGTCAGAAGAACTTGCACTGTACATGTCATTACCTTGCTAGCATGAGGGTGAATTAAGAAAATACTGACTCTCACATAATATTTTTTCCTGTGAATGTAAGTATGGAAGGCAGAAAAAAGAGTAATTCAAATAATATTTGATTAGTAATTTCACAACAATTCCATCATGGATCACATTCTAAAATCAGAGTGGAAAAAAAAATAAAACCCAATATTAAATTTTACACTCAGTTTTTGTAATTCCAGATTTTGGAAGCTTGCAGATAATTTGAAGATAATTTTATGTAAAGGAATGCTAAAATTATAAATACTTTAAACATTTTTAATAAGATAAGAAATTATTTTTTATCAGTGATAAAATATTTTTTGAGTGTATCATGGACTTATTTCTTCACCACCCTCGTGAGTAAAAACTTAACACTGACTTTAAAAATTTTTCTTCTAAAGTTTTTGACCCACTTCCATCTCTGTCATTGGCTGGTTTTGTTCTTTAATACTGTGCACAATTCTACTGAACTTGTACCCCATTTATGAAATCTTTTTCCTCTTTGGATTGTCTGATTTCTAAGAACACATGACCTCATTTTGAAGCTTTTCTCTTGGTCAGTCATTTTATGTGCACTTGTGCACTCTTTCTTCTCATTTTTAGCTTCTTTTTTATTTTTACAGAGAATGTAACCATAGAGCCTTGCTTTAGTCACGTTTGCTAATGGGTACTATGGGTAAAGGCAGGCAGATTGCATGCAGGATGATGGCATCAGCCTTATCTCTTTAGGAAAATGGGATGAAAGTAGTTATTTTCATCCTCTATTGAACATCTCCCAGCAGACAGAAGATTGTTTAAACTCCAGCTTAGATGAATATTTGCATGCATTTGGATCTGCCTCATTTTGGTTTTGCAAGAATCCATGTTTAAAAAAAAAAAAAAAAAAAAAAAAAAGAAAAGAAAAAAATACCAAACCAAATTAGCAGAAACTGCAGTTAGCTCTCATTTTGGGTTCTGATATATATTCTAGTTATTTCTGCTCCTGTCCCTAAAGTTACTTCATGTGCATATACATATATATATATATATATATAATTTATATCTTCATGTTCTTTAGTCAGACTTCAGAAACATGGTGAATTAAAATGCAGAATCTATCTGAGCATCTGTCTTAAGAGATTTAAGCTGAAATTCTCTGAGACCTGAATTCCTTTTATTTGCCTATCTTAGTCTTGAAATGTTACTTATGACAGCACAGATAGAGGAATTGTCTTTTAGGAATTGTCTTCCAGTTGAAAAAATATGAAAGACTTTAAATTCTATAAGCAATGAATTTGTAAGCCATACCAAACCAATCAGTTCTCTGAAAATTGGTGGCAAAACCTCTTACTGATAATTGCACATGAAAAATGCATGTAGAAAATACGGTAAGAAAAAGCAACAGAAATATTGTGAAAAAAATGATCAAGACTTTTTATTCCCATAAATCCTCCCATATGTTAATAAATCAGGACATTGGAAACTATATGTAGCATGAGAGAAGGCATTTTTTCCCATTACATTTGCATATCCTTATGAACAGCATGACAGATGTCTGTTCAACAATTTTTCTTCCAAATTTCATGTGGGAGAAAGCAAAAAATTTGCTAAGCTTTAAGATGGTTTTGCTTAAGTTGCCCTTTTGTTGTCTTAAAGCAAGATAGGGGTTTGTGATATTGAGGGCAGCACAGCCCACAGGGTATTTTATCCAGAGAGAGGTTTTAAATCTTGTTTAAGAGTTGTTGTTAAAATGACAGCAAAGAGAAGACAAATACTTAGTATTTTCTAAGCCTATGTCTAGTGGTCTTCCAGCATGCAGTACTGTAAAGAACCATGCAGTTTCCTTATTTACTTTAGTGAAGAGGCTGCTGAACAGTGCTTATCTTAGTTTAAATGGTCAGTTTAATATTTGCTTTTCTTCAGTTTAGAAGCACAGCAGAGAGATGGAAAGAAACCCTTTCATTTCCACAGCAGTGAAGCATCCTTTTTTTCTTGAGGCATGCTGTAGTCCTGTGTGAGCTCATGTGAGGGATGGGTGCTGCTTTAGAACATTGCATTCCGTAGTGATGGAGGAATGTGCTGGATCACATAACAAATGAAGAACCTTAACAGCTCTCATGGTCCAAATGAGAACTGGGGCTTCTCTCTGTCTCTCCTAAATGTAAGACATCAGACACTGCTTTGGAAAAGCACCATAGCCTGTTTTGTCTCGAAGATCTTGTTCACAAAATGCAGCTGATTCCACAACCAGAGATTAAATTTAGTTAGCCATGCTGTCATTGATATATGACTATGTTTTAAATGAATAAAACATTAAAACAGAAGGGAAGTAATCTGCATGAGCTTTCAAATATTTGCTTTTTCATATGTACTTCTATTTTTATTTGATAAATATATGACTATGTATGTTTATGGACCTTCTTGAGTCATGATTTTTGAAAAGATTTGCACATTTTGCATTCAAAAATCAGTTACATTTGTACAACTCTGAATGTACCTGAATTATGCTGAATGGATGATGGGATGCTTCCATTCTGCAGAGGAACCAAGAACCAATGCTCCTAACTGTTGGATATTAGGAGGTGAGAAGTTCTCATTGCAACATGCATGGGTAACTACCAAAATTCTAAATTCCTCCAGCAGTAAAAAACCTATCACTGCATATTTTTTTCCAGAAATGATCCCAAGGCTACTTCATTTTTGTTGTCAATATCTTAAATCAGGGATCTTCTCTGAAGTCATGTATCCCATGACTTTTTCTCTATTGCCTTTTTCTTCTCAAGCTATTTATTATGCAATAAATAAAAATTTCCTCTTCTCCAGACACCCTATACATAGATAGATAGATAGATAGATAGATAGATAGATAGATAGATGCCTTTGGCTTCTGTGTTGTCTGTATGAAATTCATCTACATTTTAAATGTATTTTAGATAAAACCTACAATAAGCAAAAACACCCCAGTCGATTTTAATTTGAAATGATTTATTGTAATATAGTATAATTTTTTATTTCTCTCAGAAGGTTTGGAAAATATTGGTAAAACTTGCAGTACTACCATAAGAAACACATGAAAGCAGCATATAAATAATTGAAACTGAGACTATTAAGAAGCATTATCAGTATCTGTTTCTTTCTCTTTAGTATTTGTTCTACATATAGGAGTAAATTTGGTTTTGGTGTTGGGGGGTTTTTCCGACCACCTGTAACAATATCTCTCTTCACTAGGTATTGAGTATTAAGGTTCTGTGACTCCTAATTATATGAAATACCAAAACAACATTAAGAAAAATCAACTGCCTTTTTTGGAATTTGGAGAAAGTGTTCTTTCATTAAGTAAGACTGTAAAATACAAGTTAATCTGCTTACTTAAGGGAATTACTGGCACAATTCTCTCCTGGTTGCCTCTGAGGAAAGTTGCACATCCAATTTTATTGTTATTTTATTTTGTTCCTGGAATGTGTTCTGGCAGTGCCATTCAGTATGAAAACAGAAGTACCCTATTTATTAATTTCTTCTTCCACTCCTGGACTATTCAGAATGCAAATTATGCAAAATAAACATCGTGAGTAGCAATTAATAAGAAATTGTCTGGTTGAAGGAAACAAAAACATCTACATGCACATTGTTTTGTTTGCAGTTTTCCTATTTCCATAGGGAAATGATAACAGCTAAATCACAGCCCATAAGGATAAATTAATCTATGAAGTATGTTCACAGTGTTGCTTTCACATCCTTTTAAGTGATATGAAAAGTGGTACAAGTGGCCATTTGAAGGCAACATGGGAACAATTTTGCACAAATGATATGTGTTCCTTAAAATATTTGTGTCACACAGTTCTGTCTTGAAAAGACCTTATTCAGTCTCTATGCTTATGAAACAGCCCCTACAGAAGGAAACAAGAAGGTTTACTTTTGCAGGTCTTCACTTTTTAATGACTGATTTATCTTATTTTCAAGGAAAAAAAATGTGCAAAATCTGAAGGCTGAGTTTGTGGTTGAGGTTGTGTGTGTAAGAGATGCAGAAAAACTAAAAGTGCTAAAAATGTTTTGCATTTACCTAGTTAGAGGCAATGTGGTTTTTTTTCTCCCCAGAATGTATTAATGCAGATGTGAAACATTAAAACATTGTCATTTAACACAAAAAGGAGTGGCTTATACAAATGGTTCTCAGAAGTGTTCAATTTTTTTTATTTCAGCAAGACTGCTTATTTCACAGAGCATCAAAATCATACATCCCCTTTTATTATTTCTAGCTTAAGGATTCTATATGGTAAACATCTATGTTTTGAGTGAAATCTCTTAGAACATATTTTTTACAGAGAAGGAAAACAGTTTTTTCCTGATTCATGATATTCATCAAGTCAAATATGATATTTCAAATAATGTAATACCAAAGGAAAAGAATACCACTGCTGCATTTCTTCAAGTTCTCTGGAAACTGCAGCAGTATTATGTCATCATCAAAAGCTTTTAATAACATGTTAAAAATGGTGTCTTTTACTGGTGCTAGTAAGAAAAAATATTAAGAAATGTATTAGGCTGAATAAAAGGTTTTATCTCCTATCTAATGAGGTTTGGAGGCTTTGGCATGGGATTTTTGTTGATTGTTGATCATCAAACCATCTGTTTATCCAGACTCTGACTAGTGTATGCAAAGACAGACTTCTAGAATTTTAAACTGCACACTTTTTATTGTTTATGCTGTGAGCTCAAACAAACACTGAGTCTTGAATAAACACTTAAATGAAAAATCATGTTTCGTTGTCTTGGTATTTTTCAGTAGACTCTCCAAATGTGTTATCAAGGTGCCTTTATTCAAGTGAAGGTAAAACTTTTGCTTTTCTTATGAATCAGTTGCAAAATATGTGTAGGTCTTAGCCTCAGAATATCTAGAGAGAAATTTGAGATTTTATGATCTATTTTCAAGGTTTCAGTTTCAATAAAGCCATTTGGAGAATCTAGTTCCTTATTGTTTCATTGCAATTGAGCACACCTGGGATCACGCACCTTCATTTCAGGTGTTTGTGTGACCATCTGTATAGGCTCATTATGAACTAACCTGTTAATTATCAGTATTTTTCCCTATTGGATCATTTTTTTAGCCAGTATAAAAGATGTTGGATTTCCCTCATAAGCAGCTTTTCAGTATTTATGTTTTGTTTCTTTTGCTTAGCCCGTATTGTTCTACACATGTTCTGAACAGCCAAATACTCACGTTCTCACAGGATTTATGGATGGTGCCCATCATGCTATTTGAAACATTTAAGAATATTGATAAATGAATATGCCTAACAGACCCTGTAAGGAGAAGAGACCTTCTGAATAGTTTTATAGAAATACTGGGAAAGTGAAACGAATAGTTTCACATGAGAATGTATTGGCAAGTAGTCATAATGATTTTCTTTCATGAAGGATTTTGACATTGGACTCCTCCCTAAACTTTCCTCTCTTTAACTTCATTGTTTTTTTTTTAAATTAAACCATAAATAGTTGAATGTTCTGTGGAAAAATATATATCCATCTCCCTATTTTCATCAAGAAAGCAGTGTCTCTACAACTCATCAGACCACATACTAATGAGAAGCTATGAACAGGCAGGATTCCAGTGATTCCGTGAGGTGGCCTACCAAGTTAACCTTCAAAACTCTCTGTTTTGTTCTTCCCATGAGCAAAATATTTCTTTTTCAAAAGACTTCCATGGGAACTATGTGTAATCTTTAATGTAAAATAATACTGGAATCAGATTACCATAAAAATGGGGATGTAAAATTATTTAAGTATATATTACATATTTTGAATATAAGCAGACTCTGCAAATGCACTCTTCTGGCACATAATGATATATAAAGAATTGGACATGACTTAGAAAGAATTCTTTGGTTTTATATCTACATCTATCCGTACATTTAACTAAACACCAACGACATCATTTCCAAAAGAATGAACAACCTATATGATATCAGAAGGTCTTCATTACCTTATTGAAATGATCAGATGATATGCAGAGGGACACTAATCAGCATTTTTCCTAACCAAAATGGAGGTAATTCAGATCTTTCTGAAAAAAAAACACATCAAAACATTCTCAGAAAGTTTTAATTTCTGTGAAGGCATAACATCCTTCTTTCAAAATCAATTTGCAAGCAGTCAGGACATATGTATGACTCACTTGCCAAATTTCACTTTTAAAAATCAAAACCACGTAGTGCTAAGCAGCAAAAGTGTTAAAAATCAGCATCTTTCTTACAGATTTAAAATAGAAGTAACTTACTCAAGCAATTTCAGGAAAGAAAAATGTCTAATGGAATTCCTGCAAGGACATTGACTGAAAAAGAATTAGGTGTTGAAACACCAGTCTTGGTACTGGAGTTTTGTTCAAACATTGCTATTTTAATTTTTGTTCTTTATCTTTAAAAATGCAGAATATTTTTGTAATGCTATCTTTAACACTGACTAAAATAATATTTTAACAGAATAAAAGTGTATGGCAATGCAGAAGAAAATGTTATCTGCCATGATCTTCAGGAACAAACTATTTAATTATTTCAAGAGGAAAACCATGGAGTCTGAAGGTATCTTTTGACAGCTGTATACACATAGTTTCATTTTCTGACTTGGCAGTAAATCCTGATTAGTGAGCATAATGATGAATGATAAATGATAGTTAAAGTATGTTTTGCTGTCCCTTGCATCCAAAATATTGAACTGTGTGTCCATTCCTTGGATATATATGGCACAGCTGTATTTAATGATCCACAATCTATCTTAATTCTTAGTTGTCTTGAAAGGGAAGACTGTCATATTATGGTCCCATGAAAATTCTTAAAAAAAGTAGGTAGTATCACTTCCCTAATGTTATTCTACTCAGGTAAGATTTTTGGTTGGTAATGTGGTTTATGTTCACCTATTCATATCCTTCTAGAAGCAGAAGGACTGCTTAAAAGCACTGATTAGAGAATAGCAGCTAAGATAAGGGTAGAGATCAAGAGTTTTCATGGTAAAAATTCTAAGAATGGAGGGAACTGGAATGAAAATTCTGCTAGGATTTATGCTTTTTATTTTGTTTAAAACTACCTAGGTAAAATGAAGGGTTGCTGAAGGGTGTTGTCTCTGACAGCTCCAATTACACATGTAAGGAGGTTGCTAATGCCTTACGTTTTATGACAACTGCAAGCAAAATGTGAAGTAACTCTAAAAAAAAAATTAAAAAAAAATCATGTGAATAATAATATAATATGCAAGGGCCTATAACTTGCATAAGAAGTCACATATCTATTTCAATATGGTTTACTTCATACTTTCATTACATGACTACTACCTAGACCTGATGACTTACTACAATGGAACATGATTTACTACAATTGATGATTTACTACACACGTGATTTACTACAATTACTCAACAAAATGTCCATTCTGCCAGATTTACTGTGCAAACTACTGTCATAGTAGGAGTTTGTCTGATAATACAGATTCTTTTCAGAACTTAATTTGGAAGTCTTCACAGTTCCACTGACATCTTTCTGGCAACACATCTTTGTAAGGCTTTAAAGGAAGTACAGCAAACTTCTTCCATTTACACTTTTGAGTTCCTAGAATATTTTTGTTTTCCAGAATATTATAAAGACCTGTTTGATACATCAAAAACCAGATTGATTCTCAGAATTACATCAAGAATCAATTTAGTATTGCTCTGGTTCTATTTAATTGTTAGGTAGCCATTCAGCATATTAATATAGGTGGTTTATTCTGGCACTAGAGCAGCTGCCTATTCATTTATTTTACATAAGTATAGGGATCACATATATGAAAGATATACTGCATATACTGAAATTACATACATGTTTTAAAAGATGCACATAGTGATAAAATCTTAATTTACTTCAGCTATAATGAGTTGGAACTGAAAGCATTTTGTACTTAAAAAATCCTCAGATTTTTCTCAGAATTGTCAGGGTTACTACAGTGAAACTACTGACGCATTTTCTGCATGTACCAAGTGTTTATTTAGACATAACTGAATTGACTCAATCCAATGCCATTAGATGCCTAAGTCTCACATCTGTTCTTCAGCTGTGTCCCCAAGACCTCAATAGACTCTTACAGGTTTTGTTTTATATCTTCTAGATCTTCAGTGAACATATCAGGCACAGCAGGGTACCTCAGATATCACTGGGCCTTTAACTGTTATACTGAGTGCTCCTTTTGTTTTTCACTTTTGAAAACAGTTGCACAAGAGATTCCAAATCTTGTTAGAATAAAATTGATCTGAAAAAAGTATTGATAATTGTAGATTTTGATTGGAACTTCTGTGAGCTAATATAGGGATTTTGTCTGAGATGATTAGATATGAGGTGAAAAGTTGAACTAAAAAAAAGTATTAGAATACAAGTAGTGTTAAACATTATATATTTGTTAGTATTAAAAAAATACATAAAATACATTAAAAATAGATCACATTCACACATAAAAGCATGCTTCTTTTTTAAACATAAAAGGATTCTGCTGAGGATCTTCAATTTGGTCATTAAGCACATGAATCACCTTAGCAATCTCAGTTTTCAATTTATTGTACTCTTAGTATGGCTTGACTGAGGCAGAGATAAAATACTTATTTTTTTAAATATATGATTCATCTAGTTAGTTCTGAAAAAAATCTAAATTTTAACTTTAGTGACAAAAGGTATTTCATATCAGTGATATTTTCCTCTCACCTCTTTCCCTCCCTCTAACTAAACCAGATTCTTGAGGTGTGCATGAGTTTGTCTTCCTGTGTAGAATTTTTCTTGGCAGAATATAAGAATTTCATGTAAGTAGTAAAATATTTTTTAATTCCAACATGAATATAAGAAACTAATTCACAATATGCATATTTATGTATTTCTGTTCTTTCCTTATTTCCTAAAAAATAAGACAGTAAATACTATGATCAATGGTGTAGACAACGCAGATTCTAAACAAGAGATAAATCTACCTTCTGTACCAAAACAAAAGCAGAAAAATTATTATTTCAATTTTACGTACATAGTATAATCGCTCTGTTCAAAATGATTCTACAATTAATTTATTAAGTTCAGTTATTTTCATGTAACCATTTTTCTTTTTAATGAAAAAACCCTTCAAACTAGATGCATTGCACATAATTTTGGTGGTTCTTAAGGTAACAAAGGGAAAATATAAAAAAACATAAGATCACCTTAAAATCTCTTATCCAGAGTAAACATAACCATCTGCTCCAGAACCCAAGTAGAAAGAACTCTTGAGGGGTTTTTTTGCCTTTTTCAATTCAAATAGCCCACCACCAACACCACTAGTAGTACTATTTAATAATGCTTTATTATAAATTCACTGCAAGCTAAAGCAGCCTACAGCAGCTTCCTGTTGCAACACTAAAATTGTCTGTATTAGTGGTATTTCCATCTTTCCCTTTCCTTTCTTCTGTATTCTTTTCAATGATCCTCTTTGTACATTAAAAAAAAAAAACAAACCCAGAAGACCATGCTGTCTCTTGAGAAGAAGAGAGAAGTTGCTGTGATATAGCAACAACTACGAGTATGATTGTTTTAGTCACTCATATAGGTTACAGGTAATCTTGATGCAAGCTGCTTTTTATTAGAACCTTTCCCTAGAAAAAGCTTAGGGAATGATGATTTTGATGGTTATTTACACTTTGGGGTTTACATGCTTATTTACTTGTTCATTTATTTATTTATTCACTATTCTTTGATTTCTGTCATTGTTGGAAAATTGTTAAAACTAATTGTTGAGTACTAAGTGATTGTATCAAACTAAGTTTCCTGTGTTTCTTTTACAAGAAGAGAGAACAGTTTTATCTAAGATGATCTGGATGCAATTTAAAATTATGAGGCAACTACCTGAAGATGGCATTTCTAATGAAATCATAAATAAAGCAGGGAAAACAATAACATGCAAACAGAGAAATATGATAGAGTGAAATACGCACCAAACAAATTCTTCCCTGGAAAAGGATTCTTCCATTTGAAGTTTGCAGCACTGTGCATAACATTTTCAGAACTACTTGCATTTAGACTTGGAATAAACATCAAAATACTTCCAAGAACTGAAAATTATCTTGTGACAGCTGGTACATACTGAGAAAGAACTTTTCTGACAATGCTAATACTCCTTATCGAGAGAGATCAGTATACTCACAGATGCTGTGATCCAAATTAAAAAGGAATACCGGGAAAGAAGACTTGGAAGTTGTGACATCCAGAAACTATAGGTAATATATACAACCTTTCTGCCCTCACTGAAGAATCTGTGGTAAGTTCTTTATATGTAAAGTCCCACCAGTATTCATCTCAAATATTTCCACATATATATCATTTTCCCAACAGAAAATACTACTATAAAGTCATAATTCTGTAGAAAAAGGCATTACTACAAGAAGAAGAAAAAAAACCCAAAACCATGAAAAACTGTAAAAGAAAGTAAAAGAGCCTAGAAAATTGATTATTGATAATGTCAATTCTCAGTAATTTATATGAACAATACCTAGCAGGACTTGAAATAATCCCTAGGGCTATACTGCCAGTAATTTAACAACTACTTGGAAGTACTTGACTTTATGAAGGGACTATTTTAAAGAAATAGAATGATTTAATATGCAGTAACTTTGCTTCAGTGAAATATATTGTTATATAGAGTGCTAGTTTCCCAAAATTGAAAACTGTAAGATCATCTCATTTTCGTATATATTTGAGAATCATCCTTTCATAATGCAGTACTTCTCTTCATTTCAGTTACTTGAATTCATTTTAAAGAACAGTAATTTTCTAGAATCTCATGCACTGTTTTCCTCAGAATTCAACTCAAATGGAAGGACCATTACAATATATCACAAAATGTGCAGATTTTTCCTACATTTAATTTACATCTCTTATTTATACGCCTACTGTATTCTGGTAAAGCAACTATGTAAGACACCAGTTGATATTCACTGAACCTTAGACTGTAACTATTTTGTTAAGATTATCTCCTCTGTGCATTTTCTTTTAAAAGCTGACATACTTGACTTCTATTGAAAAGTGACCTCTGTCAGACTCGGAGGGAGGCATATTAGGAATGACATCCAGAAATACCCATCTTTTATAAAACTTTCCACTTCCCATTGTAAGATATTATACTTCTAAAAGCACAGCTGAAACAAGCTGAAATATATTTCTGACAAAAGCAAGGCAAAAAAGAAGACTTAAACTTAGTATGTACTTCCACCAAAATTCTGCACTTGAAGATTTGAAATGCTGGAGAAGTCTGCTATTGATACAATGCCACTAGAAAAAGAGGGAAAAAAAAAAAGATCAAAAAATAAAGGACAGAAATCCATAAGTTCTATGTGTGTGAAGTTCATGGATGTGTGTCATTTTGCCATGCTGATAACACAGTCCCTTGGTACCCTTGGTACAGTGGAACTATTATTTTCAGAAAATCTCAGGGGAAAAAATCCCTTAACAGAAAAAAAAAAAGACAAGAGTATATTTAAATAACTTTTATCCTCTGGATTTTTTTTTTAAACAAAGGACCAATTTACAAGTCAAATAGCAACATAGAAGGAAATACAAACATTTATTTTTACCACTATTTAAATACTACTATTTAAATTGTGGGTGTAAACTATTATTGTACTTGCTCTATATTTTTTATTGAAAGTGTTAAACCGTTACAAATTTGTCAAAACTTTCAAGTAAGACTTCTTCATCTGATTTGCATAAACAAATATGGAGTACTTTTAGGGTCTATTTAGTCTATTGAACTTGTCTTCTCTTACAGCTTGAGATGATGACTTCTTTTACTATTGCTTACAGCCTTGCCAGGCTCACATGTAAGCACCAAATAGCACCTTTTTTCACACAACATTCATCTAAAAATATTTAACAAAATAAAATAGCAAGTATTGTGCCAAGTAGTTGACAAAGTGAATAAAATTACATTCTGTTCCATGATCAGATTTACTCGTGATTTGTAGCTGCCTCGGTTCCATACTCTTAAGATATCATTCAAGATGACTGACAGAAATATTTTTACATAATTGCTTGTGCTAATGGCAAAAATTCTGCCGATTAGAAATTAAATTACACATTGGAATGATGTTTCCCTTATCTGTGCAGTTTGATATATGGGTATCTAGGAAATTCGAAAGTCTGATGTAACAGGCATCAATGATAAAAAAAAAGTGAAAAAAGCCATACTGTGTTTTGCTTCATACCATTGAACTGGAAAAATGTGTCAGTAATCATGCTTACTGAAAAAGAATAGGCCAGTTTTTGTCAAAAAGGCTAAAGTCTGGGTTCATTCAAATTAGTTTGAAAGCTAAACTGTACTTCACAGCTTTCCTTCAGCTATTAATAATGTTAAAGTAAGGAAATATACACAATTACAGGCTGACTTTGGGAATGTTTTTCTCTTTCCATTGAGTTCAATGTGAATCTTGATCAATCATTGTCTAACTGACAAATCATTTAAATTCCTGAATTCATGTGAAGGAATCTGGGGGTTTATATCTGTAACTTAATTCTATTGTTAAATTTTCTGTTTTTCAAAGACATTTTCTGTTTCAGTGCCGAAAGGTACAATGGGTGACAAGGTAAATTATGCCCAGCTTTTCAAATTTCTTTGCTCCAAAGGCTCTCTGGGATTAATTTTCCCCATTTCTACTTCTCTGCATAAAGCAGATTATTAGTGACATTAAGGTTCCTTGGGGGGAAAAAAAAAGAGCAGTGTAAATGCAGTGTCTATGATACAAGTGTGATTATTTCAGATTATTTTCCTGAGATTAGTGAGGAATTATGTACATATTTAGTATATAAAGGATGGGAAACACATAATATATACCACTGTTTAATTTATGAGACAGAAATGACAGTATAAGAAAAAGAATGAGCAAAAAATTGATATTTATTTTTTCCTTGAACATGCCATCCTCAATTTCACTTCCTGCCCCTTGTTCTAGTCCTAAAGATACAATGAAATAGTTGTTTCTGATTTTCCCACTCTCCAGTGCGAAAAATATAGGTTTCTATATGTTCTTAATCTAGAGATTACTTCCATGGTTATCAGCTCAATTTATTGCTGACATAAGGCTGAAGATGGTGGTTTGTAAAATGAAACATTATGTGATATCCCTGACAAACTTGCTCGCTTGTTTTTCTATTTCTCAGCAGTACTGAGAAAGTACTGGTTATTTTTCTAGCACTTGAAATGTATCCCCCAAGATGTTCATCAACTTTTCTCTCTTTTCCTGAGTTCCTCCAGAGCAGACCTGTGACAATGTTCACAGGGGTCTGAGGATGAGGGAAGAGATGAGGATCTGACTCCATGTTTCAGAAGGCTGATTTATTATTTTATTATACATATTATATTAAAACTATACTAAAAGAATAGAAGAAAGGATTTCATCAGAAGGCTAGCTAAGAATAGAAAAAGAAGGAATGATAACAAAATCTTTTGTCTCAGACAGAGAGCCCGAGCCAGCTGACTGTGGTTGGCCATTAATTAGAATCAACTCTATGAGACAATCACAGATCCACCTGTTGCATCCCACAGCAGCAGATAATCAATGTTTACATTTTGTTCCTGAGGCCTCTCAGCTTCTCAGGAGGAAAAATCCTAAGGAAAGGATTTTTGATAAAAGATGTCTGTGACACAAGCCTCATGATCTGCCTCTGCATACCCATTCTGAATAGCATCTTCTGTGTTTCTTTTTTAAATGACTACAAAATCCTTAAAGATTACTGAAACTACATTATATTTGTTAGTGAAAATGAAGTGTCATGCATTATAGAGTTCAACACTCTGCATTCTAATTTGATTGTCCACATAAAGTAGAATATAGATAACATCAAATTGAATCTATTAAAGCTTAGTACGCATAAAAATTAAGCTAATGCGTATTTCACATCTAGCACCATATAGTCAACAACATTAGCAATCTACTCTGCTTGGACTTTCATTACATGTTTTTCAGGACATCATTATATGTCTTTCAGTAATAACTGTTCACAGCCATACTCCATTTGGAAATGGGAGATAGCTTCTATGCTATAACACTTCCAAATGATGTGATGAGATGTTAATTTTATGGTTAAACAGCAGTGAAGAAAGTTCCCAGGGGAATGCTTTTACAAAAAGAGGCATTATTTTCAGTAAGCCTTCCAACTGTAAACATCTCTAACTCATCACTGAGTTATTCTGCTATTTTCTAAAATGTTCTTCTGGTAAAGACCCTGTAATATTCCTCTATAGTAGTGAATTCAGGATTTGGGACCAAATAGTGTACGTCACTATAATCTACCTAATAACTAGCTGAATTTTGAGAGAAATTTTGTTCTGATGTCTTCTAGTCCTACTTATTTTACACAAGAGTGTTAGGAGACATGGAAAAATACACTTGAAAATAAGACAGACATTCCTTTGCTAGCGCTGCTGATTTCTTTGTTTACATTAAAAAAAAAGAAAAGAAATAAAAGCCTAATATGAATTAAAATACATCAGAATATAAATGGGTCTACTTAATAAAAATCTCAGTAGATGTTCTTATTATTAAAGCCTTCAGAAATTAATTATATTAACTATTGTGAATTCAGATATTTAAAAGCCTCAGGAGACTCATCTACATGACTCCATTATCACTGAGAGGACTGTAGTAGATGGATTTAAGCAGGAGTATTTTATACACTACTATTAGCAGCAGTCAGATATCTTATCTTGCCAGTCAAAGTGTTTCAACAGAAGTTGAGCTGTCTCACCTTTTCTGGCTACTTTTGAGTGGTAGAGTCATAGCACCAAATGGTAAGAATTCTCTCCATATGTTCTGTAAAAGAAAAGAGAAAAGAAAATCCTGTATAAATCCTATATACCAGATTTTTTGTCTAAGGGCAGATGAGACCAAATAACTAATTTCCTCTAATCCCTGTGGTAATGTTAATGACATAAAAATGTTGCTCTCTTCAAAGACCTTAATAGCTTTACAGTCTACAGATGTTATTTATGGCAGTTGTATAAACATCTGATGAACTGCGTGAGAGCATCCATATGTCATCTATATATGTATATGTAAGAAATAATCTCAATTTCCTGAAATACAAAAATCTCAAGAAGCCTAAAAATTTTATAAGAGATACAGCAGCTATAACATTATTTCAGCTTTAAAAATTACTCTGATAAAACAAGCCTGTATATTTCTGTGGACAGACTCCATATATACATCTCCTATACTTTTTTCTCTTTTTTAAAATTTACTTTAAAATAGACAGATAAACAACATATTTGATTTGTTCCTAAAACAGTGAATTCTATAAATTCCACTTATTTTTTTTTTATTGTGAACATTTGTTGAAAAAGGTTTTTTTGTACTTACATAAAATCAAAATTTTCATTACTTAATTTTCGTAACTGGCTGCAATATCCTAGAGATTACTGACAAGGCAGCAACACTAAAATATAACATAAAAGTAACATTGAAGACATCTTTCAGAAAATTTGGAAATATTTGATTTATTCAATAATTTAATAAAAAATTAAATCTATAACAAAGAATTAAAATAAACAGTCAAAAATTTTGAGAATAAGTGTATTATTAAAAATTAGAGTGTTACCATAAGTTGTTTGAGGCAACAATATATATATTTAGAACTTTTATATATACACATAAAAGTAAAAAAAAATAGGAAAATACACTAACTAAACAAGTCAAAGCAAATCCTGCACATGAAGCAAAGTAAATTTCCCTGTGCTGTCAGCAGCTCTGTGTTTGGCCTTCTAAAATGGTGAGAAACCATACAGAAGATATGCCAACCATCAATTTCTTGCAAAGCATGAATTCCAATTCTCTTTCCCTAGAGTATGTTTTTAAAAACAATTCCCTTTCCCTGGAGTATGTTTTTAAAGACAACCCACTAGTCAGAGGCTTGTCAGAGGATGAAAATTGATACCTGCTCAATACTCTTCATTGCCTTACAGAGTTTATGTGCTGAAGAGTGTCCTAGGCATACAATGCATTCTAAACAAACTTTAAAGTAGTAATAATGGAATGGCACAGTTTAATAATCTTAAATTCATTACATTAAAGACAAATTTTCCAAGAATCCCTGAAGGGCAGGACAATATGAGGTTCTCCAGAGCTTTTTCAATTGAGCAAGATTATTTACATCCCACTTCCAGATCCCATACAAAAGTACACGTACACTCACAAACTGACACATAAACGTATAAAAGTGCTGACATACACAAGCACTGGCTATGTAACTGGTATGCTGAAACTGAAATTGTGCCTTATTCAGCAAAATAATTTTAAACTGAAAGTGCCAACATTTGTGTTGAGAGAAACTTCACCTCAGTTCACACAGGATTCTTCAAAAGCAGCAGTACTTTGTCTGTAAGTGCAGACTGAAAGGTGTAAGGCTAAAAGTGGGCAAACAAAAGGGAATTACTGGAAGAAATGTAGAGGTCTAAGTAAAGCTATTATCAGGTAATGTCTTGCTAGGGAGGAAATCCTGTATAAACCTCTCTGGATAACACCTGTGTAACTTTTAGAACTAGCAAAAGAAAGATTTGGTTGTTCATTTACTTGTCCTAAGATAATAAAGGGAAATATGAATGAAAAAAAATTCATTTCGTCGTGTTCAGGCAAGTCATATATATGTGTGCATGTGCGTATGTGTGTGTATGTGTGTGTGTATGTTGACATGTGTTTGGATTTAAGTGCTTTAAATTCTGAAAAAATAGGTATGAAAGTATATGAAATAGGTATAATTAGATTTCCCTTCTTCACTTGTGTTGAGCAGATACAACAT
Source organism: Ammodramus savannarum pratensis (assembly GCA_020466415.1). NCBI lineage: Eukaryota > Metazoa > Chordata > Aves > Passeriformes > Passerellidae > Ammodramus > Ammodramus savannarum. Next base: position 84,725,718 of record JAHXMQ010012338.1, on the reverse strand, counting down.
TTACTTTAAGGTCTATGCTCTGCACTTTTTATACATTAATCATGCAGTCATATTTTATCCAAAGAATAATTTATATATTTTGCTATATGTTTTATGTTCCATTTGATAGTTCCCACATTTTAAAAACAATTATTTAGAGCAATTATTTATTGGGAAGCAGACTTGTAATTATTGACTAAATTAAACCAAGTATAAGATAATTTATAATTATCTAAAAGAAGTCTTATGAATATTAACACACTATTACAAGCATATTTGCATTAAAAAAAAAACCAAAACAATCTTGTTTAGCTGAGGTAGAGATTATTTTTCTCAGCAGGAGCAAAACTACCATACTGGTATATCCTTTTTCTTGATTTCATTAGGAAATTCATATTTCAAGGACACAGCTGAAGTCTACTTTATTCAAACACAGGACTGAGATTTAAAAATGGCAACAGTCAAGAAACATTGTTTTCTCAGTGTAACTGTTTTATTGTATCAATTTAAAACATAATGCTGTTCAAGGTACCTTACCATATATTCACCCCAAGAATATTACTGAGGCAAAGGTCAAATTTATCAGCTTTCTGTGTAAATTTTTTGCTGTCACCTTATTCCTCTGGAAGTGCACCTTTTACCATAAAGAAGTTGACAAGTTTTCTATTGTCTCTTGTAAACCAAGATTTTGAGATATTCTAATACAATCTGAATTATGTAAGGATGGATGTAGAAGCAGACTCCATTTCACACATGAGACTAAACTCCTTCAGGTTTGTAACAAGAGTTTCTGTTTCATAGTTCTGGTAAATGCTATGGTTAAAATTTGAGAATATATATGTGCTACTTCCTTAATTTGGTAATGTTCTTTTACATAATCAAATATTTATATATAGTTCACAATAGGCTGGCTACTACAGCTATGATTGATTTAATCAGAAGGTGCAAGGCATCCAACAAAAGCAACAACTAAAAAAAATTGAGCTGACATCAGAATAGGATCTCTGTGTATTAAATTCTCTATTAAAAATTTCAAAGAGCAGTCAACTTTCTAACATCTGAGCTATGCACAATGCAGAAACTAAGACAGAAGGTGTACCCACTACTAAGTGATGCCGTGTCAGTTGGAGAATGTAGCAAACCTGAGACTGCTCTGCTAAGAATAAATCTGTCTACAAGGTTGGATGCTGAAAAAAATTTGGGTCCTTCAATCAAAGCAAATTAATCAGAAGGCAACGACTGTTACAGCCATCTCAACCTGAGGTTGCCTTAAGTTCACTCCTGTGCAGTAGTGCACAACTAAATTCCTATATCTATATTCCCCTTTCCATAGCCAGACTACTCCTACTGTTTCCCATGGGTTGTTCCCAAGAGATTCTTTACATAGAATACTTTAGCAGATATCACCCTGGGTAACAAACTCTTGTACAGCATTAAATCCAGGGAAATCATGTTCTGATATTTGATTGATCCAAAGAATTTCTCCTTGTAGGCTATCAAACAAGTTGTCTGGCTTCTCTATCAGAAAAGTTTCTATTGCCTTCTTTCAACAGGATAAGGTAAAAACAGCTCATATGCCTGTCTGTCATAAATTATATTTAATTTTTTCCCCAGCAGGATCAACACCTGCTCACAGTGTGAGTCTTTCAGAAAAACACAGTTGTCTTGTTTTAGTGGCACACAAAGATTATGAGCTTGGATGTGAGTCAATAAAGGAGACTGTAAACGTTTGTATTTTTGGAAGAAAAAAGAAAAGCTGACCTTCTTTTAGAGTGCCATGGTGTGTGGGTGGTCGAAAATAAAGTTTTATTTCAAAATTATTTTTAGAAGGAAAATTTATCAGAAAAACTTCCATAATTTTAGTTTTTAATAATTTTGTGCTTTTACTTCCCTAGAACTTGTAGAGCAAAGCAGACACAAAGTACTTCTATAACAAAAATAGTTGAAATGTGAAGGACTGGAGTTTTTTAAATTCAAATCCTTCTGTTTACTCTTGCACTCCGTATTTTATACTACTGTAAGGATTCTGTTTGCAAATACATATTACTTTTGCTTTTGTTTGTCTTCTATAATGTTACTACAAAAAATAGCTGATATTGTTTCTTCAGCAACAATTTTATGTTGCCTAGTTAAAATTGCTATATATTCTGCTTTTCCTTCTCTCTACAGTCTTTTTTTTTTTTGTAGAAATATAAGAACACCTCATAGCCTCTGTTTCACTAATAAATGATTTTAAAATAATCTGGACTAAGTTAATATGATTTCATTTACTGGTGTTTGCAGTATTTTACTATAGGAGACATAGCTCAAAGTCCCACCTTATTGTTTAGGTGTCTAAATTTGAAAGGTTTGGAGTTCCTTAGTTCAAAAGAAATTAATTCTTCCTTGAAATGCCCTCTTCATTGGCAAGTCTAACTTTAAAGGCCTCTAGATTCTGCATTTAAAAGAGCAAAGTTCCTGAACTTTCACATTTCCATTATGAAAGTATTTAAATTGTAATGTTTGCAGATCAGCATGAAAACTGGCATGCACCAAAGCATAGTCATTACTTACTCACTATGAATTTTTTTACTTAATTTTTCTCCTAAAGCATCTGAACCCTTAAAATGTAGCTAAGCTATTTAAAATGCTTCAGAAGCAGCACAGTGTTTGTCTTTCAGGATTTAATTGAGGTTATACCAGGTTATAAGCAGGGTTGACTCACAACACACAGAAAAAAACCCCAAAACTATCCATGTAAAATCAAATTTTAGGCTTAAAAAAACAGCTTTAAATCAGCTGCTAGTTACGTATTCATTCTCTAATGAAAAGCAAAAAACCATGAAAACTCAATGTTATGGAGCAAAACACAGAAAATAATTGTTTGAAATCAACAAGCTTTCTTTGAACTCTTTCACATAGAAAGAAAAATGTTTTCTTATAATTTGACTATGAAAACATGGGGTTTTAAAAATTATTTTCCAGCAAGTTTAACACTTGAAGTTGAAGCTTTTGGAGTGCCTACAGTGAGGTCATATTTCACACTCATGGTGTGAATTATCTGAGCTGGATTCTTTTTCTACTTACTGTGAAACTGTACAGAATGAATGCCTGAATCTCTTTCACTGACTACAAATGAGCATAGAATGCTGAAGAAATGTGTGTATTCACAATGAGATGCCCATAGATTATCTCCACCCAGTGTATAAAAAAATAATTTATTTGCAAAACCATGTCTTTTGTAACCTCATCTATTCCCACCTGCTGCTTCTAACAGACCTAGTCTTTTTTATGCTGTTATCATCCAGTTGAAGGGTTTAATGTTTCTCTGAGGAATGCAGTTGACTGGTTTCCTACTTTTTTCCTCTCCCTAACCAATCTCCTTAGAGGATTAAAAACGTTTTCCTTAAAGCACAGTTATCACTATGATCTGTGAAGTAATGGTAACTTTAAACATGGGTGCTCACGATTTTTCCCTTGCAAACCCCATTACAAGTACAATAAACTCTTTTTCTAAGACATTGGTTTTCAAAGGTTTAGCTAAAATACCTACAATTATTGCTGCTAGAATAAAGTTTTTTAACAAGTCTGAATTATCAGAAAGATATATAAAAAAACATTAGAAGGACATCCTTGGCTTGTGTTGGTAAATCCAATGTTAACCACTGCCAAATGACAGGGGTGTTTTAACAACGGGCTACAACTATTGTCACCTCTCAGAGAGCAGCCTCACAGTTACAATTTATAACAGGAAATGTTAGTGGCACCATGAGTGAAAACACATATTCATGAGAAAAACATTCTATTAAGGCAAAGAAGTACCTTTTTCCTGGTAGCAGGTTAAGGAATCAACATACTACAGGTTAAAGCCATAGCTAACATGGGTATTTAGCAAATAAAGGTTATTGGCAGTTACATTTCTGAACTGCAGCCTGCTACAAAGGATCTTGAAAGCTTTTACTCACTATGTCCTGAGGGCCAGCTTAGTTGTAAAATCACATTTGGGATCAAGATGGAATTTTCATATCTACAAAGACTCCTGGACAGTTTTTTTATTCTTCTTTGTGAGGCACAGCTCACTCCCAGGGATCGTGTCAGATCATGAACTTTCTGTTTTGGAAAACTGCAGGCCTCGTTTTTGAGTCATCTATTCTGTGGAGAATACTGGCTTGTGTTTCGACTCATTTGTACTTCAGACATTTAGGTTGCTACAGGCCATTGGAAGCATTCTGCAGCTAGTGTTAAGTAGGGTCAGGTACAACAGCAATTCTGCAGACTTCTGATAGAAGACCTTTTTGCATTGGTCCGTTACTGAGACAGGCTGGTTTCTGTGCCTGTGTCTATACTGAAAAATAGAGAAAAAAGCATCTGCTGCAGACTCTCACACTCATACAGTTCATGGCTAGTTGAAAATTAATTAATTTAGGATAGTAATATTTTTCAGGTACTATTATGAGGTGCAGCTTGTATTTATCCAAAAAAAAGTGGACTACCTATATGAAATAATGTCTGCTAATTAGCCATTCTCTAAACACCCTCAGCATCAATAATACAAACTGCATATGGGGAGAATACAGTGGTGCAGATGATCGGATATAATCTACTTTTTTTCTTTCCTCAAGAAAAGTAGAAAGCAGTATACTTAAATAGCTAATTTTCATTCAGGGATATGTTTCTGCTTCTGTTTTTTTAACCAACATCAGTTATCTTTTCTCACCACCTGTCTCAATTTGGAATTGACAAATATTTCTTGGACTGTTTCAACAGCCTAGTTATAAGATCATGTCAATCCTGTTACAGCCACTGCTCTTATGTTAATATGCTTATGCTATATTAGCATATATTATGCTAATATAACTAATATGTCTTTACTCTGATCATAATATGGACTTTCATCTTTCTTTCTGATTTGAAGAGAGCAAAAAAAGTCAACAAACAAATCAAACAAGTGGTCAGTAATAGGTAGCTGTTGTTTTACATCAGTTCAGCAAACTAGAAGCCTCAGCCAGCAGGTCTCATTCTGTATTGACACCAAGGAAATAAGAGCTTATCCAGTAATATCATGAAAAGGTGTGGGGCTGAAATTTTTTTCCAAAGGCATTATAGATTCTTTACCAGTAACTTCCCACAGTCAGATTCTTGACAGCAAGTTGGCAAAGAGCTGTTGTGATGGGTCAGTGACTTGTGGGACTGAGCCACGGTGTCATGTCACTGAATTACAGCTCACAAGGGTCTTAAAAGTCCTTTTTCAGCAGAACCACACAAGAAATTCAAAGCGAGCTTCTCTCCCTTTTTTGTTCAGCATCTTCCTGTTCAGTTCCTCTGATAATTGTCCATAATTTACAAGTGAGCCTGATTTGTTTGTAGCCTTTAATACAGCCTTTAAAGCATATCGTAACAAATGAGTGAGCAGGAAAAAGGAAGGTAGCATGACAACTACTGTTCACACCAAGAAATTTCAAAGGCTTTATTTTTTAAAAAAGAAAGATGTAAGCCATGGCAGGACTATTAATTACTAGGTCTCTTGCCTTATTTGTTTGACTGAAGCCAAGTAACAACATTTTTGTCTTGCCAGGAGTTTTGATGGATGAGTATCATGTAAACAAATGACTAATTGGTCTCACGTTGTAGAGAGAGAGAATGAGGCTGTCAGATTACTTTATAGGTAATGGGAAGACAGATACCCTTATGGAGCAAATTAACCCCTTTGCCCTCCAGGGTATACATTTAAGTGAATCAGACATTTCTAAAAATATGTCTTTGAAACAATATAAGAATTTAATTGTGATTACTTCAGATATAGCTGAGGTATGGGTGTCAGAGCTTTATATGCTATGTAATATTGATTTGATTGTCCTTTTAGGGTTTTAAGGGAATGGAGAGAATGTTGTAATGAATGAAATTTTATGGATTTTGGAAGATTGTCTATTGTACTTAAGCCATTAAGTCCATGATGGGATTGAAAAAGGAACCTCTTAAACAGGCATATATGTCTGTAAATTACTGTGACATTTGAAGGTAGAATGTTAGCTGAGCTCATTACATTTTTGACACTGATGTCTCATAAGGACTTCAGTCTGTTGAGAGAGCTACAGCAGTGTCTGTGAGCAAAAAGCAATTAGCTAAAAAACTCAGTCCTGATTTTAACAATACTAACATATTTCTGAGGAGTGTAGCACCAGTCAGATAAGTGACACAGATTTGTAGAGAATTTATATGAAAAAATAACTTAGCAGCTTCTAAAAGGGCACAATACATTGAGGTTACTTAAAACAGTATTGGGGGAAGAAAAGAAGAGTGGAATTAGGGAGTTACTTTACATTATTTGAATTGTAAAAAGGAATTTAGTCCAGGCAAGAGACATAGAATTAAATAATTTGTGGCGAAACAATCTTTCACGTACTTAAATGCCAGAGTAGCAGTTTTGTATTCATGGAACTCTGAGCTAAGACCTTTTTATCATGGCACCCATTTGGCAGGTCTCAAGCATTTACTGAAAATGCCAAGAGAATTAAGTACAAATGCAGAACTGGTCACTGTTGAATAGGATGTTACCATGAAAATGAGCCAGCATTATCTTATGAAAAGAGAAATTACCTACAATTTTGAGATGACAGTCCTCTGCAGAATTTGGGATTAAAAGAGAATAGTTTTCCTTCTTTAGGTGAGATGGTCATTTTATTTACATAGATGTCAACCCATGGAAGTGCCACTAAAATAAATTAGGAAATATTATTAATACTGGAAGCAGAATATTTTATTGTTTTTCTCTGGAAATAAACATAATGGATAAAAATTACTTGTGTAAAGCATGATACTTTTAGAGTTGAAAAAAAAGTAAACACAATAGCAGCACTGCAAGGAAATTAATAGACTGGGGGAAACCAAAAATTCTAAATCACATAGAATTTAAATGCATTCTAAAAAATATTTTCTCCCCTTTGTTCTTATTTTGCAGGGACTTCTGTTCCAACTGTACAAGAATTTATGCCTCACTTCCTCAGTAATGCTTCATGCAATGCTTTTTTCTATCATGCATGTTTTATTCTCTTTTGATCTATTTTCTTAATGAGAACTGGAGCATTTTTATCTTAAAAAAAGTGTCTGTTCTTCACATTCTTGCAGGGTAGGCAAAGACCTAAGAAGATACATCATTAAGCAGAGTACAAGAAGAACTATACATGTAGCATTTATTTGCTTTGTCTTAGAGATAATTAGTAGGAGGCATTAATGCCTGTTCAAGAAGTCAATGTAGACTATGGTTTTCAAATTCAGACCTAAACTAGAGAAGGACATTCAGAGTTGTAATGTATCTGTATCACACAAATTACAAGATTTAAGTCACAGCTTTTCAGGGATTCAGGTCTTAAGAGCTTGTGACTACACTAGGCCATAATTCCTTTTTAAGTAAACTACCAGCTTTGTATGAGAAGGCAGGTATAAAAACATGACATTCTCAATAAAAAAATAGAGATATGAAACCACAATATTCATCAATATTTTAAAAGTCATGCATATTCTGTCAACTTATTGACAGAATTAAAATTTGGTCTGAAATATTTAGACTTTAAAGCTTGCTTTCATCATTATTGATAATAAAACATAATTTTTGTCATATTTCAGAGCAATTTCTGTTCAGAGGTTTGGAATGCATGAAGATCAAAATCCAAAGAGAGATACTCTAGGACTGAATATTTCTTCTGTGTATCTATTAAGGAGAACTCACAATACTATCACTTGAGATGAGACAATTCTCAATCAGCTGTACAATACTGCCATGCCTAAAAGCAGTAATGGACATACCACCAAACAACAGTGTGTTCCTCTTCCCTGTTATTTATGAATGTTTATCATTAGTTACAATAAATGCATAATTGATAATAAAGAATTGTGTTTCCATTTGTTTGCTTTATCTATAGTCTCTAAAAGCTCTTTGGATATGTGGCAGTATAGCCCAGCTATGTAGGACGCTCAGGAAATGCAGGATATGGCTTTCAACCAACTCCCTGGATAAATCTCCTCTCTCTTTCCTGGAGTAATCATAAAGGTTCTTCATTCAGTGGAAACTACTGAGTATGTTATTTTATTTGTCATTCAAATGTATTTCAGTTTTTCTTCAGATTTTAGCTATGCCTTTCTTGGTTTGAGAAATCTTTTCAAAATAATAATTTTACTAGTTGTTAAAATACATTAAACAGATGTTGGTTCAATAAATAACTTTTGGGGTGTATTTTGTAATTCCTGTGGTTTTATTTATTCAAAATTAGAATTTACTCTCCAAGCCCAATCCGAGCATAAGCTATTGTTTTTACAAGTATAGTATTAAAAATTTTGTTAGTTCCTTTCTGTAAATGCAATAGGCATAGAATATCTTAGGAATTTAAGGAAAAAACCTTCTTCAAAGAGAATATAATAGAAAATTACTGTGGTCTAGCCTATTCTCCTTAGTACCCATATGGAAATAGGTCAACTTTCATATACATCCGTCAGGGGATATAATCACACCTTTTTTTATTCAACCAGTTTGATGGAATAAAAAAACCCCATTAATTTCAGCTTGTTACAACCCAAAGGCTTACCTATGCTTTTGGCATATGGGGTTCCTGACATGAGTCCCCAGAATTATGCAATACAAAAAGAGATGGAGCCTTTTTCCTTTTAGTTTCTCCACTTGGTTACAGCCAGCCTCCCTGCCTCCCATGTTTACGTGTGTCTTTGAGAAGGGGCAGTTCAATGATCTCATGAGGCACAGAGGTGAGACTGACTTACTTTGGCATCTTAAATACATAAAGCCTGTAACTTTGGCATCATATAATATTATTTAGGTAATCTGGGTGAAGTCTATTCCGTTTAAGACTCAGAGAACATATATTTTTTTATTCTTTCTCTGCCTTGAATATTTAAATGCTACATTTATTCCTGGTTTTTTCAAAGTAAAAGGGACATTCTCTTTCATCATTACCTCTTCCTGACTTCTATTTCTCCTTTGTGCAGACTTGTTATTTTCCAGTTCTCCTTCATGTCTTGAGAGAAACACTAAGTTTATGAAAATTCATTCTTATCTCCCTTGGTTAATCTATCTTATATAAAAGTTACCGTCTGTCCCAGCTTCCCATATAATTTCTGTCAGCGGGGCATTGAAGTGTAGTGTCTATTATTCCACTTTCCCCACTATTTATAGAAGCACATTATGGCACCTTCCCCCACCCTCCCTCCCCTCCCATATCTGACATGCATAGTGATATAAACGTCTTTGCTTCATGGCCACGTTTCAGCTTCTCCTTCTGATACCAGACGCTGCTTTTATCAGTACTTCCTCTTGCAGACTAAGTGATCAGCCAGAAGACTAAAGGATTTTGTATTAAACCAGTGATGTGATAAATGGGTTTGGCCTCAAAAAGACCTATTCATCTCATACACTTACTGGAATTTGAAGATTGGCTCATAAGCTGCAATTCCAGACCAATTATTTTAAAAGAACATTAGAACAAATGTAAGTATTCTTTTCATGAAAAGTGATATAAAAGTGGCCATGAGGAAAAAATTCTCATTTTGACATGAAAGAATAAAGAATAAATGGCAAATGCAACTGTGATCTCTGCTGGCAGTAATTTCCTTTGCTGAGAAACATGGCAGCATCAAGTGATTTGTAACTTGAACCATCAATATGGAGGAAGTACAATCTGAGCCAGTCAACAAAAACTCATCATGACACTAGAACACTTATGAAAATGAAAAAGGATTATATATAAGCATGGTTTTTTTGTCTCAGTTATATTAATCAGTCTTTAAAATCACTATATGATGCATTGAGACTTGGTCTTATCTTAGGCAGGTACTATACCCCTGTGGCAGTATGACAGAATTTTTATGTTTGGGTAGGGGTTACATTTCACCAAAAAAAGAAAGTTTTAGCTACATCTGTGGCTATCACTTATGAGAAGAGAACTCGGTGTAAAAAGAAAGTGAAAACTTTCTCTTAAATCCATTTGGAATTTTGCTCTTCTAGTGTTTAACTCCTGCAGTGCATTTTCTAATCATCCAAATCCAGTTTGTTACATCAGGCTTTACAAGGAAAATATTTTGTTTTGAAGGATTAGGAAGGAAGACAGCAACAGACAAAAGGAAGTTGTCCTTTTTTTTCCAGCATAATTTAAAATCTAATCTTAACAATATCTAATTTTACAAAACAACCCTTTCACTTTGCAGAGCTGAAAAATACAGGCAGTGGACTGAAAAATGAGAGCTGGCAGGACATTCACTATTAAACCTGCCAGCTAGCAGAAACCTTTAGCCTAGCAATTAAGCTGAAGTATGACAAAAGCATAGATCAGATTGTTTGCACTTAACTCATAGAAGACAAGCTATTATCTACCATTTCAATTCCAGTATAATAAAAATAATTAATCTAATGAGAAATGATAAGTGAAACAACACAGTTCTGTTTCCTGTTGAAACCATAATTATAAAAAACTCTAAGCAATCATTAAACATAAAATAATGCAGCCAAATTGGATTTTGCAGAGTTTAATCTCTGAAACATTAATGACGACTCAAAGAACTCAAAAACAAATAAGCTTCAGGCTCCATATTAAACTGCATTTTAGGTCCAAGCTGTGACAAAATGAACAAATAATCAGTCTGAAATGACACCTCCTATAATTTCATGTACAAAAAAAAGAGGACAGATTTTATTATTGCCTGTAAATATAATATATATATAATTATTATTCTATAATAAATATATATTACTAAAAATCAAGTCTTACCTACTTATCTATGAATACAAACAGTAAAAAGTAAATAATATCAAAATTACACATTGCAGCACAGATTAAGAATCACTCATTTTTTAGCTCTGGGTAATGCTAGTCACATTACAGGGTAAAATAACCTGAGAAAATGCAGACTAAGAATAAAATTTGAAGGGATGCCTGAGGAAGGCAGATTGGAATTTTGCTACAGAAGCAATTGCTCTACAGGGTAAGTTTTAATGGGTCAAACGTGATATATTAACTGAATTCTGAAGATTTTCACTCCATAAAGAAGATAGGGGATGACAGACATTGCAAGGCCTTGGGTAAAGAAGACTCTTCCAATGGCAGAAGGGAAGATGTTATTTAGAGGCAAAGAAATAAATCTATACATACAAATGGGCTAAGATATACAACATTTATCTATATTTAGAATATGAAATGTTTTATGTCATCTAATAATTGTCTACAAAATTATGAGATTTGTTACTGCCTATCATGAAGAAAATTAAAATGCTTGCTGTATTGAGAATAGGAAGAGCTATAGAGAAAAAGGAATCAGAGTTCAAAGACTAGAAGAATAGAACTAGGTGGTGATTCTGAACAGTTCACTTTCTATGATGTTCCATTTAACAATGATATTGAAGTATTTTCTGCATTTCTATATAATTACTATTCATTTAATCAAAGAAAAAATTAAATTTGTATGTGGAATACTTTTTTTTATGTCAAAGTGTGACCTCCATATCTGGATAATAAATAAGGTTTTCAACGTAATCTAATAATATTACAATCATCTAAAGTATTACTGCTTCCTTATCGTCTATCAGCAATTTTATTAACATTTAAACCATTATTTTACTAAAAATCATCGGTAAAAATATTAAATATTAAATAAGGCTGTTGAGAAACCTTTTCCTAAACAAATAAACTTGTGGTCCCATTTCATCATGATCAACTGTATCTTTCTCTTTGAGCAATCCTTGTGTTTTGTTTTACAAATCTCTACTTTTCCCAGCCTTCCTAATGATGTGTCAGTGTACCAAGGTCTTTATTGATGTCTAGAGAGATTAGATCAAGAATATTTTACTACTGTGAAAAAAACCCAATTATCCTGTCTAAGAATATAGTACCTATACTCAACATGATCTATCTTGGTTAAATGTGTGATGTATTTAATCCCGTCTCATCTAGTTGACTTAATTTTTGGTCAAGTATATTGTTCTAATTAGTTATAGCTTTTTTTTAAGATTATTTAATAGTTTTATTAATTGGAGTAAAAATGTATTTTATGTGAAGTCATACAAAACTAAAATTAAAAAAAGAACAAATAAACCTGCAATGATAATTAGGTGGTAAAGAAACATTTCATTACAAAGATGTTTGTATATACACTTGTATATACACCTATACACCTGTAAATTCACCAAGTATTTTCAGGACAGCATAAAATTCAGCTTAAAAAAGTTCTTTCTTTCCTCAGAGAAAATAACTATACTGTATATTGGTACCAGAAAACACAGAGCTACTATGACATCAGTTTTACTGTAATGCTTCAAAACATGCTAATTTTCCTTTTCTTATATTTCCTAAGCTACAATTTATTAGTTTTCCTCATGCATTGCAAAAATGGTGCAACCTGAATGATGCTGTCCTGGTTTAGGGCAGGACATGCTTAGACAAAAAGGAAAGGTGGCCATTCCACTAGTCCTTTGGAAGTTTCCCTTCTCTAAAGAAGGTCACATCTTTCACTTCCTTTAAATTCACACTTAAGAATCCAAAGGTATATTCCAAGTACAGTTTTCTAAATAATTATTGTTTTCTTTATTCTGTATATGATTTATAGAAATTAGAATGAGAATAATTTGCAGTTGCATTGCTCTTAATTAACTACTACAGAGGGAGATTTAACTGGGGATTATAAATCAAGTTAGTTTCTCTGTAGCCATTAGCATCCTACATTAAGTCTCAGCTTCAAAACAGAACAAAATTATTCTCACCAGCTGGGGCAGTTCTGTAATTGCTTCAATGCGCTGTAGGCACTTTTCCCAGGTTTCCAAACAGCATCCAGGGTAAAACAATACCCAGGGCAAAAATAAGACAGATATTAATCTTACACAAAAAATTTAAAATACAATCTCTAGGCCAAAGTATTATATGTATAAGAATATGCTAATTTATTCCAGGAAATAAATTTATTCTGTAAGTAATTTTTAAAGCTTCAATTTGATAATTATTTCAGCAGTCTCTCTTTGTTTCTTTTTAAATCTTGATTTAACTGTGTAATTGCTGAATTGGAAATTTCCAGTTCATTCTGGCTGACGTGCTATCACCTAAGAGTTTACTAGTAATTGAATTATTGTCATAATGAAATTTCATTTCCACTGTACAATGAAGCCCAATCGAAGAATAAGGAATACCACAGAGCACATCCAATTTTCTAATACATTCTAAACATAACTTTTCATCAGTGTAGCATGTAGCTCAGCTTCTGACTAAGGAAGGAAGCTGTCTGATTTGTTACTCTTGCCCTGAATGATGCCAGCAGTATCACACTTCCATACACACTAAATTATGTATATTTATATTTATTGCTAACAGTTTGGCTTTCAAATATCACAAAACCCATTACTTTCAAATACATTACATTTTGCATACTTTTATTTCTTGATAACATTTTATTTGCTTTTCAAATATGATTAAAATCATTATTAACATCTTTGAAACAGATTAAAAAACCCAACATTAATTCTCTAGGAACTTTATCGTTATTCACATGATCACAGTTTACTGCACTTCATTCCTAATCCAATCATTTTGAAGAGAATCATTCTGAAGGAATTTGTTACCCATGTCATTATACAGCTTTTAATAAGTAGGTTAAACATAATTCCAAAAATAAACTATTGAAAAGTAGGTAAGGCATATGCTTCTAGCAGTGAAAAAAATTTTTACCTTTGGGACTACTTGGTATAAGGGATTTTTAAAACTCTTTACTAGGATATATTTGATTGATAATATTTAGAAAATTTTTATTACATGATTTTTTTTTACAAGATCTGATTACTTGATCAGAATAGAAAAATTTTTATATGAACTTTTCTGTATTCTAGTTTAGTCCTTTTAGAAATAGGTTACAACTGTAGTCAGTTGATTGTTAATGTTAACTATGACATAATTGTAACAGATATTCTTGATTACTCTCTAAAGCTGACTGCAGCTGAATAACTGAAGAAATAGCAATTTCTCCCTCAATAGCTGAAAATGATGAGTCTACTTCAACAAAAATATTCTAAATATTTACATAAGCATATTTTTCATAGAAATCAATATAATATAGAAAATATTATTTAAATATTTATTATTGGAATATATTTAGAGTAACAATCAGACTGTTCATCAAATCCAATAGTATTCAGAGAAGTTTTTTTTATTATATATTTATCACTTTGTTTTCATTTTGTTTCCATGTGGTTTTTGTTTTTTTTTTTAATTCTGGCACTGATTACCTCAGTTTATTTCCCATTTCTAGTTTTATCTTTATATATATTAACATTTTTTATTAACTGATACATACAGCAAGATCTGGCCTCTGAAAATTTGGATAATATTTCAGCAATAGGAATGTGCAAGCTACAATTTTCACCATTCTTTTCAAAATGTTGTAGTTAATTCATTTTCATTAGACAGATGATATCTCTCACAGCTGTAGCAAAAGTTTGGCATAAAGAGCTTTTTTTTTACTAGTTTGTTTCTAAAGCTGCATATAGCCAGAGGGTTATAAGGAAAGCACTTTCAAATTCAGCAAATAAGAATCCAAACTATACTCAGGGGAAAGTAATGTGTTGTAGTTCCATAGTTACAGATGGTGCATTTACTAAGTAACCCAAATTCTTTTGAACTAAAGACTGTTAGAAATTTAAATCTCAAGTGAAAGAGTTACCCACTAGGATACAAAAATAAAGTGTAGGAAACCCATTTCCACTTTTACCTAATAAAAATAATAATAGTAAGAGCATGGACCTGAAAGGTGATCTACAACAATACTGACTAGGTAATCCTAGTATCTCAGAGAAATGTGCAGAAAATCTCACAGTAACCAGCAGCCAGCACTGTGTGGAGGGGGACACCAATACTGACTCAACCAGCCTTACTCCCAGCCTGTGTCATTTCTCTCTTGGTCAAAAGAGTTCTGTTAAATCAATTTTACCATCAGCAATGCTACCAATTTTTCAGACCAAAGTTAACTGTACTATGATTGCTGTGGGTATTAGGGACAGGGATTTGAGACTGCAGCTGGACATTGCCCTCAAGAGCAGCTTGGTGCAGCAAGGGATGCCCTTGTGGCAGGCATTGCTCAGGTTTCTGCTAAATCCTAAAATGTGAGTGCATGGGGATTAGACTTGGCAAAATATTTGGGCAATAAATTATGAATAGGATGAGAAATAAAAACTCCCTGATTCCCTAATAGGAAGCATTGTTGTGGACTTGTTCCTTTCTATGATGTTATTTCATGAAAAAAAAAAAAAAAATACAGAAACTGGAGGAAGAGAAGGGTAATCTGGAAAAACACACAAATAATTGAAGTGTTCCCACTGGGAACCAGAAGTCTTGGGTGGGGGTGCATAGTCCTCTTCCTCCTCCAGTAGTGATGAGGGGGTTTCATTGCCTCCCCAGGTATAAGCAGCTTAATCACAGTAACTAAAGAGAGCAAGGGGAGGAGAAGGCAAGCAGGTCTGTGTCTGGGGCTGTGCAAGGAATGTGGCTGGAGGAGTGCAGCTCCTGCCACGGAGCCTGAAGGGCTGCAATGGTGCCTCAGCCCCTGCTCATGTACCCTGCTGGCATTACACAATCTGGTTGTTTGCATATTCTGAGTAAGAGGCACAGGATAAATACCAAGAAGATATTCTCAATAGGTCAAAACAACATAAAATGCTTTACTGACAACTTTAAGAAAATCAGAAACCTTTGGCAAATTCACTCAACATATAACATTTCTCAAAGCATTAATTTAGCAAACTTTAAGCCCATTTGAGTTTAAGTTATTCAAAAATTCCATGAAATCATTAATTTTAAAATTTAGCTGTGGTGGTTAAGTGAAAAGGCTACATAAAATCAAGTTTTATGAAGAAAGCCTGTCTGGATTACTGATTTTCTCTTTACAACATAACTGAGACACTATGTTCAGTCTTTAGACCACTGAGGTATACTGAATATTCATTAGACTATGATATATGCAAGGGTATTTAGAATATTTCCGCCCCTGGAGACAGTATCTAGATTAGAAAACTCTAGCATGTTTTAGCAATTCCCCTCAAATTTACATTTTGTACCTATTGAGAGACTCATCTATTAATTCAAGGCAAAACTGTTTACTGTAGTCACTAGCTTTTCATGTTTCTGCTCCAATGTGAAACAAAAGAGCTGAAATTGATAGAATTTACAACATTGTACACTTTAAACAAGAAATCTTTTTTTTTTTTTTTCTCTGACTGCACACTGCTAATAAACGACAATGTTGCTCAACAGAAAAACTAAATTAATTTTGTGTATAGTATATTAATCAACATGGGAGATTCATTTTATTTAATAAATTCCAAATGTTCAACAAGTCTGTTGTGATGAATTCTAAAATCTATTAGAAAAAAATTTATTGACTAAGTGGTAGGTGTATAGATAGAGGATAAAATGGGAAGTTTACTTGAGATTTTTTTTGATGGGTTAAGAGTAAAGTATTTGCTGTCATTGCAAAACAACATTAGCTCCAAAGAGAAACAAACTGTTTTTCCATGTCTGAAATCACCTGATTTGTTTTGTAAATATTTAATTTCAACTAAATTTATTAAAAAATAAGAGGTGTTAAATTGAATAAAATACTGTGAATGAGAGGAAAAATAGCAAAAATTTTCTGTCATCTCTTTTCCACAATCTGTTAATGAACTCGATAAAGTCAGAGATAATCTTTTAGTAAGGGAGAAGATGAAAATAAATTATATACCTATTGAATATCTTTTTCCTGCTTTTCAATGAATATATCCATGGAAAATAACAGTGGTGGTTTGTATTCACTTGTTTCTGATGAGTCAGCCTTGGTGAAAATCTGAGCTTCTACTTAACCACCTGCTCACTCTCTTTCTTCAGCAGGGTTTGGGTAGAAAATAGAATGGGAATGGCAAAGCAAAGGTAGACATATAGAAAATGAGATTGCTGCTAATTATTCTCTTGGGAAAAAAAATCAATGTGGGCAAAACAAACTTAATTTATTGCCTGTTAATTTTTTAATCATCATTTCAAGTAGAAGTAGGCAAAAAAAATTCAGCACTAAATCAACACCTGTCTTCCCCATTTTCTCAGGGTCTGCTTCACTCCCTCACCCCTCAAGTGCAATAATTTTGAAAAGAGTCAGCTACACTGCAGTGTCTAAACATCTTTTGACAGAAATCTTGAGGGTAAAAGGGTGGAGATGCCCAGTGTTTCACCTTTAGTTAGACCACATATTTCTGAGAAGTCAAAGTTCAGACTTAACTGTGTTTTGGGAGGTACTATTATTGCTTCTTGACAATTTCTCAAATTCTTGACACTTGGGGTTTTATTTTTGTTGTTGTCGTTGGTTTGGTTTGTTTTTGTTTTGTTTGTTTGCTTGTTTTTTGTTTTCTTTGTTTTTTGTTTTTTGTTTTGGAGAGGAGGGTGTTGGTTGGTTGGTTGGTTTGATTTTTTTAATTAAAAGAAACCTAGGCAACATTTCTGGTAACTAGCCTGATAATCGTCTACTGAACTCAGACGTCTAAAGCAGGAAAGATATTGCCTCTAAGTTGCTAAAGGGAGCTCAGACAGGAAAGGAGGGCAGTTACATTTAATATTAGCGGAGTGCTTAAATTCTGGCAGTTAGCAAATGAAATGTCTTAGTACATCTAAAAGCCTGTCTCTAATTTTAATTCTACCCTCACTGAAGTGAATTATAAACCTCACAGGGCTCCCTAGTGTGTTCCAACAAACTTATGAATGATTCATTCCATGTGTTTGTGTTTCTCATTTTTCCTACGTCAGTTTTGATTTGTTTCCAAGTCTTGTCTTGCTTTGTTGTGATGGTTGCTTTTTGGAACAATGCTATTTCCTCTTGCCGGATTTATTTTCTTTTCTGTCTGATTTTATTTATTTATTTCTGCTCTTTTAGCTTCACTAATGTTCAAGGGCTCCACACAATGCTTCATGATGCTTCATAACTTTTGTGATCTCATCTGTGGCTTTTCTAACCGATCAATAAAACATTATTTCTGCCCAGCACACAACAAAACCTAACATTTGTTTAAACCTCAAGGAAAGGCTATATCTAATGGGTCTTACAAAAGACATTTCAGCTGTTACAGACTTGTACAATTTAAACTTTTGAAAACTAGTTCTTTGCCTTTTATGCTGTATCAAAAACATCCATGCAATCCCACAGTAAAGAATTTAAAACTATCACACATAAAATATGTCAATATCTTAAGCTTGGTATTTTCTTGCATGTCAAGATATTCAGTATTAATAGGTGGAAAACAGAATTCCTCTGATAGGCCTTAGTGCAACATTTTATTCTTTTCACATATAAAAATGAGAAAATACTTCCTTTTACTATATTTTCAAGATGCAATTCCTGATTTTCCTTTGGGATTTCTTGGGGTTTTTAAAATCTCTATACACTATTAAAGTTTTTTGTTCCTCTACTGAGATTTCATTGATAACAATAGAATACTTTTTTCAATACGTAATATTTCCTATTTATAGATTTCTTAAGGGCTTAAGAGGGGAAACCAAAGGGAAAAGTTTGGAAAGTTCCCTGTTAGCATCAGGGTGCTTGTATTAGAAGTCTCTAATTTGACCAAAACAGAAACTAAAAAGGCTCTCTCCAAAATCCCAATTGTTTAACTTGCTAAACATGGATTTTGAAAGTGGGAGCTATATGACTGCTTTTTTTCACTAAGATTTTAATGTAGCTCATATATCTAAAAATATTGATGTATTTGAGAATTCAAATACCCAAATTAGTATTTTAATAAAATTATTTAGATATCTCTAGAAATTAATGTAAAAATTAATTGGACCCTAATTTTAAAAAAGTATTAAAGGAATATTAAAAGCAGAAAATAAACAAAATTTAGTTCACTCACTGACCTACAAGGGAAATCTGATCATGAAAACATATGTATGCAGAGAAATTATATTCCTGTTCTTTTATCAATTAATTTATTCGCAGCTCAATGCCCTAAATATAACAATGCAAATTTTTATTGAGCTTCTCAGTGTGTGAAGTAGGTACTTAATGGCCATGCTGAAAGACAAGAAGCATTATTTTAAGATAATCTTATTTACAGTCACAAATGAACAAACCACATAGATTAAAAATGTCATAAGAAAAAAGGCCAAGCTGTTAAGTTAATGAAAGGAGAAATGAGGTCACCTGAACACTTGTTCTATTGAAGTAAATTAATGCATAACAAATATAGAAACTGTCCATCCCATCCTTTTTATGAGCTGGAGGTGAAAGAAGACAGATGCACACTCCTTCTGCTCAGAGCAAGCAAGAAAGATGGGATAATACTGTCTTTCTCATTGAGAAGTTGTGTGAAAATTAGTCATTTCCTGCCAAACAAATCAGATTAGGTCCTGTGATCACTAAATTTGAGGATATTTTCTCCCCATTTGACTTGCCTACATTTCTTTCTCAATATAGGTTGTTCATAGGCATTCTACATTTTTGTCTACAGAACAATAAATCTTAATACCAAAGTCACTGGGAGTTCTTGGCACAACAGTTTCAAGATTTGACCTTAGAATGAACCTTAATGAAACAATGTATTTCCTGGTGACCAACATGGACTAGCTGAGGATCCAGTCCCTCCGGATCACTGCAGAATGTCCAGAATCTAAATGTAAATGTAGCCTGGGAGGCTACACACCCATTTTACATCCTAAAAATGAGATCCAGAGAAATGAAAGAAAGATACATGAAAACTTTGGTCTATATGACAGATATTTATGGATGCACTAGATTACATTCTACTAGATTAGATCCAATGAAGTACTTTAGGTTTTTTCCTACCATATAACTTCATGCAGATGTTATAGGAGATAAAGAAAAGTCTTCAGTCTTGCTGAAGATCTTTTTAAAGAACATTCTTCTACGGAAGTCTGAATAAAAAGTATCAAAACTCACTATTTTCTAATGCTGATTAAGAAAATCTTTGCTCATTAATTAAGATGTGCCCCAGCATGGAATTTGTGAACACCACAGTTTGCAGATTTTGAGGTAAACTTAGTCTAAATCTATTACTCGGTTCAAGGAACAGACCTGGACTTTTCTAGGAGCTCTCATGAAACTGAGGCCTTCTTATCAGTAAGGCTGATAATATATTTAGAAGAGCTTGCTCTTATATGGTGGAATGTAAATAATCCATTCCACTCTAGACTAGACTACTAGTGACTGATCGGGTACACTCCAGGCTTTTATTGTGTATGACATATATTCATAAAATACAGTCAGGCTTTTACTTAGCTTCCACCAGTGCAGGATATTTTATCTCTTAATAAAATTACTGTTATGAGAAATCTACATAATATTGTTGAGGAGAGAATTTTTCACTGGTCCTGACATTATGCCAGAGTTTCAATATAGATGTTATATATGCATAAATTCACATTTAATTCTTTATGTGGCTACTGTTCAAAGACTCATGAAGTATTGGATAGAAAAGGGTTAGGTTGGGGACATTTTGGTGTTTTGTTTTGGGTGTGGGAGGCTGCGTATTTTATTGGCAAGTGAAATAAGATCACCTAATATCAGGAACTTCAAAATTGATTAAAATAAAATATAAAAATTTTAAATATGTATTTTAATAGTTTAATATGATCCTGTTAATACTTTAACAGAAAGCATCTTGACCTGGGGATTAAGTGAGAAATGTGACATGGAAATAAAACCTAACACAATCAAGTCCTAAATTTATCCATGTATAATTCTGCATGATTGTAATCCCTCTTCATTAAATGCAACTCTGGTCATTTTATACATTCTCCTTATTAAATGAAATTTAGAATTTACACTGATATACTAAAACTTAAATTATAATTGAAGTATAATTTTTTTCATTTGGGGAAACAAGACAGACTAGCATCATGTGAACAAATAGAAGCTGCTGAGGACTTATATAATGAAAAAACTAATATTGCTTGTAAGATATTTTGCTTTAAGATTTGGAGCAGAAAGATATCCATAAGAAGATTAAAAAAGTAAGGAAAGTACTTTATATCTTTGTTGAATTGTAAACTAATGGTTGTGTACATTTCAAATGATTAATCTGAATAAAAAAAAAAAAAATCAGGTCTTTTACAACTCTTCTGTCTTTTCGTATAGCTTGACGATATTTTTCGATGAAGAGTTATTTGGCTGTGAACATTGTGCTTACATCCATAAATCTCCTTGTGGAGAGCTTTGTTCAGACATGGCTTATGGAAAAAGGCCATGATCACATACAGCTGGTTAAGAAGTAAAAGGCAGCTGTAAGCAGCAAGTTCTCAGGCTTTTTCCTTAAAAAGAATAAACACTGTGTCCTTGGCTAAGTGATGAGAAAAACATGGTGGAAAACATGGAGGCCTTGAAGGGTGCTCAATAACAAGTCAAGCAGGATGAGGAAAACAAGTATTAGCCTCAGCAAGAAACCACAGGTATTAGCAACAAAGGAGGGGTTGGCATGTAATCTGTAACCAATGATGAGCTCAGGTTTTGCAATATGTATGAGATTAATTAACACTACTATAAAAGTGTGTAAGCTGGATCAATAAATCGGAGATCGATGCTCATCAATCGGATGTGTGCTCATCTCCCTTCACTTTCATCATCTCCTCCTAAAATTTCTACTTTTACTTAGAACAAAATAGGTCCTTGCAGTGTTCAATGAATGGAGCAAGGGGAGAGCAAGCGGAGGAACATGAGCAGTTTTGTACATAAGAAGGCTAAGTGAGTGACCCCCAAATTCTCTGGGGTGCCATGTTCACACCATGTTGGAAAAGAAAATGTGAGCACTGAGAAGCTGGCTGCAAATCAGCATACTGCTGTTCTTGAACTTCAGGTGGACCTGCTGCCTTGGTCTTGAAATCTCACTGGCTCTTACACATGCTCCTGTTCACATACTCCCAAATACAGGTTTGGCATGTTTTTCTATTCAGTATAAAGATTTAAATGTTCAATCTCTAATTGTTATCGTATAGCTGGTCAGTACAATTTTTATTCCCATATAGGTAACTTTCTAAAGACTATTCTTATATCTGTGTTTATGTGTATGAATGTGCATATATGTATATATATAATTATACCTAATTATTTTCAAGGTACCTACACAGTATGGGAGCAGTAACTGCCATCAACTTGCTCTAGGAATAATGGCTGCCTGAATACACCAAGAAAAACCTAATATGAAGGTATTGTTTCTTTAAAAGTGTGTTTTCTTAATAAAAGTTAAATTGCAAGGTGAGTTGAAAGCTCCAAAAGAGGGTTATACTCACCATTTTGATCGTTGTAAGTTTGCAATTCAGAATTAAGCTAGTGTGATTTGTACAGGTTTAATTAACTACAATGCAAGGGCACTGGAAAGGTTAATTAAGATCTACCTCCTATGACTGTGAGGAAACACTTTATGGTAAGTATTTAAAGAAGTTTAGTTTCATTAAGAGCAAACAAGCTCTTTATATTTAGTAGTTTGATATTTAAAATAAAAAGCTTTTCTGATTTACTTGAAAGCCTGATAACCATAAATAATACAGCAACAGAAGGGAGATAAAACCATATTATTTGTAGTGTTTCAGCTTGATTCTTTATATAAGTTTCAAGATATTTACCCTATGTCATTTAGGCATTGGTTGATCCTTTGAGTGATTTTTATAGTGATTAAAGTAGGCTGGTGAAACAAGACCAAAATAGATTCCTTGGCACTTCACCAGCAGGGAACAAAAGTGTATGTCAAATATACAGCTTTTCATGTTTGAAAAAATTCCTTTCAAAGGTGACTTCTTTCACAAATAAAACAATAATTAATCAGCTAATTATTTTTCTGGCTAGCCTTCTGAATGGCTGGGAAAATGCCTTTTTGTCTAAAAATTGTTTTCTTAAAATTTACAAAAATAGTAGAAGAGAATTAATGAAAGAATATTTGCATTATTTATTGACATACTACTAACTATACATAACATACATTATTTATTGACATACTACTAACTATACATAACATCTATGCTCTGAGTCACTTGCAAGCACACATTTGGGGGTAACCAACACAGTATTAAATTGATTTTAAAGTTTTTTGTGTTATGAATAATATCCACTTTGTGGAATGATGGTGTTGCAAGATAAGATACTGATATATTACTCCAAAGTTTGATTTATCTTTTGAAAACACTTTAAAATACTGCATCAGATTGTGAGTCCATTTTGTATATTTAACACTTCTGCAGTATATGGATTTATAGTGAAGTTGTCTAGATGTTCTCCAAAATCAGTACCCCTAAGTTAGCATTTGGTACAGTGGGATTCATTTGCTTTATTTGAACAGTCTAACTAACAGGATGAGATGACTGTGTCCCAATATTGCCTAATACTGAGAATAAAAAAAAAGGCACCTCTGTATTTGATCTAACAAGTTTCCCACATTTCCCTTTATCTTGTGCTCTTATTTGTGAGTTTGACATGTTGGATTCAAGTTGAGAAGCTAATATTTTTCTAAAAATCTGTCTGAAAACATATAGGAATTCTCCTTCCACATTTCTACACCAGGAAATGATTGTTAAACAATGAGAGGTGTAAAACCCTGGAGCAGATTGCCCAGAGAGGTGGTAGACACTTCATGTCTAAAAACATTCAAGGTCTGATTGAACAGTGCTCTGAGCAACCTGATCTAGTTGAAGATGTCCCTGTTTATTGCAGGGAGTTTGGACTAGATTACCTTTAAATGTGCCTTTCAGCTCAAACCCTTCTCTGATCATACAGGAAGATGGCAGCTCTATATGGTTCAATTTATACAGGTCTATCAGAAGTCTCCTTATCAAGAGTGTAAGAGTAGATAGAGTGTTGTAGTGTATTCCTAAGTTCTTTGTATTATGTTCTCA
>JAHXMQ010012338.1:84660981-84685417 GCA_020466415.1 Ammodramus savannarum pratensis | reverse complement strand
CCCGGACCAGTTGGGGGGAGGGGCCGATTGGATCAGCTTTTTTCCCACAGGAGATCCTTTGGGGAATTCTTCCCCAAAGTTGCTCTAAACCTGGACATATGTATATCAATGAGAGCTCCCTTCTCCAAACCTTCTCTTTTCTACGTTAAACAGTACCAACACCCTCAGCCTTCTTAATCATCTCTGTGAAGTTGGGTGTGACCTCACCAGTGCAGAGCAGAAGGCCTCACAGTCCAGATTAGTGTGCTAGGATTTGTGTCATGGATTTGAAAGTGAAGTGCTACCAATTAGCCAAGTTTTGTCTGCTGAAATGGCTGCTAATAAACCCAAAACTCACCTCAGTCTAGACCAGCAATTCAAGCACAGCCTACAGTAAAAGCCAGTTACATTTTCTAGTTACCCCCAATTTGACCTTTAAGTCCTACAAAGCACCATGCTCTGGGTGTCCAAGCATTCTCTGATGTGCCCTTTGGAAGAAAAAAAGCACTTCCTTTGAGAGACTGACCTCGACTCTCCTGAAGACACATAGATTGTACTGAGCACTGATGTCGATGGATTCAGCGCTAGAAGAACAGCAGTCAATTTTTCTGTAATAGGGTAGTGATTTGACTTGAATCCAGACCTTTGTCTGTTCATTTGAGTTTATGAATCTTGTATTTCTGATTCCATGAAACCTACGTTTAATAACTGACATAAAGGATGCTGCAAATCAACTCTTTAAATCAGGAGATCAGAATATTTTAAGAGTGTTAACACAAGTAAAATATGAGCAAAAGCCATTTGAGATTAATGAAGAGCAGAAAGTAACAGCAGATTTTTGGGCCAAATATTTCTTTTGCAGATAGGAAAATAAAAATGAAAAGTATGCACCTTTACATTTGCTGATTCATGATCTTTTATTGATTGATTTAAATAGAACTGGAGTGAGACTATATTTTTTGTAACCACTAAGAGAAATTTGACATCTAATCTTTAATGCCATTTTTCCAATTATGTTTTAGAATGAGAATGCATTAAAGTATCATCCAAGAGAAACTTAACTGCAGGAATACTGCTATTTTTGTGAAATCACATACAGAAAAAACTGGGATAAAACCTGGAAATGAAATGGGATAGTCTGAGGCAGTTAGAGACCTTGGATAACATCTAGCTTTTGACCTGTAATTATGCATTATTTCACTTGTTCAATTTTCTGTAAAGTCTCTGACGGTAATGGAAAATTATGTCAATTATCTAGGTATTATTTTCTCTCCTTTGGCATATAAGGGAGGACAGTTTCTTTTAGAATATTTTAAAGATCCCTAAAAAATTAGAGAAGGGGTGGTAATTATTAAGTTCTAGAACACCTCATCTCTTTGATGGCACTCATCATTCTCTGAAAAATGAAGAATTTACTGAGTTTCTGGTTTGCAATAGCTGTTTAACAGATATGATAAGAAAATATGGTAGCTACTAACAATTAAAAATTTGACAAATACTTGAAAAATGAAAACATAGTTTAATAATATATATTTATACAGCAAGGATTTAGTTTAAGTAAGTTCCCATTTTAAGTGTTAGGCTCTCAAAACTTTTATATAGCAATGGCAAACTAATAGGATATTACCATCAAAGAAAAATATTGAATTATAATTTTTAACAACTGAGAACTCTAAGAAATTTAGCTTATCCACCCAGATATTTGCAAAGTAACTGAATACTAAAATGTGTCTTGAAAATGCAGAAAGTTACCATAAAGAGTTTTTCAAGTATTTATAATGACCAAAATCTGTCTTCTTCAACATGACTATAGCTATGGCAATTTCTCAGACTAGGAAATAGCAAAAAGACATTTTTCAAAATCAGCATTCCCTCTCTTCACTAATAATGTCAGATATTTTCATCCAATTAATTTAAATATACTGCACGAAATATTCAAACAGATTTTTTGTTTGTTTTTTTTCTCTGATTTCCATGAAGTCAAGAAAAAGTGTCAAACAAGTACCAAGTCCCCTTTCATCAACATTTCTTTTGTTAAGTCTTACAAGTGATGTGTCTTTATCACTGCACTTTTCAGCTCTTCTCCCAGCTGAAAGCAATGCATTGGCTGAAAATCCAATTATGTTCAGAAAAATTATTCTATTCTCATAGTTGCACTATGGATATTCCCTTCATAAGTGTTTGGTTCATAGCGAGAACGACCATACACTGAATGTCTTTTACCACAAGATGTTGCTTAAACTTCTCCAAAATAGGAATTACATTATGGAATGCTGCATCCAGGTTTTGAGCCCCCAATGCAAGCAAGGCTTTGACCTGTTGTGACGAGTCCAGAAGAGGGCCACAAATTTGATCACAGGTTGGAAACCCCTCTGCTATGAAGAAAGTCATTCAGGCTGGAGAGGAGGAGACACATTCCAGTACCTAAAGGGACTTTAAAGAAGGCTGGAGAGGGACTTTTTATGAAAATATGTAGAGAAAGAACAAGGAGGAATGGCCCAAACGAAAGAGGGTCATTTAGATTAGATATAAGGAAGAAATTCATTACGCTGACGGTGGTGAGACACTGGAACAGGTCGTTCAGAGAAGTTGTGGATTCCCATCCCTGGAGGTGTTCCAGACCAGGCTGGATGGGGCTTTGTGCAACTTGGTCTAGTGTAAGTCTCCCCATCCATGGCAAAGGCATTGGAACTGAATGATCTTTAAATTGTCTTCCAACCCAAACCTTCTCTGAATTGATGAGTCTGTGATAATCAATTTGTTCATGAGAAAGTGCGGAACATTCATCATTATAACACTGTTTGGGATTTACCATGGAAAACATGAAAGGTTACGTTTTATATTCTTATCTAATGGTAAAGTAAAGAAACGGAGCAAATTAAAATATGCTGTCATATTCCATATCTAAACAAAAGAGAATTTAATAAGTGCATAAAGTCTGTGATTTCCATTCATCTTCAAAAACCAGTCAATTCAGCTATAGCACAGTTCAACGTTTCCAGGAAGTCTGATCACCTTCAAAAGTTAAAACTTGGCAAAAGACAAATTTCACTTGCAAAAGATAGTACTTAAATTTCAATGGCCTTAATGAAAACTGAAGAACAGAAGTGACAAAAATGTTTTTTAAGATGATTTATTGTTGCCATTTGATCCAGACTTTGCATTAATGGTTTTGTTGTGATATACAGTTTCGGCTTTGTAACAATAGAGACTGTTGCATCCAATGCATGTTAAACATCTGCAGCATTACAAAAATCATCTCACAATATAAAGATATAAGAAAACAGGTTTTTTAAGTTATAAAGTGCAGAGGAAGAACAAAATGTCATAATTTATTTTAAACTTTATTTCTTACATAAGATTAAGTTCCTCTGCTCCATATTACAAACACTGTTTCTTCTTTGACATTCTGTGAGATCTGTGTTTCTGAGGTGAAGGGTTACTTTTTCTAGCAACAGGGACACCCTCCACTAGATCTGGTTGTTCAAGGCCTTATCCAACATGGCCTTGTGCAACACTGCCAGTGGTGAGGCATCCACAACCTCCCTGGGCAACCTATTTGAATATCTCAACACCCTCACAGTAAAGAATTTCTTCCTGTTATTCTAAAAAATGTCCCCTCTTTTAATTACCCATTACTCCTTGTACTATCACTACAATCACTCCATTCATTATCACAATCCACAAGACTTTTGTTGTATTTTTCCCCTTATCCTGTTTATGAAGAGGGAGTCATAAAGGTGCTTGGTGGGCATGTGGTACCCAACGCAGTTCAATCCACTGTAGATACTTCATCACATAATACAAAACTTCAAGTGTCAAAACAGCTGAATTCTTGATTTTTAGACATTGAAAGACCTTGAATTAAGAAATGAAAAAAAAAATTTTTGAGATCAGCTTGATTAACATTCAAATCCATTTCAATCTACCCTAATGCTTTAAAGTTTTCAATATTTTCCTTTCTGAAGGGTTTTGTCTGTTAGGCAACTATAAAACAAACAAAAAATGGCTGCAGTATCACATGTTGTAATCTCATATTCAGCTAAGCAAATTAGATCATCTATTAAGAAAAAAGAAATTAATGTACAAAGGTGTTAACATTGCCTATTGTTTTGTAGTGCACAGTGTTTGCCATAGGAAAGTTTTTCTTCTTAGATTGGTAAAACATAAAAATAAACAAATGTGAAACAGCAAATTTAACTAAAAAAATAGTTCTTGTCAAGAATACACTTCTCACTATAGCCAAAAACATGTGTTGGTATACTTTTCCACTGTTATTAAAAAAAAAAACCTAAAATTTTTAGTGTCCTTGAGGTTGGACATGCAAGTTAAATAGGCCAAATAAAAGACTTGAAATATGATGGTAATTTTCCTATAAAATTCTGCGTGTAAATAAGATTGAATTCTATAAAACTTGAAAATTTTCCCGTACTTATCATGTTTTTGTTTGGTTGGTTTTTTTTAATAACACCTACTGAGTTTTAGGATTTCTTTGCCTATGCACCTAGCCTAGAATATTGAAAAATATTCACTCTTGAAACAGGCTAGTAGCTCTGCCTTTGTTTCCCTGTAAGATTTATTTTACATAAGTCGTTGAAGGCTAAGCTTTATCAGAACTTTGCTCATTTTCTCTATATGGGTAATAACAAAATGGTACCTGGTTTATTCTCTGAAAAGCCATTAATTAAAAAAAAAAAAAAACATCTATGATGCCAGTCAAAGCTCCTTATTCCAATGTGATCTTCACGTGGATCACTGTTTTCTTTTGGCGACTAATTGCAAATAGGATTGAATGCCACAACCCATGTCTTAATGTCATAAAGGTTAATAGATTGGTTGGGGTTTTTTGATGTCTAACTATGCTGTTTCAGTTTCATGGAATGTATCCGACTCTTCTTTCTCAGTTAAAGGCCTGATTCACAAAAAATAAAATTAGGAAAAAATTTCTTTTTAATTTACTTCCCACTAGAAATGAGTATGCATGTTTGAAATGTTTTCTTGATTTCAGTCATTTAATCATTTTGTTTACATGCAACACTGACACCACAGTTTGTGTCAGAAAGGCTCTTTCAAAATAATGAAAGAATATTTAGAATATTTCCAGAGAAATTTTTTAAATTTTTTATTTGGTTGTATATTTCTTGTTATTTTTTAATGTGATCATATATTCTTTTTCAGGTTGAAAATTTTACAGTATTCAAAAAGAAAGAAAAATATCCTTTCAATACTAAATTATATTTAGACAACATGTATTTTGTTTATAAATCATCTTCCTACTATATTCAAGATTTATATAGTTTAAAGTATTTAAAAGGAAGAAAGGACATTTTTTCTTTAGATATCATGATATTTAGATAATTAAAATAACATTGACAGGGACCTTTGCCTTGAACTATAGAAAAGATATTTTAGGAAAAAAATGCCAAAGCCTATTTTCAGTAATTGTAAGCAGACACATACTGACTCTTTGGTCATATATTTCTCTAGATATTTATTTTGTATCCTGTATATGTAATAAACACGTGATCAAAACAGCAATATTGATTTTGCTCAAAATATGAAAGACATTAATCTTAAAGCAAATATCAAAGGTTTATCAAGGAAAAAGAAACTGCTTCTAAAAATGACAAGCATCTAGAAATTTGGAAATGAAATTAAAGCTGGTCTTGTCATTAATAACAGCTGACAAGGGAAAAATAAACTATGTACTAAAAATATTTAAAGAACAAGGTGACTTTAATAGAAAGGAATTGTGGAGAAGGCATGATAATATAACTGAAAATTTTCAAAAACACACAAAAATTTCCTGAAGAGCAGGGAAGAAAGAATATTTTCATTCCTACTATAAAGAAATATTAAATATAGATAAATAAAGAATATTTAAGTAACAGATTTCTATTTAATTTTTTTAAACTAATGATCTCAAAGTGTAAAAGGAATTAAATGTGATTACAGCATTTTCATAACTAGAGATCAATAAAGCAAATTTTGATTAATATATATGATGTAAGAAAGAATTAGATATTTGTTTCCAAATATATTTTCTGGTGTTCTAACATAGAAATTACTTGTATTCCTAATATCTTTTATTTTGGTAAAGAATACTGTGGGGGTTTTAAACTAGGTTCTATGGAAAAGGACTCCATCACTGAAGGCAAAAACTGCACCTAATACAATATAAGAATCCATTTACTCCTCACAGCTGCCCTCTTGGAACAAATTCAAGGACAAGTTCAGGCTGGTACCACAAATAATCATGCAATTCTAATAAATTAGAAATGCCTGAAATATATGCACAATGTTCTGGAGAAGCATGTAGGCAAGAAAAAAAATGAGCAGGTTGCAGCAGTAATTGGATTCACTTTGCCTTAGCATATGCCCCTAGACTTTTCAAAGAAAAGAAATGTGATATCATATCAAGACTAAGAAGCTGAAAGGCAATTTCCTCTTCAAAGAAGCTGTGAAGCATATACATTCATACACAGACAATGATGGCATTGGGGAAGAGAAAAATTAAATTACCTGAAATGAGAATGATAAATGAAATTGCAAAATACCTTACCAGTAAGTGCCATGAGAATGGATGTTGTGAGATGAAAGTAAGGTGGGATAGCAAGGCCTGGCTTGCTTACTCGCGCTGGTCCTCATGTGATGGAGAAAGGACCTGTCAATACTGTGAACCAAAGGGATTCCAGAAGTTACTCCATGTCCAGTGATTAATTTTGGAATCAGAGATCGGTTCCCTCTTCCCTTTTCTCTTAACAAAAAGCAAATATACTTACATGGTCTCACAGCTGATTGCTTTTGGATTTGATGTAAAGCAGCACTGCCACAAAAGGTTTGGAGAGCATTTTGGAGCAATGAGTTGCCACAGAATCACAATGTCAGGTACTTCTCTTCTCTTAGGGTGACCCAGATTAACCCTTGGTGGCTTTGGATTGCTGGAGTTTATTTAATAAGTACCACTATTAGAGCTTTTACCCTACTTGATTATTTCACATACTCATCTAGCTTGTCAAAAGAGTGTTCAAAATAATAAAGTGCTTTTAGAAGAGCTGGGTGCCACTGAATAGGATCTAAATTATGCAGTCTTAGACTCAGAAGTACTTTTAGGTTGTATTTTTCAAATACAACTCAAATCAATGAGAAAAAGAATGGAATAATTTTAAATCCAAACTCAATGGCACAGTTCAGCTCCAGGTTGTGGGTATCTAAATACAGGAGCATATAGGTGAGCCTTTAATGAGAGCACTTTGCTCAAATTCACCTTCATAATTTCATTTTTTTCAGTGGAAATTGGGCAGATGCCCCAGAATATCTGAGAGAAGAACATCAGACATTGAAATTGACACAGAATATATGAGATGACCCATTGTCATCTTTTGCTACTGCTCAAAGCCAGAAAGAATATCTTACAGAAACTGAAATTACATTAGATACTTATCTCTTTGCAAATAAATAGCACTCTAAGAGTAAAATTCATGTGTCTCCATTTAATATCTGGTGTCTTTTGAGATGCCTTGGGCTAGCAAAAAACATGGTACTGGAAACAAAAATATTTCCAGAATAATAGCTGGAGTTTTTACGTACTTGGAAGTGTTAAGCTCACTTTTATTCACACCTATGTACACAGGAGCCTTGCCCTAGATGTGTGATTCACAGGTTCAAGTATTTTTTATTTCTCAACACATTCAAACATGCATCTTTCACTAATGTGTAAGTTATTTTCAGTGATAGCGCAGCATCCAAGTGTTGAACTAGTGAAAAATAATTAAAGCCTGTTTGGCCCATTATTACCATAAAAAAGAAGCATTGTTGAACTCTTTAGCAATTAAATTACCTACCATGATGGATTTGGCTGGAAAAGAATTAATTTTCTTCAAAGTAGCTGCTCTAGGGTGGTGTTTTGGATTTGCACTGGAAATAGTTGATAATGAAGAGACATTGATTATTGCTGAGCAGTGCTTCTACAGAGTTAAGCTCTGTTTGCCTCTCACAGCCCCTCACCAGTGAGTATGTGGTGCTCAACAGAATTTGGGAGGGTTCACAGCCAGGACAGATGACCCCAGCTGACCAGAGGGGTATCCCATACTGTATGGTGTCATGCTGTCTATAAAACAGGGTGAAGAGGAAAGGGGGAATGTTCAGAGTGATGACATTTATCTTGCCAAGTAACCATTGTACATCAGGAGGCCCTGCTGTCCTAGGGGTGCCTGAACACTTGCCTGCCCTTGGGAAGTATTGAATGATTTTTTTTTTTGCTTTGTTTTTGCATGCAGCTTTTGTTTTGGTGATTAAACCATCTTTATCTCAACTCAATGGGTTTTGTCACTTTTACCTTTCCAATCCTCTTTCCCATCCCACCTGGGCAGTAAGTGAGCAGCTCCATGGTGAGAAGTTGCACCACAATCTATAAAGGCTCAGGTTTTTAATCTGGAATGTGATTACACATTCTATGATGTAATTTTGGATCTTTTGAAGGCCTGATGTTCTTAACAGTGTAGCCAGTGTAGCTACTTACAAAATAAGATCCTACTGAATAAAATACTAATAAAATCCAATCCAAGGTTTCAGTGACCTTCCTGCCAACAACAGCAATCAGGAAATGTGGTAAAAAGCTTCACTGCCGCTTCATACATTCATGCATTTTTAATTTACCTATTTCAGTCTATTATTACAGAAACATAATGCAAACAAACTTGAAAATTATCATTACCTGTGCTGTAAATATATTGGTCTCTTTTTGCCTCCTACAAAATCAGAAAATAATTACATTATTACAATCAAAGGCTAAAAATCATCTTTCTGAGTTAAAGTATGAAAATTCTGCAAGATTGCAGAAAAATTACTTTTATTATTTCATGGTTGTAATCTGAAGTCTTTTGTGTCTGTGATAACATATTTTCAAAGATCAGAACAGAAGTGACATTCTGTAGCTAAACTGTTTAACTTCAACTCATCGATAATATCAGACAGCCTTATTTAAGGATAGGGCTTAAATGTTTTCATTAATAGGAATTATGGTGAGATTTGGTGGAAATTTTCATTATAGTTCTGAAAAAATTAGTAATGATCACTATTACACAGTGAATATCAAAAGTATTGGTAATGGTGGGAAACTTAAAATGAAATAAAGACGCAATAAAAAATATTCTAACGTTATGAATTCACATATTGTCAACTTTAATGGCATGGCTTTTGTTAGTTCATTGGGTGTATGCACGGCTACAATATGCCCACTTCTGATGGAGATGCAGGGTAATATCAACAACATCTGTAGTGTCAATATCCTGTTTTGTTTACAGCAAACAAAGGACACTAAATATTTTCAAAAATGGTTATTTCAATATATCAGCTGGTTTCTGGGTAAGTATAATAGAATGTTGTTTGCCTTTAGTCACAAAAACAAGCCAAATGAGATTAAAAAAACAGGACAGAAAAAAGGAATTACCATTTGCACTCAAATAACACTATTGTTTCCTGGCCTCTGCTAGCTGAGGAATGACACTCCTGCTGTTCACAACATGGAACTTTAAAGTGAATTTGAGTGAGATAAGTTACTGAAGAAATTAACATAATTTGTTGTTTTGAATATCAAAATGAAACCAGCTGCATACAGAAGGAATACAAGTACTGAGCTCTAATCACCCCAAAAGTATTATCACCTTAATATGCTGATGATAGGAAAAAACTAGTGAATACTGGAAAAAAAAAACCCAAAAAAACTAGCATTACAATCTATGGTAGATTTAAATTTGTATCCATCTAAAAGGAAATAGAATTTATTTTACACTCATTTTTTCATTTTATATTTATTTTATATTCATTTTCTGCTAACATTATGACATTCTAGCAGTTAGAAAAACCAGTGTAATTTGTGTGTTTGGAATTCTGCCATCTGAGGATGCTGGAGATGGAGAAAAGTGCTGTAGGACTGAGCAGTTATTTGTTTTGTGAGAATCTTAAAAGCTTCAGTTTATTTATCAGCACAGTGAATCCACAGAGAGACTAAATCTGACAGACAAGTCCCAGCAAGGATTTGCTCTGTTTTACTTTCCCCATGTTTACATGGTAATTTGCAAACAGAAACAAGCGAGCTCATGCAGTGTTACAGACCAGCCTGTCACTAGCCAGGTGCTTGTCAGCTCCAACTGGGAAGCCTTGAAGGCAAGATACCCTGGTGCTGTGGCTCTGCTTCTGCCTCTGCCTTGTTATTCTGTGCTTGACACTGCTCTTTTCGTGACTAAAGGGTTGTTTGAATTAAGAATAACTTTAGAAAAAAGCTGAATCCTGAGGAGAAAACAAAAGGCTCCAGGTAAAGAGTTACCTGGATCCTGGTTAAATCACTAATGTTAGCACAGCTGGAAAAATGGGGGTAGCTCTCTAGGGTATGCAAGCAAAAGTAGCTCACTTTGACAAAGATGAATGGAACCAAATCTGTTACTGGATGGCTCAGCCTAACATAAGCAGATGTTTTACATTTAATAGATTAATTTAGAAGTTGTATCACTTTGTTAATTCTAAATGTGATCAGCTAACTTCAGGCATTTTTCATGTTTATGTCTTGAGGTCTTTTATTTTAATTTGACCTCAACACTGCAGAAATATATATGACTTCAGCAGGAGCAGCCAGAATATTAAGCACCTTATGGAAACAGAGACAGAATCTAAGTAATATATATGTGCTTATAATAACCACATGATGCTCAATAACTATTAGTTCTTTAACCTGCATCAAGTCATGCTTCTTAAGTTTACTCCCAAATACTTTAAAAACCTACAGTCACTTAAGAAAGTCTTAAACCTTAAATCTGACACTTTTCTCATTTGCTGTTGTCAGCTAGTTTAGTAATAGTTCCAAATTCCAAACCTGCAAGATGTCTCAGTAAATGTATTTCAAAGGCAGAACTTTGAAAAAAAGTCATAGAAATGTATTATAATATTGTGACAAATGTAAAGTTCTGCATGCTTAAAATTGATCTGCATCTTTTATTTTAATTATATAATAGAATCACAGAATGGCTTGGATGAAAGGAACCTCTGGAGATCCCTTTATTGATTGCAGACACTGATGTTCTTTTTGAGGCACAAACTAGTAGAGTTTATCAACAAAGTTTTTTCTTCATGGAGACAAGACAGAACCCTTAAGAAATACTGGGAGTGTCACAGAAACTCTTTGCTCTGTTTTAAAGTGACTTTACATCTTGATTTTATCTTTGTGTTTCTTAAGAAGAAAAATATATGTTAGAGTTAAATTACCCAAATTCTGTTTCTGGACTTGAAACCTTTGACAGACTAAATCATAATTATGGGTTTTTTTTAAAATTTCTTCTCACACTTCTGTGTTATTTTTTTTTTTAATTGCAATTACCTTAATGAACTAATTTTCAGTGTGTT
This sequence comes from Ammodramus savannarum pratensis, assembly GCA_020466415.1. Classification (NCBI taxonomy): domain Eukaryota; kingdom Metazoa; phylum Chordata; class Aves; order Passeriformes; family Passerellidae; genus Ammodramus; species Ammodramus savannarum. Next base: position 84,674,041 of record JAHXMQ010012338.1, on the reverse strand, counting down.
CTTTAGGTAGTGATGACAGCCTTTGAATGAGTTCCTAAAGAGCAGAGATTCAGCAAAATATAAACCACTGAATGAAAAAACTGTTTATAGGAGTGAGGTGAGTTGACCACAGTCAGCAGCTGAGCAGCCACACAAATTCTTGCTCACTCACCTCACCACCAGCAGGGTGGTGGAGAGAATAGAAAGAGCAAAAGCAGAAAAGCTTGTGGATCAAGATAAATACAGATCACTAAGTGGGGGAAAGAGGAAAAAAACACACGAAAAACAAACAAGTAATGAAAAAAAAAAAATCAAAACCCAAAAATCACTCACCACCTCCCACAAGCAAAATGACGCCCAGACAGCCTCTAAGTAATTTCCCCTTTGGAAGACAACAACCTTCCTTTATATACAGTTTGTATTGCTAAATATCACACCTTGTGATATGGACTGTTGTTTTGTCCCATTTATGTCAACTGTCCCATCTGTGTCCTCTACCTACCAGCTTCTTGATTGCCATGTTGTGATTTAAAACTAGCTGGAAATTAAAGTCCAAGCAGCCCCTTCCCTTCCCCACCTCTTTGGTGATAGAGGGACATGGTGGAGAATAACACCCTATACATTCCCACACGCCTCCAGGCTCCTTTCCCCTCATGGTAATGGTGAGAAAATCATCTATATCCTGGCTGAAATGAAAACACATCCTTATTCTTTTCACACAGGGAGGGAAAGGGAAAACTTTGGCAATACAAGAATTCTTTATCAATGACCAAAACATTGATGTGTTAGCAACATTCCAAAGGTCCAAAACACAGCACCATATGGTCTGCTGTAAAGAAAGTTGACTTCTGCCTGGTCAGAACCAGTAGAAAAAGTAATTAAAAAATTACACTTCTGAAAAATACCAGTGAAATTTTATGTACTTAAATACATCTTTTATGTACTTGAAAATAATCTCTCATAGCTTGCACAGAAGTCAAACTTGGAAGAAGGAGGCAGTTGGATCAAAGTCCAAAGTCACCAAAAGGTATGGTACAATTGTTCTCTATTTTATTCAGTCTATTTTTATCCATTTGAAATATGAGAAAAAAATTAACTGTGTTACTTGTAAGCAAGTTACAAGTTTTGTATATGAAGACGTGCTACTAAATAGTTCTAAATTTTTCTAATTTTTATACTTACATATTCTTTAGTCATGTCTCCCAACAGATCTTTGAGTTCTTTCTTATCAACTACAGTTTCTAATTTAGAGTGTACTTTGCTTCAGTTTTCCACTACAACAAGCCTGCCAATGTAAAAAAAAAATTAGGAGGAAGGAGATTTTTCTGCAGCTACTGTAAAATCAGATAGCTCCAAGTATTTTAGTACAGCTATACTACTTATGCTCTCTCCACAAATAAGTGTTCACTATTACTACAGCTCTCTAAGAGAAGACTTTAGAGTACAAGGGCAGCTTGTTCAGTTTTTTCCTAGTCAATATAGATTGGTGCTTCCAAAGGGTAACTAATCTAATTGTATGGAAATCTAAATCTTCTAGAACTTCCTGTGTCCAATCAGCTTGATAACATCTTATAACCTAACATTTATGCTGTAGGTGGCTGAAGCTGGATTGGGTAAAGCCCACTGTGGCTATCTGTATGTGTAACAGAAGAAGTACGTTTTATTCCCTCTCAGAATTTTATTTTGTTCCCTCTATTTTCACCTTTTCTGTTCTGATACTACCGTTTTTCAGAGACTTTTTGAAGAAAATAAACCCCAGGATTTAGGGTTACTCTTTGTCAAGAATTTATTTTCTGATCTTTTCCTGATTTTTTATCATCCATGACACTTTGAGATTGGTTTCAGCAAATCTAACACAGTGTGAGGAAACAAACATTATCAGCAGTGGAGTATACACAGAACAGAATGACTTCATGTCAGTATTTAACAAAAATGTTCCTCTGAAATTATGTATAAAGAATATAATAAAAAATAAAACAGAAAACATAAGGAGGGAAGTGCATGGAAACTTGAACCTATCACATTTATGTATACAGCGAATGCTGTTGGCTTAACAAAACTTCACCTATCAAATTTATAATAGCTGTAAATGCCAATAAAATGTGTCTTGGTATACTTAAAAGTGTACTTGAAAATGTACATCTCACTTTCCAGTGGTTCAGGGCAAGTATAATTCACTTGTATAAGAATAGGGTCTTGACATTCTCAGCCACTTATGTTTAGAAGGATATAAAGGATTTCTGCACTGCAAGCCATCATTTGTTGAAAAGTTTTGGCCTCTGCATTTTTGTCTAACATGCATGAAATTTAAGAGCTCTAAAACATAAAAGAAGACCTCCTCCAGGCTTTTTGTGAATATACTAAAGCCAGTCAGTTTGCTAGAGAAAACTGTTAACAAAACCAAACTGTAAGACAAATTGACTTCAACTGTGATGAGAGAAACAAAGCTTTCTTCCAAAAAAAAAACCCCAAAAACATCATAGTAGAACAATGGGAATGGAGAGAGCCTGAAGAAATGATTTTGATAGACACCAAAGCTCTGACCTACTCTTTGAATATATTTTTGCTGATTTTTTATAGAGGGCTTTCTTAGGAAGAAAAATGCTGACAGCGAATTCATATGAGAAAGGAAGAAAATATCAGTTGTTCAAGCAGCAAGACAAAGCTGGCAGGAGAAAACTTGATCTTACACAGTAGTTTTCCAGGTCAGGCTTACCAAAGTTAAGGCACTTAGGTATGAATGTTAATAATTTTTCTGTAGTATATAAATACAACAGAAGTGACAGGCATAAGGGAATATGGCCACATGAAAGAGCACTTTAATCACAAACCAAGAAAGTTAATAAGTTTTTGATCACAGACTCTTGATATTTGTGATTGAAAGCTGAATAAAACAGTTACAATACCCCCAAACCAAACCACTGCACCCTTGCTGCTTTTCTGTTTTCTTTAATGATCAGACATGGGGAGAACAAATGGTAAGATATTGATGTGGATGTTATGAAGCTTTACTCTTTACTGCTGATTGTCAGCAAAATATTATGATCACCCACTAAGCAGGGATATATTATGCAGTCCTTTCAACAACAGTGCTATTACAATTTTGTTTGTTGATTTAGTTTACAAAAACATAAGAAACTATGGAAATCTAACAAATATAATTCAGCTGGTAGGTTATTTGTGTCAAGATTGCATGTTTTATTGGCCTCATTCTTTTATTGCAGCTTCAGGTGATATAACAGGAAGGCACAAACATTTATAGACAGACAAAATTTCAGTTTATTTCCTTTTCAAAATATTTTAATCTTGCACTGTTATCACAGCTCTTCTGAATAATTTGCTAACAGAAGGGAGAACAGTGAAATAATGTGGAAATTATATGTCATTATTACAGTTCTTTAACCGAACATAAGATAAAGTATTTTCAATTAGGGGTAGGTGAAATTTATTAGTCTCTCATTAATATTGTTTAGGTAGTCAATGTTTAACAACTGATATTACATAAACTGTTGCTTACTTCTAGAGATATTCATGTGTTAACAATCAGTGAAGTGGTTCCCAGTATTTCCTGGCTGCTGTTGAGCTGAGCTGTGGCAATGGTTTCTGTGAGTATCAAAGAGACCTTTGAGGAGCAGAGTCTCCTGCTGGGGTGGAATATCAGATACTGCAACTTGCACGTTTGAACACTACACACAAGCTAGTGCAGAATCAAAAGCAAAACACTCTTCCCTTTCTGTTATCACAGCTGTCCTCCAGTCTCTGGAGACACACCTTGAGTTTTAAAGACAAAAAGGTTAATCATAAAGAAGGATAAAATAATAACCTTCCAGCATTATCAGTAGGAGAGCTTGGATTTAAAGGCTTATCACTAGTCGTAAGAGGAACTCAGTTTTATCTGAAATTTTCAGTGGTAATGAAATATGTGACTGAGAGCAATACAATTTAAGCACCAAGATTCAAATGCATTTAGGACAATATTAATTGCAGTTTTGAAATTTAAGGCTCTGTGTATCAGCTTCTGATATTTTAATCAATTCGGTGACCTTCATTTATTGGGTCAATTTTGCTGCAGCTGATAGTTATAAGGAAACCGTTCTTTATTTGCATGTTTTCAGCAAGGAAGAACTAACATATATAGTTTATACAAGATATTGTAATACTAAAATTAAAATAAAATTTACTTCTAATCCTTTCTTGACCTTGAGTCCATGTACTCAAAAAGACCAAAAAGTGAATAAAAGTCATCAAAATAAATCTGGCAAACATTTCTGAATAAAAATATGTGAAAATATTTTGGAAAACAAGTAGAAGGAGAAAGAAAGGATGTTGTTTTATTGATAAGTCAAAGGAGAAAATAAAAGGAACTAAAGGCATATAGGATACATTCTACTGTGTTAGACAAGAAATGGGCCTGGTAAATCATTCCAAATTAATTGGCTTACAGAGCTGAGACTGTTACTGATGAAAAAAAAAATTATAATCCTGAGTTTTATTAGGTTATGATACTGCTTTTGTAAAATTTCACTTTGACAAGATTTGCAGATAACAAAACCCAATAAAACTCCTTTCTATAGAAAGGGAGCTTAAATACTACATTTGGAAAAATCTTTCCTATTTTTTTTTGTCTTTGTACAGAAAATATCTTATGAAAATATACCACTTTCTTAAGTTAGAAGTTTTCACAGAAAGAAGGTGTGTTTACCTGCCAGCAGAACTCTGCTCTGGTAGATATTTTTTCAAGAATCTCACACATGATTGCTTCTCAACTTTAAGGTTTTTTCTAAAATGGAATCATAACTCCCATGAAAAGAAAAATAAAATTTATTTTGTTGTTTTGTTTCTTTCATAATGAAGTCACAGGATATCACTGTGTCAATGTCTTGAGTGAATAGCTCAACCAGTTTAATAATTAAAGTGAATACCTTGTAAAAAATCACTAGATAAATTCTCAGTGTTTGAAAACTTTGTGTAGGGTCTGAAGTTGAAAATTTGCTTAAACCAAGCCATAAAATTGTAGTCAATTCATCACATTGTCAGGATATGACAAGCCATTTCACAATATGAGTCTATAAAAGAGACATTGCAATAGAAAGTGAGATTCAGGTAATTTGTGCTTTATTTTCTGGTAATATTCTTGATTTTCTGTGATTACAAAATTTACACAATCTCCAGCGTATATAAATGCAGCAGCACTTGATTACTAGTGGTTTTAGTCGTGGCTGAATCTCAAAGGAATTCTTTAAAAGTTCTAATTTTCTACTTTTTGTCATGTGCAAACAAATATCTATCTGTAAAGTTAATTTACATGCAGACTTAGGAATCTAAATACCCCTTGTTTCTTCAGACAGCTGTCTGTATCTTGCTAAAATACCTATGCTTAGACAAGCTGTGTTATATGAATATATTAAATTTTTCACATAAGGTCTCGTGTGTTCTAGAAGTTGAGGGAAGCAACTTGTCCTCTGCATGATACTTTTTTTTCAGACTGCATTTTTGTTGTAGTGATAGTGATCTTTTCATAGTGGAGATAAATAGTTAAATTTTTTTCCTAAGATCAAGAAAGCATTTATAGGTTTTAATGATGAATCTCACCCATCTCAGGACAACAGAATTTCGTTAAAAAGAATCATTCTGTAAAAATGGATGTACAAACCCAGCCGCTGAGCAATCAAGTATCCAAGGGTAACTGAGACCAGAAATAAATCAGGAAAGGGAAAACTTTTTATCTCCTGTGCAGCAACTTTTTAATGATGCAAGAATTTTAACAAAAAAAAAAAAAAAAGCTTAGTGTATAAATTACTCACTAAGTTCTGGCTAAGGCCCTCACATGCAAAAGGACAGTTCTGGCTCTCCTTTTGGGTTTGTTATTCCTATAATGGTCTAATAAATCATAGATGCTCAAGATACAATTATTTGCCATTTCCTCTCCCATAAGGACACTCAAACTTTTCATGCAAGTATTTTCTGTAAGTTTTCCAGGTCCAAATTAGAGTTTCTGATTAAATTAAAAGAAATTTTTGGTACTGAATGGATATGACAAGGTCTACCATTTTTTTTCTTTAAAGACAAATAAAGTAGGTACAGAGATTGGTTTAGGTTTTTTTAATTGTCGTCAGTCACTGAAGCAAAGAGTGGGAAAGTAGCTTATATGTGAAGACAGGTAACTTTTCACAACTGTACTGCAAGCTTGCTAAATTAATACACTTAATAAGACACAGGAATTGTTTCACTTTCTGATCATGGCTCTTGGGACCAATTATCCAACTAGAATAAATCAATAGCTTCTATGAAGGAAAATATTTCTGCTGTATTTTTGTGGAAAGCAAAAGAGGTGGAAAACAATTTTATTTCTCCTACACTGGGAGGAAGGTAATGACTGACAATACTCAGCTTGAATATCTCTAGGGTAGGGACTCTGGCAGGTGTTTTGGTGTAGTTTTTTCACTGTGTCTAGGAAACTTGCAGCCTGACTCTTGATCAGGGTTTCTTGCTGGATGTCAGACATAATGATAGAATAAATGTTTTCAGTCTTTGCTAAGCTAATAATCTGTGTGAGAGAGATGCAACGAAAACTGAATTAATGAATGTTGAAGCTGTTTTGGAGTTAAGGAAATAATGGAAATTATGAGCAGATTCAACGAGTGAGAAGATAGTTTAAGAATTCAGAATAGAGAAATAATTCAGCTTAGAAAACAGAGGAAAAGACTGTGTTGCCAAAGAGATGGAGGAATCATCTTTAATACTAAAATAAGAGCTCTGCATTTTGATACATTTGCATGTGGGACTCAAAGCTGGTCTTGTATTTTTTAAAAGGAAAAAAATGCTAGAGAAAATTTTATTTTTATGAAAGTCCTTTGTGTAGGCTTTTCATACAAAATATAGTTGAAAAATATTCAGATTATACTTACACATCTAATTTTAAAAAACTTTAAAATATTAATTTTAAATTTTGATGCATAATATTGGAATAAATATCTTCTGGTTAACAAAATAACAAAAAATATGTAAAAAAATAAGATTTCTTAGAATTTTGAACATGTGAAATGCTTCACCAACTGATATTTCTAATATCTATGAGCCCAATTTGTAAGGACAATACTCATAATAGATTGCAAAGTTTCTGGGAGATGGGAGGTGTAAGGGTTTTCTTTAAAAAAATTGCTTACACAAAAAAGGTTTAACATCTTTCTACTCACATTTATAAAAACTTTTTAAGTAATAGAATCTGGTTTGTGATATTTAGAGATTGAACTGATTATGCAAGGTGAAAGATAAAGGAAAAAGTAAAGGAAATAAGGTTACTTGAACAAATCACTGGCAAAGAATTACCAGGAATTTCTGGAGTAGTGAATTTGAGGTGCCAGGAACAATGTTAACACATTCTAAAAACCACTTTTTTATTGAAACATTATTAATTTTTTAATATTAAAATATCCCTGATTCCAGTAGACATGAAGTAGAGTTGATATACCAGTGAATTTTTAATTTAGTATGGAAAGATTGAACATTCATTATTAATTTTAAAAGTTAAATGGGAGCTGAATCCAGGTAAATTCAGAGCCTATGTCAGATCACTAATGTTAATTATGCAGACACAATTAAAATAGGTGATATCATTTCATATGACAAAAATAAATGCTTCACATTGGTCCATTATGAAAGCTATTTTCAAATCCCAAGTGTCTTGCAACACCATTTTATTTAAAATGAAATTATATTTCATACATCTGACCCATCCACCTTTGAAGAGCCTTGTTTATTTCATGATGAGGTGGAAATGGCACAGAAATTTTATTAGACCTCCATTGATAATCAATATAAGGTGGATCTAAGACCTTTATTAATTGCTACAATGATATTTTAAACTCTGTTTCAAATCTGTTTTAAAAAAATAAATTATTTTCCTTTGCTGACAGTACTATCTGTTAACAATCATAATTAAAAAGTGAGTACTAACAGAAGATGAACACTGTTCTAAACATTTGTGGTTTAAATCCAACTTTTAAGTCTAACCCCATCCTGAATATCTAGTCTAAATTATTAACCACATATGCCAAAGTAGTAATTTCATTTTTCTTTAGTGACTAACTGTAAACATTATTCTTCAAGTGTATTTTAAATATTTTATGAAAGAGAATAAAATTTTAACTGAACAAGTCCTCCTGCCTCAGGGTATGTTTTCTTTCTCTGATTAATGCAAGTAGTTTTCTTCTGTGACATTTCTAAGAAGTACTTTTGTCCTAACCACCACCAGGAGTGTCACTACAGATTTTTTTGTTCTTTAGACTGTTTCAAAAATATCTTTCTTCCCTCAACTGATCTTTATTCAAATAAAAAAAGTATTTTTCTCTTTATTTGTATTTAAATTGTACAACTCATTCCTGGGGAGGAAAAAAATTATGTAGAAAATGTCTAGAAATATTCAAGGAATACTGAACCAACGAAGGCTGGTATCTTAAAATATACAGATGTAAAATCTATTTTAAGAAGTCCAAATCTCCCTATTAATGAAATGAGAAGAGGATCCTGCAGGATCTGGAGGAAAGAAATACAAGGTATTTGTTGTGGTTTTCTACATTTTCTCAAATCATATCATACCACCAGAATCAGAATATTGGGGTAGGTTAACCTTGTTTTGAGCTTCTAGTATTGGGATTATATATCTTAAGATATATGTATAGTTTGATAAAAATTTTAGGAATAATGGAGATAACTAAGAGCAAACAACCTGCTGAGTCAAAAATTTCATTTAGCATAATAACTTGTCCTGACACAATTGTAGCACCAGTAACTACAACTGATATCCTGGAACAGTAAAAACCAGGGAGATATATATGTATATATATACACATATATTTTCATTATACACACATATATATATTTTCATTATTGTTTCTTGCTTTACTGAAAGCACTGAAAGAAATCAATGAATAGCACTCTCCTTGGTTAGTTTTATAATTACTAAATATATCAAGCAAGAAAAAATAATATGCAATTTCTCAGGGTTTTTCCCTGTTTTTTTCAGGGAAACAGCAAAAATCTTTCATGGAAAGCCTGTCCCAGAAAGCAGGAAAACAGACTGCCCCAACCCAGACTAAAGAGGGGTGTGTGTATATGTACAAACTAGGTTTATTTTTTGTCCCACAACTTCAGCCTAAGAGAATGTCTCTTATAGAGAAACCGATATTTGCTCTGTGAAGAATAACTTGTGAGACTGAACAAAATATCTGTTCATACAGGTAAATGAGAGTTCTGGAGGAGTTTTGGAATGCAAGGAGAAAAGATGCTGAATGGAGATAAAATTTCTCTCTTTCACAGTTAAGGTATTGGGCTCAAATTTTGTAAAATTTAAAATACTCTTGCGGCATCCAAATCTCCTCATGAACCTCTTTGTCATATCCTCACAAACAAACCTGAAAGCACACAATATAAGTAATGTGTAAAAACTAGCCCCGAGACACCATTTATCTGGTGAAATTATTGCCTGAGGAGTAATTTTGTTTTAATATTGCAGTCTTTTGATGCTTTTAATACCTCTGTAACTTCATGTAAATCCATAAATGTCTGAATGCCTCTTCTCATAATATGACACAACTTGCTCAGATGAACAAGCTTCCACCTGAAATATCAAAGGCACAGAACCAGAGAATCATACAATATCTTGAGTTAGAAACTTCCACAAGGATCAAATCTAGCCACTGACCCCACACAGGACCATCAGAAGAATCACACCACGTGCCTGAGGCTGTTATCCAAATGCTGTTTGAACTCTGTGAGTCTGGTGCTGTGACCATGGCCCTGGGGGGCCTGTTCCAGTGCCCACCCACCCTCTGGGTGAAGAACATTCTTCTAATACTCAGCTTAAACCTCCCCTGACACAGCTCCAGGCCATTCCCTCAGTCCTGTCCCTGGTCACCACAGAGGAGACCAGGGACAGGACTGAGGGAATGGCCTGCCCCTCCTCTTCCCCTCATGAGGAAGCTGTAACTGCAATGGGGTCTCCCCTCAGTCTCCTCCAGGCTAAACAGACCGAGTGACCTCAGCTGCTCCTCATATGGCTTCCCCTCTAGGTTCTTCATCATCTTGGAAGCCTTCCTTTGGACATTCTCTGATAGTCTAATATCTTTCTCATATAGTGGCACCAAAAACTGCACACAGGACCCAAGTGGGCCCGGCACAGTGCAGAGCAGGACAACCCCCACCCTTGCCCAGCTGGGAATGCTGTGTCTGATGCACCCCAGGACACAGGTGGCCCTCCTGGCTACTAGAGCTCACTGTGAGCTCTCCAATATGTTGTCAACCCACAGCCCCAAATCCCTTTCCATGACAGTGCTTTTCAGCATCTCATTCCCCAGTGTGTACATACATCCAGGATTACCCCATCCCAGCTTCAGAATCTGGCACTTGCCCCTGTTGAACTTCATACAACTGGTGAATATCCCCCCCTCTAATTTGTCAAGGTCTCTCTGCAGGGCGTCCCTCCCTTCCAGGGACTAAACAGCTCCTCCCAATTTTTATCATCTGCAAACCTATTTAGTATCTCTTCCAGTCCTGAACCCATCTCATTTATGAAGATATTTAACAACACAGGGCTGAGGATGGAGGCCTGAAGAACCCCACTAGTGACAGGTCACCAGTCTAAGGTCACCCCATTCACTGAAACTCCTTGTGCCCAACCCATGAGGCACTTGCTCACCCATCACATGATGTGTTTACCCAGCTGTGGGCTGGACATTTTGTGGAAGATTCTGTGAAAGGCAGTACTGAATGTTTTACTGAAATCCATCAAGATTGTATGAACTGATACACCACTGAGAAGGAATATTATAGAAAAAAAAAATTAATGAGTACTGCTTAAGCCTTGTTGAATTGAGAGGAAGGGAAAAGAAGAAACTAAATTTGAATAGGGAGAAAATTACTGCACTCTAAAGAAGCATTAGTTGTTCTTGATATTTTGCCGAATAGAAAATAAGTAGATAAATATAAAGGAAAAAGTTTTAGTACTACATTTTAAATAGGCTGTCAAATTTCACAGTGCAGTTACACTTCAGTAGTACTCTGGAACCTGAGTACATATAAAGGGGTGAAGAGACACTGTGAAAGCTACCCATGCTACATTTTTTAGACTGCCAGACTCTTCTAACAGGAAGAATTCAGAAAAATTTTTCGTTTCCACTAGACGTAAAAGGAACTTAGATCACAGAACCATAGATTTATTTAGGCTTGAAAAAACATTCCAGATTATCAAGTCTAACCAATGGACAGCTTGCTTAAAAGAGGTACCAATTATTTTTAGATAGCTGACATTAGAGGAGGTCATTCCTATGCCCTATATTGCTTCTTCTTTTCAGAGCAAAATGGAAAACAAAAATTTGTCTTCTTTACCTTGGTTATAATGCACCAGCGGATGACATAGATGATATAGAGATTGATAAAAGTAATGTTAACCTCAAATGCCACTAGTCCTGAACATTATCAAGCTATTTCTTCCTTAAGATAAGAATTTTTGCTTGTATAGATCAAACTTTCTACGCAGGAGAAATTAGAAATGTGAAAGCTGTGCTTTAGGTTATTGTATTTCTCCATTAGCCATATTGATGTAAGTTTTCTCCTGAAGAATCAATGACTTGAAGAACAGGCAGCCAGACTTCAAGTACAGTGCATTTGCTGAATTGGTTTCAGTCTCTGCTTCTCTCACCATTTTCTACCCACCACACAATAAGCATTTCTATTACACCTACACATGTAGCCAGCTGATTGCTTGTTGAAGACATTAGACATATATCTGGAGAGATCCTCTGAGAATGCCAGATTGATCATGGTGTTTTTAAGGTATAGAGCCCCAAAAACTAATACCTTAAAAGATAAATGCTAGTATTGTAATGCTAGATACGCCAGTAAAATAACTCCCACATGCTCTCTTTAACAGAAGCAAGATTTCTTCTTGTCTTTCATAAAGCTGTTTATTGGGTGTAGGTGTCAAGGTTTTGGGGGTGAGTGAGCTGCAGGGATGGCCTCTGCAAGGAGAGAGCAGAGCTGCCCCAAATTGGACACAGCTGGTTCCAGTCAGCTGTAATGGACAGACCTCAGGACATGGCTGAGCCGAGGAAGCATACTTAAAAAAAAGGTAATAATCAGTATACAGTGGTTGTGACAGAGCAAATTGCAAAACCCTGTGATCACAAATGTCAGAGAAGGAGAAAGGGCTCCATGCTGGAGCAGAGAAAAGTGTGAGATTGAAGGACTATCACAGAAGAAAAGCTATTAGCTGTCTGCCAGACCCAGTGCCCATCACCCTGTGCCACACGGTAGGGGGAAGAAGTGTAGGAAATGCAGCAGTGACATCAAGTGAAGAAGGACAGGTGAAAACCAAAATGGGTTTTGAGGTTTTGGCACTTTATTCTTACCATTCTTCTTCATTTTTAAGTGGCAGTAGATTAAATTACTTCTACCCAAGTTGTCTTGTTTGCCTGTGATGACAATTGGTAAGTAAACACTGTTTCTTTATCTTGACAAATGAATTTTTCTATCTCATTTCTCCCACCATCTTACTGAAGAAACCACCTTGATCGGGCAGCTGGCTAAGTGCAACCCACCACAATCTTAAATACCAAACTGTCCTGAAGGTTATTCCTTTCTCTTAATTATGATTTCCATTGGTGCAATACAAATACATAGCTCAGTGAGCTATTAAAGCTGAAGTTCATGAGAGTAAGAGGTGTTCTTAGAATACTGATGCTACAGATGAGATATATTTCTGATAAATTAGGAAACACGTATTTTAAGTCTTAGTTGAACTGGAGATGATCTCCCAACTGTTTTCTTTTTTTTTTTTTTTTAATAAAATATTATTTCAGGAATTTGTCTAATGCCTGTGTGGAAAAATGGCTGGGGATAAAATTAGCATTACCTAACAGAAGTTACAGTGGTACAGGAATTGTAGAGAGAAATGTAGTTGCTACTCCCTGAATGGAACACTGTTGCCATACTCACAGCCTATTCCCTGATTGTGACGGTGTTCACAGGGGTTCTTGGATTTGGGAAGAGATAAGGATCTGACTCCATGTTTCAGAAGGCTTGA
>JAHXMQ010012338.1:84637530-84660881 GCA_020466415.1 Ammodramus savannarum pratensis | reverse complement strand
AACTGAAGTGAGAACTGTACACCAATCGGTAACAAAGGTATGGATGGCTAGAGTGATTCAAGCTCCACCCAGACATAACAAAATAGTATAAAAGTAAGTTGAGAATAGGGAAAATTTAAAGGCTCCATTGTGTGTGCTGGAATCAGTTTATGGACTGAACTTGTCTTTTCCCCCATAGGGACATCTATTGGGTAAGAACCACACTTTATGTATGCTGAGCACTTTTTTTGGGGGATTAGAGCTTGTCTGTGTATTGCTTTGAATATGTTTTTGAAATCAGATACTATTGCCAACAGTCCTCAGTGCATTTGTATCCCAAATACAGGGGAAAGAGCCACTGAGGGCTCTCCCTTATGCTGCTGGTGTGTATCCATGAATAAATCACTTGAACCATCCCCCAGTCCATTGGGATTTCCCAGTGAAGTGTCCCCATAATAGATCACTGACAGACTGGTCAGGCACAAGCATCTCAGCTTTCATGGGGTGTGGACAGACAAATCAACCATTAAATGTTTGAAGAAATCTCTTCACACTAAGGGTTGAGAAAATCTCCCCCTTCCACATGACTCAATGCCTGTTTGAATCCACCTTAGGTTTTAGCATTCATGAAAACCTCTGGGAAGGAATGTGACACCACAATAATATTTTGTATTTGCTATTTCCCATTTCTGGTTGCTTTCTTTAAAATTATAATTGTTTCCTTATAAATTTCTATAATTGTTCCTAGATCTCAAATTTAATAATAATATCAGTTCTTTTCTAGACTGAGGATTTTTAAAATATTTGTAGCAGAAAAGTATGAAATTTTCATGTGACTATGGAGCAGGAAGGAAGCAAATGCAGAAAAGAAGTTTTGTCATCATGTAGAATATTACACTAGAAACTTAAAAGAATTTCTGGCATCTCTGAGAAAGGATTAATTATTTGCTCTAATTTAGAGATCCAGATATGAGCTCCCTGCTGTTTGGTCTTTACATCGCCAGTGGTGAGAAATACGTACCTGCAGCTGGGAACGTTTTTATTCTTACAGTACTTTTTTAAAAAGTTTGATAAATACCTTCTTGAGAGTGTGCGCTTCTCTGCGTTGGCTGTCTAGCTGTAATAGGCATTTCCATTTTTTGCATTAAATAAACCTTGGCTGTGATAGTTTTTTCAACATTTGGAGGGCATTTGTTTTAATCTATACTAGACAGTGGGTCCTTAAACTAGTTACTTTAGCACCCTTCAAATCCAACAGAACATAGATACTCAGCCAAAAAACCACTGAATATGAAAACAAGCCTTGAGCCTTCTGGAAGGAACAATTTTCCTCAATTTCTTAAAGGCATGGTGTGGATAAAAAACATTTGTTGCAGTCTCTTCCAGCTGAAACTTATCCTCTCTGTTATGGTAAAGGACAGAATTAGTAATGGCAAGCAGACTAGTTACTCTGCTGCAGCCTTTGAAGAAATGCTTTAGGAGTGCTGCATCTAAACAAATTAAAATTTAAAACAGATTATTTTTGGTAGTGTTTGCTGATGATATTAACTCTAGGATCTGAGGGGAAAAAACTATTAATATACAATGCATAGTGTTGCAAATTTTTTTATATGCAAGACCAAATTCATTTTTCTGCTCAGCTGCTGTTTATTGAAATATTATGCGGGTCAAGAAAATAACATATCATTTTAATTCTTTGCTCAGTATATCAGTGCAGTGGTGCTGTGAATGTTCTAGTAGTCATCTCCAAGTCCACTTGCTGAAAAAAACAGAAGTTTAATGCTCTGCAGCCAGATTCATATACCAGTGTATCATAGACATGGCCTCTTTTACAGCATCTGAGATTTTTATTACATCAGAGGGTCACAACGGCAGTGAGCACAGTGGTAGTTCAACCTTTAATGTTTCATATAGTAGGGGAGAAAGTATTAATCAGCTCTAGATATTTGCTTTGTTCTTATTTGCATACTTATTTCTAAAGGAAACTTCAATGGAAATCTGCTATTTTTGTATTCATAGAAATGTATTTAGTCACTTCAGTTTAAGGTTGAAGACCAAAAGATTATACACACCAAGATCCTTTAGAATGGCAGTTTTGTTTACATTTCCAATTAATAAATTAGAGCTATGAAATACCCATGTGCAATGATGCTCTTACTTGTATTCATGTTCTGATGAACAGATGGGAAAATGATCTGTTCCTTTCAGTGTTATTTCTGCTTCAGTTACCATAATAATTTGATTACTATTTCTGGCTCGAAGTACTCATTCAAAAAGAAAATAATTGTATCTTGACGTGGGAGATTAGACTTTGAGGGACAAAACCACACAACACCATGTGTTGCACTGTGCTGTATAGAATTTTATGCTATATTTCCCCTCTGTATATATTAACCTATTTTCAATATCAATCTTTGATAGATATCTGGGTAAAATTAATCTTTGATTTCAGTGAAAGCAACCATGACAACCTCAATTTCATTTAGAAGCAATCATTTCTTGGGTAGATAAGTAGCTTTAGAAATGCATATGATTAAAAATCAGTGAGTTGTGCTGAGTCAGTTATATGTAGAGACCTAACATGCTTTCAATATTCAGATCTATATATAATTATATTATATAAATTGCACCTGAAAATCTTGCAAACTGGAAAACCAATAATTTCTTCTTCATTTAAGACTTTTGGCTCCTGGTCCAGCTCCATTGCCCTTTCCACTTCAGAATTCTGAACTTAATGATTTCTTCAGTTAGTGGACAAATTCCACATATTTTCTAAAAATGGATTTGAATGTGATTTATGTGTAAAACTCATGACAAAAAAGAAGATATTTGGAACAGCTGGAATTAATTCTTTAATTCAGCAGTTTAGAAAAACAAACAAAATAATCTCAGGGAAAATTATTTCCTATTTTCCAATCTATAGAAAATTACATGGAAATGAAAACAAAACTATCTCAGAGAATTAGCTATTACAAGTACCAAATTCTGTCTTTATGAAATGCCAGTATTTGATGTAAACTTATTTAATAACATGTTGACCTAAAAGTAGATATTTTTAGAAGCCGATCTTTCCTCAAGTAATTTGTTAATACAATGAGTCTTTGATCCAACACATGAAACATTAAGGTCAAAATCAAGAGACTTAGGAAGAGGGACACTTGCAGTGATACTTCACTGGTAAAATTAGTTGAGAAGACAGGTTAGTCAAAAAGGAGAAGTGTAATTGTTCAGCTGTTTGTTCTTTTAGATGTTATTCAAAGTCTTTATAGTGTAAGTTAGTGTATGCCCCAAAAACATTGGATCTATTTAAAACCTTTTAAAGGGTTTCATTATCTCTTTTTTTTAAAAAATAAATTTACTTAAATTAAAATTGATTTTATTTATTTTAGAGACAATCAAATTTAGGGGAACAAGAAATATTGGAAATCCTTAGAAATGTTGGAAGACAAAAGTGCTCAGACACATTCTGATATCTTTTTGAAGAATTGATATCTTTTAAGGCTAATTGAATTTTTGAAAGGGGGAGATTTAACTGAACTCCATGGCTGCAGTGGTTGCACAGGTATGATCTGCTCCCATCAGAATAGAGGGCTATATTATTTCATTACAGACCTATTGGTTCTTAAACTTCAATTTTGATGATCCTTCCTGAATTCAGCTCCTCAATCTTCCACAAGTCCCAGGAAGGACAAGGATGTTTCTACAAGGGAAAGATCAATCACAGACACTTCAAAGGAGGGAACCCATAGAAAAAAAAGGATAAGGATAAAAAGAGTCGTATTTCAGTGATATGATAGATCGCTTTAAAAAAACAAAACCAGCTCTGCTTTACACTGGAACAACCCTTTGCTTCATGTTGTAGGTCTACAACTCTGTCTCCCATCTGTGTCCCAAATTTTATAGCTCCCACTGGTGGTTTATAGGATCTCCTTCTACTTTTAGTGTTGTTGCATGTGGAAGTGGCCTAGCAAAGCCAGTGTTGGTCAGTCACACAATAAAAAACCTACGGGTACATTGACAAAAATTGAGCCTTACAGGACTGCCAAGCAAGAGAAACTTTATGTTGGCATTTGTTAATTAATTTGCTTGTTTAGCTATTTCCTTTCAATCCTGAAAAAAATAGCAATATTCACAAAATACATAAATCCTTTTCAAAGAAAGTTTCTGGAAAAAAGACCCTCTTTTCCCAGAAATAATTTATGCCAACTAAAAACATTCTTTACTGTGGGGTATGACAATTGCTTTAAAAATAGTAACAGGATTCTGTTTACTATTACTGATTACTATTCTGATTACTGTTACTATTTAAATTCTTTAAAGTAAGGGAAAATCACCAGTTCAGTTCTGTGTTGGGTCAGGATGCAGAGTAAAAGAAGCACTTAGTTAAGTGGAGACTTTGCTGTTCATAAATCTTGCAGGGAGATTATAATCACTGGAAGGAAGATGCTGAGTGAAAGGCTAGACAGATAGCAGCATCTTGAAGAAATGGATTACCCAGTTACTGGATTACATTCAAATTGTAGGCCCATTTGTTGTAGGTATTTAATTAGTTATGATATTTTACGCTCTCAATTCTTTTGTAAATTTGTGGTCAAGAAATGCAACAGATACATAGAAACATACTAAAGAATAAATAAATTAAATTCCTTAGGTATAAAAAAAGTCATTCAATTTCTTTTTGAATTTTTGGGTAACCATTTTTACTACTTTCTGTGGCAATTCCAGATACTGAGGTTTTTGAATATACGTGAATGAGGGATGAACATGAAGTATGAAAATTAAAAATAATCATTCTGAGACAACAGAATTTCAGTCCATCCATGTCTGTAATATCTAGCTATATGTGTAGTCACATTTATATATCTGTACGTCTGTTTCTTTCCAAAGTAAAAGAAAAAACCAATATTTGATGCAAAAGAAATTATTCAATTTTTAATAAATCAATTCATTATTATTCTATAGCAAGGGAAGTGCTTACCAATGCATATTTTATGATCCTGCACATTAATTCTATCATTCAGAAATGCTGAGGTTATATTCCAGATAAAATATAACTCTTCCCATTTGGCACCCTAATTAAGGACAGGTTTGAATTCACCTTGCAAAACGCATTAACATTCTGACTTGGAGGTACAGGTCAAATGTAAATTACCTGGCAATTATGGCTGGGAGTCCAGAAAGTGCCAGCTTAGAGTGCCTGGAGACTATTTTTGTTGACCTCATCAGGAATATTTTAAGTGAATACATAAACATGAAGACAAAATATGGAAAATCTTTTTATTTTAAGTTTTCAATTAATAAGTCATGTTGATAATGGCTTTATCAGAAACACTGAAAACTTTTGAATAAAAGTATTAAGTACAATCTCTCTTTTCTCATCTTAATATTATTAAGATGAGAAAGGAAAGATAACAAATATTTTATATATCATCTCAGTGCTATAATACAATGAATTCCTAAGGTTTTACACTGGTCATAAGTAGAAATGTAAATCCAAAAGTCTTTTTCCAAAATTAGCATAAGAAGAGCTGTACGGATACAAGCTTCTCTAAACAGTCACAGAATTTTAATTTTATACTTATACATAGGTGTATATATATATATATATGAATATACATATATACACACACAGAGTGTGCTTTCTGTTTTCCCACTACTAGCAGGGATTTACAACGAAGGAGTTCCTTGCCTTGCTTTGTTTTTCTCTTATCTCTTGCTTTGCCTCTTGATGTGCCTCTTGCCCAAAGCTGTGGTTTTGTACTGAATTATTGAAATCTCAGAAGGTACCAGACCAAGATGTAGTTTTGTAAATATTTAGTGGTCAAATACTGATCTTTTTGAGTCAAAATAGGTCTGATGCAGAGATCTTTGAACAAAATTCTAAACCCTGTTGGATTTCTGAAGTTAAATAAATTAAAAAAGATTTTCTGAAGTCATCAAAACTAATATGAAATAAGATTAGATCACCATCCCTTTGATTTTTAGTTGATGCCTTTTCTGAGGGTCCATATTTTATCTCATGATACCAACTTTTACCTTAGTTAAGAACAGGCTAGGAAAGAAAATTCCAGCAAGGAGGAGTCAGTGAATAAAGGGATAAAATAATACAAAATCAGTGATGGAGATCATATTACCTATGAATTAAGTAGATAACTGGTCCAATTTAGCATGGTGCTATTACTGCTCAAATATAAAGTTTGATCAGAGATGTCAATAAACACTTTATTTTACCTAAATCTAACTTTCCTAGGAAAGGGAGACGCACACTTATTTTCACATAAAAATCTTCTTATAACTTCTGAACTACAAGCATTTTCTTGTAATCTGTAATGTCTGTGACAATATTACTACAGTAATGTTACTTATAAACGAAGTTTTGCAAATAATATCTCAAAAGTATAATGGTTTTATTTTGATGAATTGGCTCTGAATATTTTGTCAAGGAATTAAGGAATATCTACAGATCAGCTTCCTTGTCCTTATGGGTGGTTCTAACTTTCCAGACATCACCTAGGGATATCACACAGCAGACACAAACAGGTCCAGAAAATTCCTGAAACATGCCGAAGATAACTTCATGGAGCACAGTTAAGGAAGACAACTAGTAAAACAATGAAGCAACACATTTGTTGTTTATGAACAAAAGAGGACTTGTGGGTGAAGAGGTTATTGGTTATTGTCTTGGGCCAGTACTCTTTAATGTTTTTATAATTTATTTACGTTCAGGAATCAAAAGTACAAGATGGAAATTTGCTTATGATACTAAGAAGGAGTGACAGATTTCCTCAAGGGCACAGAGGCTTTACAGAGAGATCAGGGTAGCCCTGAGAGCTGTGCATTCACCAGTCGTATGAACTTTAACAAGTTTGAGTACCAGATTCTGCTCATTGCAGAGGAATTGGACTGGATGACCTTTAAACATCCCTTCCAATCCAAACTTTTATATCAGCTATGATTCTCCATCTAGGATGGGGTAATCCTGGTTATTATACAAACTGAGGGATGATGAGCTTGAAAGGAGCCTCAAAGAAAAATATCTGTGCAATTGGGTGAATGGCAAATTTAATGTGAGCTAATATCGTGCCCTTGGCAACCAAAAGAGTGAGCTGTGACCTGTGCATGAAGCACAGCATCACCAGCTGGTCAACAGAGGTGGTTGTGCTGCTCTCCTCTCTGCTGGTATGGCCTGACACTGAGTACTGTGTGCAGTTTTGGGTGTCTCCAAATAAGGACATTGTCTCATAGTGTGTCGAGAGGAGGGCAGCCAAGATGGTGAAAGGTCTCCAGGGCAAGACCTGAAGCTCCTTGGCTTGCTTAGCTCGGTGAAGAGAAGGCTGAGGTGTGACCTCATCACAGTGTGAAACTTCCCCAGGACGGGCAGTGGAGGGGAGAGTTGATCTCCTCTCTGGTGAGCTGTCAGGGTAGTTCAGACTGGACTTTAAGAAAAAGGTTCTTCCCTGGGATGGTGGTGGGGTACTTGAACAGGCTTTCCAAGGAAGTGGTCATGGCAAGAAGGAAGCCAGAGTTCAAGGTCTACTTTTAGGTAGTCCTGCAAAGAGCGAGCCCGGTACGTCTCTTCCAGCTCAAGATGTCATATGATTTTAGTGATGCAAATTGTGAAAAATAACCTGCCAAGTTACCTTTAATAGGCTCCTTGGTTAAAATTTTGAAATATTAAAGAAGAAAATAAATGGCAACAGTGCAGATATTCTAGTAATAGTATATTACTAGATCCTGGATTCATCAGAATTGAGTATTGCAGCAGTCAGACTTGGGATGTGGTATTGGCCTCCCAGTTGTACATTTCTGCCATTGAAAGAGCTGTGTCTGTAACACAGTAGATCTTGGCAGAATATTTTTCTACTTAACATGCACATCATGCATGCATTTAGGAATAATAATTCATCAGTTTTTCTTCTTCTCGTGAGAATATAACTCACAGATATGAACTGAACAATGGTTTCTTTGAGGTCAGTACTGCAAGAGTATAATGGTTGTGTGAAGTCAGACGGAGAATAGTTCTTACTAAAAAAAGTATTACAAAGTTCCTCCAAGTCTAGGCTGTCCATAAATAATGAGACTAAAAAGGTTTTATGTACGCAGGCTTTACTCATCCGTACGCTTATAATTAGAACTGTTATACAATATCCATAAGTTTCCCAATTGTTCCCACTGTTTGTCATTCACAAGCAAATGCACTGTGCCCTTGATTCATTGCTGATTAAATTTAGCTATTTAAAGAAAATTTAGATGCTTTTTAGGGTCACCTGGCCTCTAACTGCTGCTGCAGAAGGGCCTGGCTTTCCCACTGATTACATCATATCTGACAGCCATCTGTTTCAATGTCTTAGACGGCTGATAGAGTCTCAGATGTCTTCAGGCAACTGAATAAAAGTTAGTGTGTGATTTTTGGCTGTAGACACTGAATTCTGAAGAGTAAATGTTGGCATAATAATACCAGCTAGGTATATAAGTTTCAAAAGCAGTCAGTGGGGATCTAGAGATCAATGGTTTAGGCAGAATATCTAATGTCACCAGAAATGTACCCCAATACCTGTATCATAGAATAATAGAATACCAGGTTGGAAAGGACCTCATGCACCATCTGGTCCTAATTTTCCTGGCAAAAACAAGGTCTAGACAAGACGGCAGTAATCTGTCCAGGCAAATCTTGAAAAATCTTATTCTTGGAGAATTCACCACTTCCTTGGGGACATTATCCCAATGGATGATTGTTCTCATTGTAGAGAAATTGTAAGTTTATGTCCAATCAGAATGGATATGTACCCATTACCCCATGTATTTTCCAGGTTGCTTCCTGAGAAAAAGATGTCTCCATCTTTTTTGCAGGCACCATATATATAGTGCTGCATGATGATACAGACTCCCCTAAGCTTTTTTTCTCAGGGCTGAACAAACTCAGTTCTTTGAGCTTTTCCTAATATTTTTTCCCAGTTGTTTGATCATCTTTGTGGCACTTCTGTGGACTGTCAGCCTGTCCTTATCTGTTTTATGGCAGGGACCAAAACTTAGCATGATATTTCACATATGACCTGACAAGCACTGAGTGGAATAATGTTTTTCTTAATCTCTGCTGGTGATGCCACTGTTGTTGCATCCCAGAACCCCGTTGCCTTTCTTTGCCACAGCAGCTGCACACTGTTTGCTTGTATTAAGCTTGATGCCCGTTGGAACCCCCACGTCCCTTTCCCCACAGCTGCTCCACAACTGGGTAGCACTCCCAGCCTGTGCTACAATTTTGGATTGTTTTCCTGGGTGTGAGGCCTTGCACTTGTTGAACTTCACAAGGCTCTTGTTAGCCCACTTTTCAGGTCTATTCAGGTCTTCCTGCAGGGCGGCTCTCCCTTCCAAAATGCCCACTATCCCACTCAGTTTGGCATCACCAGCAAACTCCATCAGGATATGCTTGATCCCATCCTAAGGTCACTTAGGAAGATATTAGATAGTGTAAGGTCCAATTTTAGTCTCTGGGGGACCCCATATGTGGCAGGCTGCCAGTTTGAACAGGAGTGGTTTGATGCCACCTCAGGGTGCTGCCTGTCAGCTGTGTCCCCACTCACCCCACAGACCACTTATCTAAACTCAAATACATCAGTGTCTGTAGGAGAAGTTTCTGGAATACAGTATCAAAGGCCTTGGAGAAGATACTGTAGGCAATGTCCACCAGTTTCCCTATACCAACTGAGTGGGTCACTTTGTCATAAAAGGTGGTCAACTTTGTCAAGAAAAATTTCCTGGGTGAGCCCATGCTGGTTTCCCCAGTCATGTGCTTCACTTGATGTGTGATAGCTCCCAGGAGGATTTGTTCCATCACTTTCATGGGAACTGAAGTAAGACTGGTGAGCCTATAATTTCCTGAGCTCTCCTTTATGCCCTTCTTGTAAACAGGGCTGACCTTAGCCTTGTTGACTGTCTAAACCAGCAGTCAACCTGCTACATCCACTCTCTGGGAAGTTTCTTGAACTCCACAGCTTCTCTCAGAGATCTCAACAAGTTCTCAGTTTTTAGGAAAAGCAGTCTTGCAGTGGCATCAGTCCACCCTTGGGTGGATATTATTAGGGCCCATTGTTTTGTCAGAAACAAATGCCTGTAACATTTCACAAATCATCTCTTCCTTCACTGACAGTGGGTCTTGGTTTTCACCAACAGATCAGCAACCTGTGTACATCTTTTGCAGGTGCTTACCTTGTCTCCACAAGAAGGGTCTGGGCACTGGTTACAACATGCTGTCTGTATTGAAGTCTCTTTCCTTACCAGTTTCACCTGAGTAGAAGTGTTAGACTTGTCTGGGGCTTTCTCTGTAGAAGCACTGGTTTTAACTCTCAGATGAGTGCCAGCCAGTATGGAAGCAACCCAAAGAAGCACCAACTTTAAAAACTGTAGTCTTGTCAAACAGATTGGTTTAGTTGATGCCTTACTTTGATGATGTATTTATTGATTCAGAATATATCAGAGGAAAGAATCCAATAAACTGTTCTTCCTGCACAGTTCTATTTTCTGTTTTCTTCTGTACTGTTTCTTCACATTATAAATAATTTTATAATCCTTCCTGTATCCAGTTCTCCAAGTGTGACTTGTCAAATATGTCTTGGTAGAATACCATGCTTAAGCCTCAAATAATCTAGAAAGATGAAGTTGAATTCTACTAACTAAGCATTCTCAGACTGAACACTGATCTTGGCTGGAAATGCTGGATGCAGCGAATCTGCCTTTAAAATGATTGAATTTATTCTTTTGTGTGTTCCCTCACTCCAATATTTTTTCTTACTGTCATTTGAAAACTAAACTTATCACGGCAAATGAAGTATAACACCCACAGCATGATGTCAGGTACATCTCACAGGCTGGAAGGGATCCCAGCAGGCTTTCTACATCAATTTAATCAGCATCATAAATCAAACATACTTTCTGCTGTGTATTATTTACCATATGTGCTTTGTGGTGTTCAAGTATCAGATGTCTTTAGCAGTTTAATATGCCTTTCAGTGCATTTTAAAAAAGACGAACAATTAAGAATTGCATACATAACCTGTTGACTCTTAGCTACTTCCAGTGTAAAAAAAATAAAAATACAGTAATGTCTACCAGGCTACTTTCAGGAATTGATGAAATGAAGATGAAGAATAATTTAACCCTGAATAGATCTGACAAATGCACAAATCCAGGACTGAGTAGGAAAGAAGGTAGCCTCTGAGGCTGTCTGTCTGCAACTTCATATCATATTCTGGGAAAAGTAAACAGGGCAGTTTATGTAGAAAGGATTCAGTGATTCTGAGGGTACCACAAGAGACCATAGCACTGTAAATAATTTGCTGGCTGTGTCTCCCTCCCCTTTGAGGGACAGCACTTAACATCTTTAGTTGCAGCCACAGCCTCATGTTTTCATGTCAATGGAGACTGTGTGACCTGCCAGGAATTCTGAAGACCTATCTCACTGTAGAGAGTAATGGCACTGTAACATATCTTGTTCTCAGGAGGAGGAAAATCTGAAATTGAAGTATAGGCAAGAAAATTTATTTTAAATATTTTATTGTCATGCCCATTTTTTTTTTTTGTCTCTAGTTGTGTCAATTTCCACAAACAATAGCAAATTTTCTATGGAATATGTAATATATTGAATGAGAGATTTCTTCTATAAGTATGGGCACTCAGCTGAGAGTTAAACCAGTGCTTCTACAGAGAAGCTCCTGAGATGTCTGATGCTTCCACACAGATGGAACTGATGGAGACTTCAGTACAGATGGCAGGTTGAATTGGAATATCTTGATTAAGACAAGTGATGTTTTGTCTAGTGTACATAGCTTGCTACAGTAATTATATCTTAAGTAAATAATTCAGAAACTAGAGGGTTACGAATTTACCCAATATGAAAAGCAATCTGTTCTGATCTAAAATGCATGATACTTTTCTAAATTATGTGTTCGTTCTCATTGCTTCTTTGGATATATAAATCCCTAATTTAAACATTATTGATGTTCTTAAACCTAGCACTTACCTATTGCATTCCTTACCTTTCACATTCCTTTTTTATCTTGTGTATGAAGCCATCTAAGAAATGAAACTGATCTACTCACAAAGTCCTTGGAACTCTTGAACAAGATTCAGCTTCTGAAGGGCTGAACTAGACTTATTAAATCAGGAGTTCATATCTCTCATATCTCTAGAGTATTGACAATTTCTTGCAGGCAGAAATTGCAAGAAAAGCGGAGGCTACAACTTGAAATAGCAATTACTCATTGATTGTACAGTACCACTACAAAGGTACTGATAGAATTTATGTATCCTGATACATCAAAGGGGGGAGTACACAGAAGACTAAAGTTTCTTTTCTAGTCATCCTCTAATTTTGAAGTTGGACATACTGATTTTTTCATTGGAAGAGCAACCAGCATCCTTCTTTTCTTTCTCCAGCTTACAAAATATTTGTTGCAAAAGTAGTGAAGTGACCCATTCCAGAGAAGTTGCAATATGTTTATTGATACAAAGCAGCAATTAAAAAAAGGTAGATAGTAAATGTGGTGGTAATGGTCAGGTACACTAGGTTATTTACTGCATAGAGGACAGGGTCAGACAAAATTCTCTGACCATGTCTGACCTCAGCGATGACGGTTGAGCCATAAGATGCACAAAAGCATCCCTTATACTCTAAACTTCTTCTTGGAGGTGAGTATAAGTTCATCTGGATCCATATTTAGTCCCAGACTTTTTCAATTCTTTGTGTCTGAAGGATAATGTGTGCACAATCAATCCCTTATAATCACTTAGCTAAATTTCAAAGTGTCAGGGGTCTTATTCCAAATTCACTTACTGAGTATCTGACATGATAAGGATCTTCTCAATCTCAAGGAGTAACCTTGGGATGCATAATTTCCCGAGGAAAAGTCCTGCTGTGCCGAAGACCTCAATGGACCCTTGGCTTTTCAGTATGTATGGCATAAGACAATGAGTTTATTGTCATATTTGCATGCTGACTACAAATATTAGGTTGTTCTAAACTTGCTTTGAGCCAGATCTCAACCAGCAATACAATTAGATGGTTTCATTGCCCAAATTAGCCCATGGATACTGCACTTATATCTGTCCTCTCCTGAATTTACTTTGGGCTGGATGCAGCCATTAAGAATAGACACACCCATTAGAAGTGCCATGTGAGTTATCCCTTGAGCAGAGTTACAGGAAACAGAGGTCAGGTTGAGAGGGAAAGAAGGGGACCATGCTGTCCTTCTGAGTGGGTAACCTGCTTCATAATTGTCTACTGCCTAAACCTTCTTTTCAGAGCTCTTACTTACTACGTGTGAGAACTGTAGGTAGAAGCCCATGAAGTTATTTCAATGTCTCTAGTACATCACTTGCTAGGCCTCCTATGCTTGCAATAGAATACTGAAGTAGAAAAACTTCTATAAAGTTTATTAGAATAAAATCCTAATCAGCCACTGTACAACTCATAAATGCAGAGCCTTATTTTATATCCTAATAACTTGAATGATGGCATCTCTTCAAAAGAATGTTTTCTCTTATTTAAGCCGGCAGTTCAGTTGACTAGCTGAAATCACTAGAAATCTGGGCAAGCTGAAAGCCTTCTCTTAGAACACAGAGAAACAAAGTGGTCTCCTGTAACTAAAATTTAGATACATAAATTGACTTTAATGTCTAGGATTACAGCCTGTGTCATGCTTCTTCCCACAGCTATTAGCCTTGCTTCTCGCTTGCTTTGAAAATTTAACCATTATTTCACATCAAGAACCAAAAAGCATGTAAGATCCTTTGTGTGTTATGTTTGGATGGAGATCCTCCTTTACCTAAATCTTCAGAGAAATTTGTGTTGCCTGCATGAAAAATTCTGTTCCTAACAAAAGTGACCAAATGAAATATCAAAAATCATGCAGTGTGAATGCATGTGAAAATCAAACCGCTAGTTGTGTTTTCTATTTGTAATGGTTACAGCTTTCTCTTTCCACTGTACTGCACTCTTTTTTCATCATTCTGCTGAGATTTTTATTTAATTATTCCTTTATTTATTTCATATGCTTCCTTTATATTGCACAGAAGATTTAAGTGTCTGGGTCATTAGCCTGCCCATTAGGCATTGCACTGCAAAATAATGTCATTGCCTTAGTGTCTTCAAGAATTTAGGTCTGAGTGCTTTACCATAAAAATAAAAGGAAGCTTTTGGAATGGACATAGTGAATCTTGAGTCTTTTTTCAACACATGAACAAAAAAAAATTCATCTAACCTTTCCTAGAGTGATCTCTTATTTGATTGCATTGGTTGTAGGTTTATCACATGATACTGAAAATAAAGGTATCTGTCACAACAAGTTTTATTCATGACAAGTTTATTCATGACATGCATCTTTTAGAAATTGCCAATATCAGATACTTAATCCAAGGAAACAAAAAAATATTCCTATTCATAAATATAATGGCTGAATCTGAAGGACACTTCCCCCTTCTCCCCCCTGCCCCCACCCCATTTCTAGCATGTCAGCACCAGATAAAAATTGCAGTATTCAGCTAAGGTTCTGAAGCAAGTAGATTATTTGATCTGGCATCACAATCTCTGTGGGCTTTTTGGCTCATATTGTATGTGAGCAGTTCATCCTGAAGAGGTGTTGAAAGGAGAATTCATTTCACAAGCCATGGCATCAATTTCTGTATCCTTGCTGCTCTCTTGCCCTGGGTTTTTTTTCCCCTTCTGCATTTTCAAAGCAAGGAACCCTAATTATTAGCAGAGGTAAGGGGCACGGAAAAGCACCATAACCTCACACAAAACTGAGCCCTTACAAAATCAGATGTCAGGACATTAATTTTATTCTTTTCTATGAGTAGAAATAACACTCTGTAACAGTGTTATGCCTTTGGAAGTGAAGGGCTTCTTTCTGACAGCACCAGTGTCAGATTTCAGAGAATAAGAAGCAAACTTCAGTGTAGCCCCTCTTTCTCATGGGAGGTAAAGAGCATCCAACAATTATGGTTTGTGAAAACAAATCCAAAATTCATTTACAGGTAAAAGTTCAGAGATGCATAACTATTTTATTATGTAGTTCTGCAGTTTATCAGATAATTCTAGTCATGAAATATAGCAAATGCTAAACATCTGCGGTAGCAGGGACAGGGCAGGTCTCTACATCTCTCTTGGAGGTTTGGAATGGTCATGGCTGATTGGAGGCTGCTGAAACCCATTAAAATTAGTTTTCTTCCCCCAGACTCCTGTGACTGTCACTGGCCCTCAGGAGCTGCTGCTGGCTCAGGGTCCCCACCAGGCAGACAGACACACCAGCCCTGCA
The DNA here is from genome assembly GCA_020466415.1 of Ammodramus savannarum pratensis. NCBI lineage: Eukaryota > Metazoa > Chordata > Aves > Passeriformes > Passerellidae > Ammodramus > Ammodramus savannarum. The sequence goes on along the minus strand of JAHXMQ010012338.1, from coordinate 84,645,594 downwards.
GACTCAGGGTGGGGACAGCAAGAGCCATTTGTGTCTTGGGGCAGAAGGCTGACAGAAGTGGGAGAAGTCTGCTGGAGCCAGAAGTGTGGCCTTCAGCAGATTATTCATAACCATAGCTTTGTTCAACATCAGTCTTGAGAAAAGTAGAGCATTTGGTTGATGCTTAATTATCTCATGAAAGTTTTTTTTTGTCTATGAGATGCAATTCATCAGAGAAACAATCTGCCTTCAAGTATTTATGTGCATTTCTGTTGATTTGATTTTGGCATGTTTTTCTGATGCTGTTCTTTGATCTTAAGGATTTATATCATCTGTTTTCCCCTTCTGGTACAAAAATGGAAGTTACTCCCCATAATAGATATAATAAAAATACAGTACCAGGAACTAAATATTATATAAGCATGCAAACATCTTTAATATGGATGAGGTGATATTTTTGGTTGTTTTTATATTATTCTAGACATATTTTAATTTTTATCTTAAGCAGAATTTATAAGACATGTATAAATAAATGCTAATTGTGGATTGTCTTTACAGTATTTAATATGTAACTTACAGTAGTTGATCACAAAACTTTTCATATTATTTTGTAAGCTTTCTCAGACTCTGGCTGTTATTTTCAAATAATCCCTCAATTAATCTCTGCAACATTTCTCTTCATTAGTTCTGCATATATGAAAATCCAGGCCTTTGTATTTTTGTTCTGTTCACTAAAAAACATTTGCATTTTATATAAGATAACCTTCTTTCTTTTTACCCTTAACTCTTAAATTGAGAAGATTCTCAAACCCCTTCCAGGTTTGAAAGTATTTCTGACCATTGTAACAACTTCTGTTTCATTTTGGTGGGTAGAAATCTCAAATCTGGATGGGGAATTTAATATCTTTGTAAGTGGGAAGAGTTAGACACCTTAAAATGCAATTCTCAGAACCCAGAATAATATCATGAGTGAGGTAATCCATTGTTTGTACGTTAAGGTTAATATTTTTTTATTAGGCAAAGTGACACTTTTAGCAAAAATGGACAGAAGTCAATATAAATTGTGAAAAATTTCTCCAGGTTTTTACCTTCTCAGGTTTTTACCCATCCAGGTTCAGATCAATTCCTGCAGGACAGCAAATGTCAAGTAGGTTGTCTGTGATGCAAAAGGTCATTAGTACCAGTTTCATGTAGAGGATGTTGAGGGGAAAGATGACAGAGAGAAAGTATAAAAGTAATTAATCTCCTAAGGGAAGCAGTGAATATGAAGTGAGCAAAAAGGAACAGAGTTGAGGTGCATCATAGCCAATGGTGTAAATTGCTTAATTCCTCAATAATCTGGCTCTAGATGACATTGTCATTCATTCTGGGAAGCAGAGTCAGAGTCAATTGAGAAATAAAGGGGAAATATCTGCCAAAATCCACGGTCCTCAATCACATCAATCACTCGGTTTTTCTGTTGTTTCTTGAAGTAAACAGCACAGAATAGAAACTGGTTTATGTACATAAAACCAGGGAATTTCCATTGTCTATTCTAAATCTCAAACATCACTTTACACTCTTCATTTGGCCCAAATGTTTTCTGGATGCAAAATTTATTTCCATAATTACCTCCACATTTAGAGTAAGTTAGTTGGTAGGTCTATTGGAAACCAAACTAAGATTATAACATTCTTTGCAGATGTAAAAACTGGGTTTCCCAATGCAGGTTAAAGATAAAAATATACTTGCTGAGTAGATTAAGTCTATTTAACATCTAATCTGGATTTATGTAGGAAGCTAAAAGCCTTTTAAAATTTAATTTGAATATTATAGTTCTGTATGCATAAACTTAGAATGTATCTTACTTACAAAGATGCATTCACACTTGTTATAATTAAAACTTAAAAGTGCATGTTGACATACAATTTAGGCAAAGAATTTTAAGAACATGCAAATGGAACAGTTACCACTTTGATGCAACTACTACCAAAGTCCAGAAGGGAAAAATTCTGTTTACTCCAGTGTCTTTTATTTTTCCTTTGGCTCCAAGATGCATCTATCCCTTTAACATAGAAAATCACACCTGTTCTTGACATCTCTTTTCAGCTATAACCAACTATATTGTTTTCTTCCCCATTTTTTACTCTTTTTTCTTAATTAAAAAACAAACAAACAAAAAGTCAGACTTTTTTCTTCAGAGATCTGAATAAAGAGAATGAAAACCAAAAGAGAAGAATTATATTAATGTAGTTAATGTAGCCTTTTCAGCCTATCTGGAAAGATTTCTTTTTTTTACCTTCCATTTGTGGAAAGAAAAGCATGAACATTAAGGAGCACTTGAAAAGTAGACTGGTGACATTTTAATTGCATTTCTGGAAACAGGTTAAGAGTGGTAAGATGGCCAAGAACCATAAGAAAGAGTAAAGAATGGTATCTTGTAAAGCATATGAACCTTTAGGGAACTACTGTGAGATTCTCAATTTTGTCACTCTTCTTTTAGTGTGTTTGGACAGTGGCTCTCTAGAAGACAGTACAGCTGCATTCTTGAGCTCACAGCTGTGAGCAAGATGTGAATTACATTATTCCAAAATGTCTCAGTATGCACTCTAAACAGGCTGAAATGTCACAGGTCAGAGTCCTCAAGGTTGCCTGCTTTTACCGGTCACAGTAATTGTTTGGTTTTTTTTTTTCCATTAAGTGCTGAAATTCTACTTGTCAGGTCTAGGAGGTTGTTTTTCTTTCTGATCATTATAATTTCCTTTGTTCTTTTTTTCTGTTGGCCTGTCAGATTGCAACTGCTTATATAAGAGGAAAAGATAGTCTGTGATTAACCGACTGTGGTGAGGAAGGAGAACAAAGGAGAGGAGAGAGTATTATTTCTTGCTCAATTCAGTGATCTATTTGATAATTCCTTTCTTCACATAATATTTTGTAAGTGAAAAACATATTCGTTTCATGACTACATAGATCAAAGAAAACAAAACAACTGCTGTCATCCTTTCACTGCTTATCAACACAGGCTTTTTCCCAGGGTTTCTGGGTGCCTAGAGAATTGTCTTTATAGCCTTTTCTCAAAGATAAAGTATACCATTCAAAAAACACTAACTAGGCTAAATGTAACTCCATTTTAAAGCTGGTTTTTGGTCTTGAATGCCTACCCAACCTATGACAGTGCTTCTTTAATGATTGTGTTCAAAATTTCCCTTAAGCTTAAGTATAGCAATTATAATGCATTTATAGCTTCCAATTAAATGCATTGAATACTTTATAGAAACCTTAGGCATTTCAGATGTTCTGAACTAGTCTAAGTATATTCAACAAGTTATATATTTAAACATTCTATTGTGAGATCTATAAAAAAACTCATTAAAATATTTTCTGGACAATGGTATCATCTTCTTTTTGATTTAAGAGCTGACTTTCTGAGGTACAGATATTGGAAGTCCTTTAATTAGCTAAATCAGCACACGTTTTAAAGCCTAGTTATGCTAATAAACATTTCTTCTCTGAACTATGAGTCACGGGGAGCACAGATATCTAGGCGAGTAATAAATGAGCTAACTCATAAGCTCTAATTATATTGTACAGGTAATTGTAGAAGAACAGGGTTAATTAGCCTGGATACAGAACCTTTCCAATGGAAGCACGTTTTCTTTGTTGACTCAGCCAAGTATCTCTGTTTCATCTTGTGGAACACACTACTCCTGCTGCCAAAGACTTCCCCATGGATATGAGAAACAAGAAGTTCAGCTGTGCAGCTCTTGTAAGTGCAAAAATAATTTTAGGCAATTCCCTAAATTCTCTTGTAACCTTAATATAAAAATGGAATGCAATAATTGAATTTGTAATGCTTTTTGTATGATGCACATCTTTTTTGGTGAATTATGTCTGGTTCCTTTAGATCACATTTTCCATGTAATTTATTTATTTATTAAGGAAAATATAATTAAAATTTTCCCCTAAATCTTTATACTTGGGAGGTGAATCTTAGCCATTACAATATCATACATCTTAACAACTCTGTATCTCACTTTTGGTTTGTGATTATCAAGTTATGGTCTTTAAATTACTGAAGCATAGATGGTGTCCTCATTTGAAGATCAGAGATCACCCAGGACCATAATTCACTTTTTTAGTAACCCTCTTTCTGAACAAGAAAAAAAGAACCACATCCACTCTGTAAAATGCCTCATTTTATCTCATTTTTTCAGGTGGTTAGTTGCACTTTTTTTCAATGAGGAAAAAAAAAAAACTGAGAAAGGTTTTGGTTTTTTCTCCATTCTTTTGTCTTCCCCATTGTTCTCATTACTAAAAATTACCACAGGAAAATGTAAAAAATCACATCCTGATAGGTAAACAGGCGCCAAAATTAATGAAAAATAGTTAAAAACAAGACTAATTCAAGTCCTTTAAATTTTAACATATTTTTTTTAAACACACTAAAATTTATGCAACCAATGAGCTCAAATTTATCTTTTTTTTTAAAAAAAAAACCTTATCAGTTACCAAAAGAGTTATTTTTATTAAGTTCAAGTTTTGGTTAGGACATCTAAGTTATTAGTACTGATCACTGCAAAAATGTGACAGCTGAAATATGTGTTCTATGAGAAACTAATAGAAATATATACAATTATTTCTTATTTAAACACTTTTTTATGGTAAGGCCCATTTAATTTTACAGTAATTGTCTTCTTGAATAGAAATATTTTGAAGCTAGGACATTTTCTATGCTTAAAAATTGATATTAGGTAAAAAGATTACATGAAAATTAATGACTTCATCTGACAAGCACATAATAGGGAGTAACATTTTATGAAATTCTAGAGGCACTTAAGCTTTCTAGTAAAATTACTTTTTCACATAAGTATTTTCTGCATCTCTTTAAGAGCTCAGCAGTAAATGAAACCATAAATACAAAGTTTTTGGGATCCTAACTTGCAGTGAAAATTAATATAAACCTAACAATGTCTTGCATTACAATGACAAGCATTTTTTTTCAAGCTTCTTTCAGGAAGTACAGGTCACCTTCTTATATCTTTCTGGAAGTGCAAACCATCTCTGCTATGCTTTTTACTTTTGATCTGTTATGAACAGTGGACAGGAGAAGCAGCAGCAGTGCTGTCATGCCCGTGTGCCCTCCAGTCAATCCTGAAGATTTGCCACTTGGTCACCCAATTTTACAGCTTGTAGCCTGTAGTGCATTCTGGAGGAGGAGAAGAATGCCTCCTTCTCATCCAGCTCACTTGGTGAGCTGGGAAATGCACACTTAGACTAACGCTGTGCAGTGCGCTTGACAACAAATTAATTGTTTAAACTCATTATTTGAACAGCAAATACCACTGATCACTTAGATGATAATTTTCTGCCACATTTGATCTTCATACATTTCAGAATAGAAACACAGCACACATTTTTTATTCTATTGCTGTAATCAAAGTTGAAAAAGGGGAAACACCACATAATTTAATTAAAGCAGTGTGCTTTAAAATGCAGAACTGCAATGAATGACCTAGTTAAATTCAGTAAAAGAGACTATTTTAATACATTAATATACTATTAATTTCATGACATATCAGAATTTAGTATATAGTTCCTGGTGCTTTGAGGCTTATACTTAATTATAAAGCACAGAAAAACAAAAGCCACGCCTCTTTACAACAACAAAAAAATACTGCTCTGTTAAAGACAACAAAAAACCTTCCCAGTATCTAAAGTTTGCAATACTATTGCATTGTACAGCTAGTATCTACATAAGTGCCCTTATGTTCACACATTTAGTATCTTAAAAATTTAGATTATTCCACATGAGTAGCCATATATGAAGATCATATTGAGTTGCACAGTTGGCTTCTCACAATTTTTCCTGCTGGGGCAATTGGTCCTTGTACAGGATTAAACATTTCGAATTGGAGAACTGGAGTTCACCTCTGGATCTGCAATGTTGCACGTGATAAATGCTCTGTAAGCCAACTGTCTCACTTGCATTGTGGAATTCTCTGATAGTTACGGTAGGCTGAATTTTTCATCATGGATTCAGCAGTGTTCTGAATGTTCAAGCTCTTTCACAGCCACACAGTGCTTCACTGAAGCCAGAAGTTTCTCTACAAGGTCCTGCTTGTATGGAATAAATTAAAATGCTGGAGCTCTATTTTTGATGCCATCTTATGCTTTCCTGTTCATTAAATATCTTTACATCCAAAATACAATTTCAAAAACTGTTCACAACCCTTCAATCAGAAAATAAGTACTGAAGGTAGTAAATTAATAATTACAACAGGAGCTTTAGAAAAAATAGATTTTTTTCCTGTGAAAATTTGATGTCGTTCTGTTGTGGATGAGAGGACTTGAAGTCTTCTAGTGTTGCAGATTGCATCAACTTCAAATTAGTGATATTTGGACAACTTTTGGAAATTATTATTATTAAACTTTTGTAAGGGTTATGGGTGTGACATTTACATAGGAACAAGAGGAAGAGCAATTAGCACTAGAAATAATAAAATAAAATTAAATTTAAATATAAATTGTAAGCTAATAAGTCTTGCATGAAATATAAAGACAATCTCCTGATTGAGTAACATGAAAAGTGGTGATGTTAGAAGCAACTTGTCTAACTTCAGAGAACAGGTGAGCTCCTTTTCATATACATATATTTAGTATACTTTCAATAAAATGAAAAGAAAGTCTATTTTAAATTAAAACCAAATCTTTGGGGAGTTCACCAAAATGTGCATTTTTTTCTGCATGAAGTTTTTACTGAAAAAAATCCCCAAGGGTGAAAGTGGATGCATATAATGAAATATATATTTTAAAAAGTTGCTTTATAAACCGATTTCCAAGGCCTGACCCTCATTGTTGTCAATGAGAACATGCCATGTGTTAGTTGTGGTATCGTTTGGCTCAGCTTCAAGATGCAAACAGTGAGACTGGTCATGGTGTTGGAGCCCTTGTATGAAATGCAGTGAAATTAGAATACTTTTTATTGAGAAGGGAATACAAAAATATATTCTTTCCAAAACTGCCTCATTCTTTTTCATTTTTCCACAACTGCCTCTTTCTATAACTGCCTGTAAAAGGCTTAAACAACATAATAAAAGTTCAAAATCAAATGATGACTGAAATACTGACACACTAGAGATTGGTCTACTCTGATAGTGCAGAAGCTGTCCCACAGGCATATCTGTAGTGCTTCTATGCCCTCTCCTACTTAGATTTCACTAGAATAATTATGTTAAGAGTCCTGTTTGGTTCAATACCTCTATTCCATGCACTAATCATCAGTTGTGATTGGAGAGACATGGATTGGTAACCTCAGAACATGCTGTGCTACAGGATGTACTTGTTCTTCAGTTCTCTCACTGTCATTACACACACAGTGTAAGCCACACAAAGATAATGAAACACGATCTAAACTGAGAAGCCAAGGCTCATCACTCCAGGCACAATGATGTGTTGACAGAGTATATGGTTTCCACATGCACAACTAGCATTGTTTTTAACTTGCTCTGTCTTGCAAAGCAAGCAAGAAGACTTCTTGCTGCCTGGTAGAAAACCTTATTCACAGCTAGCTTAGCTTTTGTTAAAGGAGTGTTGCACTACATGGTAAATAAGCCCCCTGACAGTCACTGTGGAATTACTACATAACATGAAGCCAGGCTATAATATATATTATAATTACAGATGATTACAAATGAGTACTCAGTCTTCAGAGTTGCCAAAAAATCCTCAAAAATTTAAAAATCAGACACCTCAGAAGAAGTGTTGCAAAGTTAAAGAACTAAAAATCTGATGCTCAGATTTCTGGGAACTCTAGTCCAATTGTACTTAGTGCTCCCACTGACATCAGTGGTGCAGATATTTTTTCATAAAACAGGGTTTCCTGAGTCACATTAAAATGCATGAAACAGCATGTAAAATGTAGTGAACATGAAGAAGCTGATTTTATACTATATTTTGAAAGATGCAAATATAAAATGTATTTTAATACTGATCATCTAGCATTACACCCTGCTACAAAAACATAAATCTATCCAATGACAGACAGAAGTCAACATTAACTGCGGCGGTCAGGCGTAACTGGCCAAGCCCGGCTAGCTAGAGGAAGAA
>JAHXMQ010012338.1:84601167-84628794 GCA_020466415.1 Ammodramus savannarum pratensis | reverse complement strand
GACTCAGATCATCCAGATGCAGGCTCTGAGCATTATGAAAGACCAGTGTGTCTGTATTATTCCTGCCAAAAACCAATTTCCTGCTTAACCAGTTTTTAAGGGTAGAGAATGTAATTATAAATCAGAAATATGGCAAAAATTCAAAGTGGTGGATGAGGGCAATGGTGTGGGGTGTCCCTTTGTGCTGACCTTTTTCCCTGAGTCAATTCCACAAAACATTCTGGCTCTGGTTTACTGGCTTTAGCTGCTATATTCAGTTGCAAACACCTACACAATAGATATGTAGAACTGTATGAACATCATTACAGATCTGTCTGAGCAAATGAGATATTCCATTTGTTTGCCACGGAAGAAAATCCATTATAATGAAAAAGTTTGCCAGCCTGAAACATTATACTTAACTTTAATGGGAAAAGGAGCAAGAAACCACCTTCCTCCTTTTTCTTTCATTATGAATTATTAACAAAGTACAAGACTTCATTTCCCCTGCTCTAAAATAACCTTAATGAAACATGAGAGCAAATAAATATCTGCTAAGAAAGTGAGTTTCTGGTGGAAAGGCATATGGTTTTTCTATGCTGTCTTTACATTTCTCCATCTCCTTTCTACCTATCTGGACATACTTTTAAAGATACTACTCAGAGAGAGACAAAGAGAGAAGACTATTATTCATCTTATTTAAATTTTAAAAAATTAGTTAGGTTTAATTTTTTCCATTTATGGAAAATACCTATTAAGGGTATTTATCTTTAAAAATTCATTTACTGTTTAGGAGAAAATATCTCAGCATGCCCAGTTTTTATTTTTTTTGTGGCTTCAGACTAATAAAGTCAAAGAAATTTCTACCTAGTGTTAATTATTGTCTTTGCCATTTGGCGTAACTCTACTTTTTCAAGGCCTGGAGAATTAGCAGGTGAGACAAAGTTGTTTCATGCACAAAGTTAAATATTACTGCAGATACTACAGGTTTGCATGAAAAAATGTTGGCTCAGTGAGATATTGAGCCTGTGCTTTCATGAAGATCAAAACAGAAGACTTTACATATTGCATGTCTAACGCTTTAATATCTGTTAAAGATATTTGCAGTTTTAGTCTGCCTTTTTTCTTACAGCCCTCACAATCTGAAGCTTTGGTGACAGAATTTAGGCAATGTATCATTATCCTCACTGCCTTCCACTGGTGCATTTTGAAGCTTTGTCATTCCATTTTCACTCAGAAGATTTTTGTTGAGTGGAGTTGTTTTGGTTTTGGTTTTTTCGTGGGATTGGGTTTTTTCTACACTGTCTCTGACAACATCCTCATAGTTAAGCTCAGGAAGCATGGATTGGATGAGTGAACAGTTAGATGGATTTAGAATTGGCTAAACAGAAGATCTCAGAGGGCTGCATTCAGTAACCCAGGGTCTAGCTGAAGGTCTGTCACTAGTGGTGTCCCCCAGGGTTCCATACCAGATCCAATACTGTTTAATTTATCCATCAATGACTTGGATGAAGGGACAGATGTGTCCTCCACAAGTTCACTGATGACACAAACCTGTGAGGAGTGGCCAATACCCCAGAGGGCTGTGCAGCCCTTCAGAAGGACCCAACAGACTGCAGAGATGGGCAGAGGAGAGCCATCTGAAATTCAACAAAGACAAATGCAGAGTCCTACACCTGGGGAAGAACAACCCCGTGCACCAGCACAGGCTGGGGGCTGACCTGCTGGAAAACACCTCTGCAGAGAAGGACCTGGACATCCTGGTGAACAACAAGCTGTCCATGAGGCAGCAGTGCCCTTATGGCCCAGAAGGACAACGATGACCTGGGGCACATTAGGAAGAGCATTGTCAGCAGGATGAGGGAGGTGATCCTGCCACATGCTCAGCCCTGATGAGGCCATATCTGGAGTGCTGTGTTTGTTTCTGGGCTTCTCAGCTCAAGAGATGCATGGAACTCCTCTAGCAGGTCCAGTGGAGGGCTATGATGATTATTAGGGGCTGGAACATCTCTCTTATGAGGAAGGGCTGTGGGAGTTGAGCCTGCTCAGACTACAAAAGAGATGACTGAGAGGGGACCTCATCAATGTGTATCAGTATCTGAAGGCAGGGTGACAAGAGGATATTTCCAGGTTCTTCTTGGTGGTACCAAGCAATAAGACAAGGGGCAATGGGCAGAAACTGATGCACAGGAAGTTCCACCTGAACACAAGGAAGAACAACTTCACTGTGCAAGTGACTATCGCATTTCTATCTTCTTTTCTTTTCCTTGTCAGGATCGGGATTGAAAGTGCTCAAGACAGTATTTCGTGTTCAGACTCAGGTGTTTGTTATTTCTTATCTATATAACAGTCTTACAAGCTTTGAGTTCTGCAGTATTTCACTAACAAGCTACAGAAATGGCCCCGTATCTATCTTTATGAGGTCTTTTAAGGAAAATATATCCAGTTGAGAAATGACATATAAATTACTCACTTTTAACTCAATAACTAACCACTTGTGTCCTGCAATGTGGACTTTTCTGTCCACTTACAAAATACCACCCAAACCCATGAAGAAGAAGGTGAAGAAAAAGGGCCAGCCACTGCCTTAAAATCCCCATCTTGCCTTATATATATTGCTATATTCTAAAACCTTAAACTCTAAGTTTTTCACCCTATTCAAATTACACACCCATAATCCCAGTGTTATCAATAAATTTTGAAAGCCATCTCCACAGCCTCAGGTCAAATGTAGCATCCTCTTGTGGATCTGTGCCTTTCAGCACAGAAAGTTTAAAATTCTCAGCATCCAGGGTTCCAACAGGTGACTATTCACCGGATCAGATTATTCAGAGATGTTGGGGATTCCCCCTTGCTGGAGTTACTCAAGAATATCCTGCTTGCAGTCTTGTGCAATGTGATCAGGGATGACCCTGCTTGATCAGAGAGGTTGGATCTGGGTATGGTAGATATGGATCTGGATATGATCCACTGTGGTCCCTCCCAACCAGACCTGTTCTGTGATTCTGGGAGTCCATACTACATGATATATAAAAAGTGAGTGTCACGGTTTAACCTGAGCTGTCAGCCAAGCACAAGGGAACCACTCACTCACTTCCCCACTGGTGGAATAGGGAAGAGAATTGGAAGGCTAAAAGCTAGAAAATCTGTGGGCAAGGAGGTGTGTGAGGTAAGGAGAATTTAGTAGGGAAAAGAAAAACCATGCAAACAAGTAAAACAAAATAAGCAAGTGCTTCATTGCTTCCCAGGAGCAGACAGGTGTACACACATTTCTTTCGTATTTCTGTGGGTTTTCTATGGGTTATAAATTTTTTTAAAATCTTCAGTTTAAAAAAAAAAGGAAAGGCAGAGAAAAAGACAGGAGAGGTAATGATGTCTTTGCATCACATTGTATTACACTGTGTTTGATTAGTGCAAATGCCTATATTTTGAAGAGGGAAAAATTAGTGGTTTTAAAAATACCATTTTAATTTTCACTGACAAGTTTATCAAAAGTAATTTCTCTGTAATATATAACTCCTATGGATATAATACTGAAGTTTTTCAGGGACTAAAATGAAGTGCATGGGGTGCAAAAGATAAATTGTGGATATGTTTACTTGATCTCTTAAAAAACTATCTGATTGTTTTGGATTTCTTTACTCTGAGAGGGATTTTTTGTGTTTTGCAAGATGTAAGGTAAGGTATTTCATCCATATTTCCCTCTCTTATTCACCTCACAATAATGCAAGTGGCTCTCTTGCATATCTTATAGTGGTTTTCAGCCTGGTAAACAAAATTTTAATGTTTGGGGTTTTTTAATATTTATTACACATAGACACATAGATGTATATACATATATCTTTTTATCAGAAACATTTAATGGAATCAGAAGAGGAAACTGACCAGCTTTTATTTCATCTAAAGAACTGCAGTCTTGTGGAGTTGAAACGCATGTCAGAGAAATGACCCTGTTCCATCTCATGGAGCATTATTATACAATTAAAACAGTAATGTTCAAGACTGTTAGATTTTATAGTGCATTTCTACACTTTATTTTCTTTGTTGTTTTTTAGATACCCCACAATATGAACTTGGTCTGCAAAAAAATAAGGCACTTAAATCCTGATTAATTGTCCCTGTAGGCAGTTGCATATGAAATAAAGACAAGATGTTAAATGGCAAATACCTTTTTTATTCAGCTTCTGTATAGTCTGAGACCTTTCATTTTTACCATTAAGCCTAAGCCGCTAAGGACTACATAAACTCTGTTGGGGATCCTGATTGAAGATAAGTGCATTCCTACAGTTACATAATTAAACCTTGAAGAGAGAAGAGCTTATGATTTACTCTGTAATCTATTGTATGTGACTCACACTCAACTGCTAATTTTGACTCTTGGGCACTTAATCCTCCCTCAGCATGAGTGCAAGAGTAGCCTAGGCAAGTAATTTAGGACAATGTCAAATAGCAGGACTCCTAAAAATCAGGTACTTCCCTGTACTGTGATCTTTTAACTCAGCATCCACAAAGCTTCCTGTGTCCATTTGTGGAACTACACCTCAGTTGTTCTTGGTTTGTAAATAAGATAATCAAATCTCAGATCATTTAAATCTCCTTTTAATTATTGCAGGGAATTTTTTGCAGAACTGGGATTACTGCCATGAGTACAATAGGTAATCCAAGGAAACGAATATTTTTGGTTTGTGGTTTATGCTTTCTACCTCTAAAATTCCAGAAATTGCATATGACTTATTTTGTTAAGGGCTCTTCTGCAAATGAAAACTCCAAGTGGAAAGGGAATATTATTTCTATTGTAATATGCAGTAATGTATTCCCTAACTGGAAATCTTCATTCAGATTCTGTGCAGCAGCATGTCTGCATTGCACAATTTGCTTGTACTTGAGCTGGCTTACTGCTAGCAAATAAGAAAGAACCTGAAGCCAAATGACATTGATTACCTCACACCCACACTGTTTAAGTCTAGCATTCCTTATAAGCTTGTGCCAGAGACAACCTGTTGTTGGTAGTGATCTAACAATTAATAAGTGCAGAAAATGAGAAGACATTGCAATCTAGCTCTTTTCCATTTATCAGTTTAGAGCTACACTGAGGTCCCTGAAGTAACTCCTTAGATGGTAAGTCTGAGTACTCTGGAAACAATTATTTTAAATTTAACCTCACCTATGGCTTGATGATTAAAACATTTTTCATGCCAGAAAAGTTAGTTTGAATCTTCTAAAGAAGTGCAGTGAATTGAATCTGAGTGTCTTATAAATACATAAAAAGAGGACGGCTCCATTAACACAATGCTTTCTAAAGTAATCTGGATGTCTCATCAGGAATGCTTTCTGGTCTGGGAAGATTTTCAGCATATCCCCATATTAAGAGTTCAAATCAAGACATGATAAAAGGTCTGAGTGAAGTGATAATGTCTTAATTTCAGCACAAGTACTGGTTGCTATAGTTCCCTTCCTGAGGTTTTCTGTACATGTCTATGTCACACAATGCTATGCAATTTACGTATGGTGCTGCAAACTACCACTAGGTTAAAGATAATACAGATACCAGAGATGTAATATGAGTAATTCCTGGTGGCTTGTGTGAGCTCTGAAAGAAATCAAATTCAGGTCTCAAAGAAACAAATCTTCATCTTAGTAACTATCTATCAAAATAATTAATTTTATTTATCATATCATCCAACAGTTGCCTTTAAAACATACCTGCAACCATTTTCCTGATCAAGACGTATCTTTAGAATAAAGAAGTGCAGTAAAGGCGGTAAAAGGATAAGAGCACAAGTTATGTGAGGAGTGGCTGAGGGAGCTGGGGTTATTTAGCCCAGAGAAAAGGAGGTTCCTGGGGGACATTATTGCTCTAAAAGACAGGAGGTTGTAGCAAGGTAGGGGTCAGTCCATTCTCCAAGATAGGAAGAGATATAGAGACAAGAGAAAATGGGCTCAAATTGGGTCAAGGAAGATTTAGATTGTATATCAGGAAACAAGTTTTCACTGGAAAAATTGTCAAGCATTGGAACAGGCTGCTGAAGGAAGTGATTGAGTCACCATTCCTGGAGACATTAAAAAGATATTGTAGATGTGGCACCTCAGGTCATGGTGGCAAGTGGTGGACTTGCCAGTTCTAGGTTAATTGTTGGATTTGGTGATATTAAGGGTCTTTTGCAATCTAAATGGTTGTGTGATTCTTTAAAGGCAAAATAAAAAGATTTGAAGGAAGCAAGACAACATTAAAACAACAACATAAGACATTTTCTATCGAAAAAAGGAACATATGAAGTAATCTTCTGATAGGTGTTAACATTAGAGTGACAACACTTAGAGAAATACTCAAAAAAAAAAAAAGAGGAAAATATTTATGTAAAAGAACTGAATCAACACTGAAAATTATCAGTCACAATTAGCACAAGAAATTACAGTAATGGTTGGAGACACAACTAGTTCCTTTTCCAACAATATGAAAAATACAAATGTTGATCTATACAAAGTGAAATCTTCCTACAACATGGTAAAATTGTAATTTTTCATGGGAGTTGTAAGTGGTACCTAATCCATTTTTAACTCTGGATTTGCATATATTTAAGTGCTTTAGATTTTGTTCTAATTTATGCAAATAAAGGTGTTATATTTCAAAGTGATAATATGGATTTGTGTCAATCATGAAAACTCTGTAATTAGACCAGGAATATTTTTTATTGAATTACTCTGGCATTTTATTAGAAAGAATTAAATATAGCTAAATGAATTTATTATCTTATTACAGTTTTTCCTTTGAGCTGCTTTACATAATTTGAAACCACTTGCTGAGAGAAAACAAATGTAAAGCTTTTCGAAATATAATTTTCCCTTTTCCTTAATCAATGCAGAAACTGCTGGAATTACTTTCAGAAACACATAGTGTTATATGTTTTAATATTTTTAATGGTATGAAAAATGAGACTTATTCACAAAATTAATATACTATGACAGAAAATAGAAATAAAAAACCTGAAACTGAGTCATTATTTCAGCTACAAACACCTAGGGGTAATAGCTAGAAGTTTTGAACTACAAAATTTTCAATGGACTTTTAGAAAGATGGAAGAGACCAGGTGTGAGCAAATTTCCTAATTCTCACATTAAGGAGCTGCAGGTAAAGTTTGACTTAAATTTATCATGCCTAATTTGAGGATCCACCTTGTACTATAGTGTGAGATTTATAAACCTGCATCAGCAACCACTTGTCTAAAAAAAACTATAGGAGAAAACACAATAGCCAAAATGTAAAAAGTTAAGAGTCATACAGCATAAAATTATTGCCATCAGATCCAATATCTTTAGAAAAAGATCAGAAATGAAAATTTGATTAGGAGAGACAAAGCCATTGATTTAAATAAAACTTCAATAAAATCTGCTTCCATTTCACAACTTATTGTTGTAGTTCAAGAATACTTTTAATTTTTTTTAATGTCAAATATGAAGGGCAATGGCAGCTAGGAACTCAGACAGATAGATAAATATGTTGTGTGGTAGTCAAATGCCAGTGCAAAAGAACAGCTTTTATAAACTCCTATTTTTCATATATTTGAGTCTTAAATTAATGTCAGTTCCTGCTTCTATTCAGTTTTGTTTTCTTCCTATGATATATAGATCTTCAATTTTATTTTGAGTCTTGTTTGGTTTATCTTTACCTCCAGGACTGCATTATTGTGGAAAAGAAACAACAGAATATTTTCCTCAAAATGAGGTAGGCATAGATGTGTTATTAACTGGAACTTCAGATAAGTAGTTTATGATTTTTATCTTGTTCTCCTCATATTTATTTCTACAGCAGATGTTTAAATGAACCGAAAATATTAAAAAATGGTTGCTTTATATGGGTACCCATAAGTATTTGCTGGCATAAATCTGAATTGTGGATTTTATGCTATGTGTTATTGATTAGAAGCAAGCATTTGAACTTACCTGTGAACAGAGAAAAGATTTATGCAGCAAGTTTCATCCAGCGGCAGAAGTCAGAAAATATTTGCATTAGTTCTGTCAATATTTTCACTGTGTATATTATATTTTCATCATTAAGAACAACTGTTATGATGACTAGCCACAGAAAAATGCATCTTTTTTTTTGTTTTTTTTTTTCTTTTAAAAAATTATTTAAAAGATATCATGTAAATTAATATTGACTTGTAATGGGATATGAAACAATATGAGGTTTTGTGTTTCAGTAACTGTTTCAACTTTGTGTTTGTGCGTTTGCTTGGATTTTTTTCCTTTTCTTTTGCACTGTATGGTCCTGGAGTAGACCCCTTCACAACTCCCTAAAAAGTACTCTGAAATAATCTAGTTTAGAAGGTAAACTTGTATCTAAATTCTTATTGCTTTCATTCATGGGTTCATCCCAGAGTGACTGCATCAACTTTTTATAGTGGTTATAGTAACAAAAGAAAACAACGAAAGAAAACAACCCAGGATAGGGAATCTCAGCATCAACTTTGATTAAGACAAAAATCCTGGAATCATTGGACATGCCTAGGAAAGAGGTAAAAATCATAGGATAAGGAAATATATTATGAGTTTATGGATTCTCAACAGAAAAAATACTGCAAAACTTGATTTTTGGAAAATATTTACAAGGAACAAGCTGGAAATTAAAATGATTAGAAATTTGGGGACATTAAATTCTTGTAGAACTTCTCTGAAATCTACTTCTAGGTTAAAGCTTCTACTTTCACTCCTTCATAAACTGCTTATTTACAAACTGGAGTAAATCAGTTTTCATGCTGGTTAAGAAATCATTAGCGGCTATTAACCTACAGCTGTTCTTATAATAAAGGCATCTCAAATAGCTATATTTTTACATAATTTTTTCAGTTTTGTGGAATAAAGACACACATTTGTTGGGAGTTTATATTAGTTTTTTGTAAAATCTTTAAAGGCGTTGATGTCCTAAATATATTGGCATAATTTAAAATCAAGGTTAAAGTAACCCTTCAAGCTAATATATTTCATCAGTTCAATTTTTTTTATATTCTTAAAAAAAAACAACAAAAAAACTTTAATAAAATCTGATGCTCTTTTTTGTTGATTTTGGATATTTGGCTGTTTGGGTTTTTTTGCTTGTTTTGTTTTTTTTCTTTGGTAGGATGAATCTTTGCAATCTAATACAGGTGCTTACGTTGATTTGTATTCCCAAGGTGCTCCACTTCTCTCTGTTGATCATATAAAGGAAATTTCACTGCCTCTGACCAGACAAGTAACTTTGGATAACTTATGTTGGCTCATAAATTTTAGTTTTAAATAAACTGGGAAAAGCTTTTTTCAGCAGGTTTTGTAAACTAACATATGTTTTGACTCTGCTTTGCTGTCTTTCTTTCCTAATACAACTTGAAGATGTGAGATAGTAGCTCAGATATATCCTCCTCACTCAGTGAAACTGTGGATCTGGAAGATTAATCCAGTGGACTAATCTTTTGTCTTTAACCTTATTAAGGAAAGAGAACAGGATAAATACAGATCTTCAGGGACAGTAAGCATTTATTTCCCCTATGAATATTATCTGTAACTGTTGTTATTACAATTCCCTGGATTCTTATGGTTGTGAAGAGTTAAATGAGCTTAAAGGCTGGGGCCCTTTTCCTCTAGTCTGTCCTTCAGTTGAGACACATAAGCTCAGTGTGACCTTTCATGAGTAGACATGAATAGGAATAAATTCTTTAGTGTTATTTTCACATTTTCTTCATAGAATAAGGAATTTAGAAACAAATTGCAACTATGCTGAGCCAATTACATTTGGAACTTAAGACCTTTTAATACTGTCTTTAACAAGTCATTAGAAAAATGTGCAAAAACCCCCTGACTTTAATTTGAACATTTTTGAGATACTCGGCACCTAATCATGCTACTATTGAAGAAAAAGCTAAAACTCCCACTGATTTCAGTGGGCTCAGGATTATATACACAGCAGGGGACCAGACTTAGTAATACATGAAGTCTTTTTCATCTCCATGTTACTACAATCGGAGCAGAAGTCTGCAGGAAGCATGATAATGTCAGGGTTGTAAGGCTTGAAGAGTTTGAAAGCTATGACTTCCACATGAAAGATATTATTTCTGAGAAGTGTAACTAATATGGAAGAAACTGTGATTTTGAAATTAAGTTTCTACAGGCTATAAACATTAATAACTACAGGATACCAATATATCTGATACAGGTTTGTATTTTATAATTACTTTGACTTAAGACTGCAATGGTTGTTTGAAATCTTTTCTTACTGTGAAAAGGGGCAGGATTTTAATTAGTTTTATTTCCAGCATTCAGCTGATGTGCATGGGTGACAAAGTCAAGTATGAGACATGGAAATCATTGTGAAGTCTTTACTGCAGTATCAGTACATTTATTCAGGGCAGAACAACTGGAAATCAGCTTGAATGCCCTGTCAGTGAAACTAACTCACCATCCTTTTTTGCATTTCATGTTCTTTTCCTCATTAAAAACAGCAGCAGCTGTGCTAGTCTAAATTCACAGATTTTTTTTTTTTTTTTTAATCCTCTTCTTTGCCAATCAAATGCTCTAATTCTAGAAAAAGATAACTGCACCAGTTTTTCAGATTAGCCATTAGAAGTCAGGTTCAGATCTCAGAGCTGAGTGTAAGCATTGCAATATTGTAATTACTGGGTGATTCAGAAGTCTAAAAATGGGCATTTAGGTATCTTAAACCATTTAAAGTGTTTAAGAGCACCTGATTCAGAGGTCTCTTTCCTCTTTATCAGGAGCTAATATGACTTTCATGGCCATTTGGCTTTCTATATGCAAACAAATAATTAATCTCAGCTAGTAAATAGAAAACAGTGGTAGCAGGACTATATCTGTGTTCCCTCAGATTTCTCTGATAATAAGCTTGTGGCTCAGTTCCACTGCATCATGCTCCATGCCTTCCTCTCCATGTCAGCCCTCTGCGTCCACATGAGGTACAGAAGACATCATTGTTGGAGAATAAATGCTCATATAGCTAGAAGACTTTTGATTTTTAGGGTTATATTTAATCCATTCAAACTAATCATAAGTAGGTGATGTGAATCAGAAAAGTGCTTGAAGCATTTTGTATATTTTTTTCCCATCATTTGCAAGCACTGCATAGGGGTTTTTTTGGTTTCTTTTTTTTTTTTTTCATAGACCTCACATTTTTCCATAGCAAGATACAGCCTAATTAATCTTTAAAGTGAGAAACAGGTTGCAATAGTGGCATATTTGATTTCTCACCTTAGATCCTCCGTGCTGTTTAGAAATGTCTTAAAAACAAACTCTTTACACATTCTTGAAAAGATTTGTTGCCTTAATTTGAAGAAAGTTTTGATTAAGGATCATCAGCGTGTTTAAATAAACAAAACATCAAGATTCAAGAAATTTCTCATAGGTTTTCATTTATTTCAACTCAAGTTGTAGTTCAAGTTGATTCAATTCAAAACCATCCAGAAAAAGAATTAGCCTCTCATATGATTGTCCTTTTAATGAAATAAAATAAATCAGCTTTAAACTAATGTGACAGTGACAAACTTGACATTGAACAATCTTTCCTTATTTTTTTATATTTTTAAAATTACTTTTTACTAAATTTGCACTTCTGAAAGATCCTGTGTAGGAGTCCCAGGAGCTGAAATTCCTTTTGTATTGACACAACAGATAACACAGACTTTTTAGACAGCATTGGTGATCCTGCACTATCTTGACAGCATATCTTGACTTCAGCAAATTGAAACATTCTGAAACTGAAATGGTAGACATAATTCCCAGTTCTTGACTATGCTTAGATACATTCAGGGCTGTAATTTTAAAGCTTTAGATATATTTTTGTTTAGACACCTTACTCTTAGGAAACTGGTAATTTCTTTTCAAAGCAAATTTTAGGCAAACAGATTACAGGCTGCTGTCAGCAGCAATGAACAATTCTTATAATATGAACTCAAGAGGCAGATAGTCATGGCATTATACAAAGAGTTGTTTTAATGACATTTCTAAAGGCCATTTTGTTAATGTTTTGTTTGAAGCAGATATGTTTGCCAACATGAGATCAGGTTGGCTGTAACTTTGGCTGAGTCTCACTGACCTCCAGAGGTGCAGAGCCCAGGACTGTTCAGGGCAACCAGTTTAAGTATTGCACTACCCTTTTGGTTACAATTATTTTCCTAATGCCTCATATGAGCCTCTCAAGCCCCAGGTTGTTGCCATTTGTCCTTGCTGTGTCACCTGGCCATTTTCATGTTTGTAACTCACTGCAGGTACAAGTAGACTGCCGTGAAATGATCCCTTAGCCTCCTCTTGAGGAGACTTAGCAGCCCCAGCTCCCGCTCCCTGTCTCATGAAGAACATACAATTGAGATAATGGATGATTTGGGTAGCCTTATGATGCATCTCTTTATATCTCAAAATCCTTCTTGAGTGAGGGATCCAAAGTCTCAGTGCAGCATTCCAGAGGTGTCATCACCAGTGCTTGCATGTCACTCAGGCTTTCCCTTTGCCCCACTCTGCGCTTCCCCAGAGATCAGGCTGGGTGGGCAAGAGATTGGGAGGGGGCAGACCTGAAAGACCCGACCTGACCCACAACACTTCTCACTTCCAAGGCAAGACTCTCATTTTTACCCTTTTCCATGGCAGGGGAGAGGGAGCTTGCAGCTATGTCAGTGTTTTGTTGTTAACTGGCATCAATTCAATGGTCTCCAAAAGAGTAGCATCATTCTGTACCAAAGCTCTAATTCAATTAAAGTCACAAACGATTATCCAATCTTTTATTATTTACAGAGATAACTGAAAGATTTAATTAAGAAAATAAAAGCAGAGAACTCCAAATTTATAGGACATACATAACTGTAATTGAAATGTTTTCAATTTTAAAAACCTTTGTGCATTATTTCATATTTACATTGAGATAACAGGGATCACAATCTGATTTCTTGCCTCTGGATTAACAAAGTCCATTACAAAAGGTTTCTACCATCTTGTATACAGTAAGTTAACACATTAAGTGCTTAATATATGTAGGGTAGGAAACAGAAGTAATATAATGTTGATTTTTGATAAAGTCTATGGGGACTTTGTAAGTATTAGTTTGCTTCAATGCACCTATATTTGATATCTATCTTAAGGCTGCTTTATTCTTCACAGTATCTTTCATTTGCTATATTGAATCTTAGGAAACTGTGAAGCCTGCAGGTATCTTCTGTGTTACTGAGTCTAGCATCCAGCAGGGAAGGGGAATGTATCTTTTCCTGAAAGGTCAAAAACTATTAAGGCACCACTGATTTTTATTTTTTTTTTTGGTGGGGTTGGGTGGATAATTCTTTTAGTTGTGCAGCTGAATGCAGACATGAAACCACTACTTTACACAAGCTATTATACTTCTATACTTAAACAGGAGGTCA
This sequence comes from Ammodramus savannarum pratensis, assembly GCA_020466415.1. Classification (NCBI taxonomy): domain Eukaryota; kingdom Metazoa; phylum Chordata; class Aves; order Passeriformes; family Passerellidae; genus Ammodramus; species Ammodramus savannarum. The sequence continues at coordinate 84,615,424 of JAHXMQ010012338.1, read as the reverse complement.
CTGTGAAAGTGCTCTTTTGGTGATGTGAAGACACAGAATAACTTCAATGGAGATTTTTCCTGAGTTAAATGAAATCTTAGAGGATATAAAGACAGCTCTCTGTGTTTCTAACAAACACCATTCCCAGTCCTTATACAATATACGTAAGTTTCTGGCGTACGTGAGTAAAGTAGAGGCAAAGTCAAGATATCAATCAAAATGTCTTAGGAACTTTGTATAAACACAGTTGTAAAAAAATATCATTCTTCTAACAAGGGTTTTCCTTTTCTTTTTTCTTACTTTTTTTGAGAAGGCTGTTTAGCTACAGCTAAAGATCATACCTCTAGATTAATGAGATCCCAGCTGAATGATGGAAAGAGGTATGGAAAAAATAAGACAGTAACTTTATTTTACAGATGGAATATGGTGATGTGTTTTTTGATACACAGCATAAACTTCATAAAAATCATATAAATTCTCTTTAACTTTGAGTATTCTGAAGCTGTTCATTACTATTGGCAGGCTTCCAGTTTCTTTAGAGTACTATCCCTTTAATTCTTTGTCAGCATTAATTTTCTGCTTTTGTGTCTACAACATTTCAAAAACAATTTAAAAATATATATATATATTTCCCAAGAACTAGAGCATGAAACAATTTTCCAAGTAAATACAGCTGAATGACTTTCCGAGATATGGAAAAGACATACACAACGACTAATGGTAATGGTCTTATGCTGTTACATCATATAAGACTGTTAATATGATAACCCTAAGCAACTTCCTAAAAGAAAATTAAATATTGTTTAATAAAAAAAAATACAAACCACTTCAAAATCAAAATATTCTGTGAATCTGAATACCACCTTTGCTTAACTGAGTTTCAAACATCATTCTCCTTAGGTTAGTTTTATTTTTTTAGAGAATTTTAATTTCCTGCTTGCATTGCTTCTTTTTTTTTCTGAAGTTAATATAGTCATATTAATATTTAAGAACTCTGCAACTGATAAAAGAGCAGCCTTCCAGAGACAAGTGTAATTTTACATAAAATGCAGTGGATCACCACTCTGAGTCCTGTTTTTAAACTCTGGTTTTCAGAGTCACCCCAATGAACTATCTAAAACTACCATGTTTTTGAATGCAATCAATCCATGTACTTATTTGTGCCATTTATAAACAAAGCAAGATTAGTGTGACAATTAGAAAACTATGTAGCAGTTTATATAATAATTTTTTCTTGACTAAAACCCCTATCAGAATCTGAGACCTTAAAAACTTGGTGATTTTTATTTACATTATGAACTTTGATTCCAAGTCCACCTTGGAAAAACACACATCAGTGTTTCCCAATGTCTACCAGAAACTTTGACAGCAAATACATTATCAAATTTTGCTGTGCATGTCGGTATATGAAACATTAAGTTCAATGTTCTACATTTGGCACTGCTACCTTTCATTTAACCTTATTAAAACCAAAGAGGTCACCTCAAATTAATGACTCCATAAATTTGCCAAAGGTTTTCTTGATATTGTGACCAGGGAATTGCAGAATGTAAAGGAATGATTGATGAGAGCTGTTCTGATATTGCAGTAATTAATTATTTTCACAGATAAACATGACCAATTGCTTTACCAAAGGAAATAATTGGAAACAAATTACAGTTGAAAGCAGATGAGAGCAAATTAGATTATGTTATCCTTAGCTCCCAATCTGACTGTAACACAAAACTGCAGTAGGTTATCTGTCAGTTCTTCAGACCATTTGACAGGTTTAGATCAAAGCTGGGAAATCTGGACTCCATCTCCTCTGTGTCCTTAGATGAGGTAACTGTAGACAGTAACGAGGATTCTGGAGGCCAGGCTAAGGGCTGATCCATCAGCCTTGTCATCTGATTGTAGAATGTGTTCCAGCCATGGCTATCCTGATGGCCTCCACTTGACTTGTTCCAGCAGGTAAAGATGCTTCTCTTCTTAGCAACTCCAAACTGCATATTTCACTCCAGATGTGCTGAGCAAAGGAGAAGTATCATAATCCTGCTCCTGCTGGTGACAACCTTGCTTGTGCAGACCAGAGGATGTACACGGCATGTGAGTTGGAGGCTCATTAATCTGGAAGACAGACACATATTGCTAGCTGGTGCATTATTTTCTAAGTTAATGAAATAATGGAGCCTATATACATATATACATGCACAAAAATACCTGCAGAATGCATGTTTTTTTTATGATGCAGGCATTTTTCCTGTTTCTTTTTTTTTTTTTTTTTTAATGCATACCGCCAAGCAGTATAAGCAGTATATGAGTGACCAGATCATCTTCTCATTCTCACTGCACTAGAAACAGGTCACTGTTTCAAACCTCCCAGGAAAAATTCCAAAAAATAACAGGAAAAAATGTACAATTATTTGTGTCCCTGTTTGGATATGAAAGACAAATGGAAAAAACTCCTAGCACAATAACCTTTATTCACATATAAGAACAATCTGTTGAGTGAAAAGGACTTAGTCTAGTAGGGACTGCACTCTATTTGGCATACAATGTAGTTTACTTTTTATTATTTTTTCTCTGTTAACAACTGTTTCTCATTTTTTAACTCTTTGCCAATAATGCATTTAAAAAAATTTTTAAAGCCGCTGAAGATTTTGCTACTGCAAAGTTTTATACACATGAAGGATATAAAATGTACATGAATAATTCAACCTAGGTATCTGGCAGCTATGCCTGTAGACTTTGACAGATATGCTTTCCTTCATTTGAAATTAAGTGATTTACTCTATTTAACCATGTTTTATTACCATTAAAAGTAGCTCAATAAATCGATGAGTTAAAATAACAAATAACTTGGCTCAAGCTGAGTAATAATTTATGCATGAAGTAATTAAGCCTGAAAAATGGAAAGAAATACAAGTTTCAGAAAGAACATATCTGAAGGGAATCAGGTCTTTAACCTCCTCTGCTGACCTTACCACTAATGTCAGTATAAATTTAATGTCTCCTATATTACAGACACTTGAATCTTCCTGATTTCTCACCATGGAAGAATGTACTGTAAATTCTCTGGGTTTTCCAACTGACCTCTCACAACCTGATTAATTTATACCTATTTCTTCTTGTGTCAGTGCTGACAGTTCTTAATTCTTTGCATATTTATAGAGGTGAAAAAAAAAACTCTCCTAAGATTTTGTGGTTTTATGCTAAACTTTTGTATTGTCTGATTGGGTAGGTTCTTCTTTCTCTGAACATTTATGAATTTTACAAATCTGCAGAAACTTTCCCTACTGTTAAGTCGCAAGAACTGCACACCATATTTACCCATTCCTTGTAAAATGCCACTGGAACTTCATTACCAGAATAAAAAAGATACACTTTCATGCTTTGGAATATAAGCATATGTTTGTATCTCTTTGTTATCTAATCTTCTTAGGATAAACTAATATGCCTCAGCTAATTTTAACTGGTTGCAAAATTATCTCAATCTATACATTTTCTTTACATTTTTCCCATTTGATGAGCAGAAAATCTATTACACAATTCTATATTACCATTGATAATAGTTTATATCACCTCCAGATGCTGGCTGATCAAGATTACATAAACATGAGACACATTTCATTATCTATCCCACACTACCTTTATAAAGTAACATTGATATTTTCTCATATACCTGGTATTCTTGAATATATTATTTACACAATTATGTTTCTGACTGGATTGGTAACATGTTTTAATTGGAAATCCTGAGTAAAATTATGTAATATGTTATGGGCTTTGCAAATAACTGGGAAGAGTAGGAGTAGTGGAAGAAGTAGGACTACTGCAGTTGTTAATTATTTCTAAGTACTAGTCTTAAAGTAGAAACAACATATACATTTTCAATTTATTAAGGAAATAGTTAGTGTAACCTAGGAGAACTTAATTAAATTTAATTGATACTATTTAGGAAAAAAAAATAAATTGGTGCTCATTGTATAAAAATGCTTTCAATTCTGATTCTCTAAATTTACATATATATGAGCATAATTTCTTTCAATTCTTTATAAAGGCATCAATTGAATTAATCAATGCATAAAATTATCTTTTATTGATTAGCAGAATAAAGTTTGTTTCTATGCAGAGAAAAAGCCAGTGTTTCTTTGCTAACAAAGTGTGATGAAATGTCCTCCTAGACTGAAATAAATTAATTCAAACCATATGGAAAGGTACCTGAAGCCAAGAAATTAATGACATAGGAGGTGTTTTGTGCTTCCATCATTATATGATTACATGATATTCTAGAAGAAAATTAGAAATGCTGTATTGTATTGAAGTTCATATGTTGTAAGAAAAATATTTCAGAAAAGAAAATTGTTCAAACTAAAGGATAGCATTCCATGACACTAGAAACAAAAGCATATATTCTAGCAATGTGCTTAATTCAAGGGCAGGTTAAAAAAAGTGCTGCTTCAACAAGGTGAATAAAAACTAAATAAATTATAATGGCAATGTTTTAAAATCAGATCTTGAGACATAGTCTAGTTAGCGATAGGAAAGAAAATCTCTCTATTTCAATGAAAACAGATTTGAAGAGTTGCAGGAACAGGAACAGAAAATCTGAGCATTTCTTATCCCTTGAAGAAGAGATTCCCTCATTCAGAGAACAGAGAAGGAACATACAGAAAACATGACCTAGAAAAGGTCTAGGAGAAAAACATTGCTGCTATTGTAAGAAATAGCTGCCATAGATGCTGTGCCTGTCTGATCTAAAGCTTTGTACAGCCTAAATTGTGAAAGAAAGTGTGGTATGCAAGGTCTCGAATCCTGGTTCTCCATTTTCTCAGGACAGAAATTCATTGCAGCACAGCTGTATTTTCTTAGCATTGATTGTGATATGCAGCATATGCATCGGGACACGTGAATGCAGCTTGGAGATCGCTAAGCATTAATCTAGACTCCAGTATTCAAAAACAACCCTCGCTAGCAAACATGGGATGGAGTATCTCATCAGACATTTTCCTTTATAGCTCTAGGATTTTTTCACCTCTGAAATACTCTGTAGGACTATTGCCACCAGAAAAAGGACCTTAGTTACTCACTGATATAGCTGTGGAATTTGAATTCACCAGTTTAAGTTGGATAGCTGAGCTAATTTTCTCCCAGTATTTCTTAAAAGTAAGAGCAGCTAAATATATTTTCTCACATCATTGTGCTTTCACTTATTAATTAACAAGTACAAAACATAAATATTACTAGCTGAAAGGATTTGTGATAAGTCAGAGGGAGGTAACAGTTTTCTGTCTAGTTTTTTCACCACCAGAAATCAGAACAGCTCCATTGCATGCTTCTCAATACTGACACCTTTCTGCAACGCTTTCTTTGGAATGAAAAAGGCAAGTGGCATAATATATTTGTCTTTTTTTTTGTACCATAAAAAAGGGAATAAAAATAAAGGAATCCAAATAATTAAAAAATTACTAATAATGAAAAAAATCTGGAGATTTAAAAAAATAAGAAAGAAAGGTCCATTACATTTCTGCTATTTGACATCTTAATAGTCAGCAGTAGAAATCTGCAATGAAGAAATGTGCAATTTTTTAATAAATTCAGTCCATTTTACTAATTAGTTTTTTGCCATCCAAGCGCAAACATGGAGCCGGTCTTCTCCATCCCAAAAAAGTAAAGTCGGAAGAACTGCATGTAGTACAGTCAGTGAAGCCTGTCCATCTCATGCAAATATGTGGATGCTGACTTCAAGTATGTGTGCTTTGTGGCCAATTTTAGCACAGGATAGAGGGAAATGAGGGTTGCTGGAGAAGGTGACTTAAGAATAGTTAAGGATTCCTCATGGAGTTTTGTTACTGCCTTTGGCAGAATCAAAGGAAAATGATCCAGCCAGAGCCTTGCCTAGGACCTTGTGGGAGAGCTTCACAGAAACAGAAAGCAGCAGAGTAAAAACCTGTGGAATATCTGAGGCAGAGAGAACTCTAAACCAGACAACAATAAAGGTTGGTGCTTTCCTTTCACTTTTAGTGGGGGTTATTCCTGCCTCTATACTGAACATGGACCACAGAGAAAAAAAAAGGGTCACAGTTAACATAGATTGAATTTTTTTCTGATGAATATTTTAATAATATGTTTTGTTCCTTTATTTGATTTTTGACTGCAATAAGATATTTTCAAAGATTTCTCCAGATTTCATCCAAGATATGGAGGATTTTAATTCTGCACTGCTACAAATATGTCCATATATCAGCTTCATCTCAAAAGGGTTTTTTTTCAGTTTATTAACATGCCTAGTGACACAGTTTGGTGTTAAAGAAAACATATACAAAATTTAAGACAATTGTTAAAAAGAAACAGTTAATTTTTCTTGTTAAGGACACTAAATAAGAACAGCATATTTAGGCATTTCTTGAAGTAACAAAGTCAGAGAATGGTTTGGTATGGAAGGGACCTTTAATCCCTCTAGTCTAATCCCCTTGCTGTATGAGCAGGGGCATCTTCAAACAGAGTGAGTTGCTCAGAGGCCAGTCCAACCTGGCCTTGAATATTTCCAGGGATGGGGCATCTACCACCTTCTCAGAAAACTTGTTCCAGTGCTGCTTCTTGTCTGCTTGCATAAAATGAATTCAATGTTTTCTTCCTGATCTATGTGTCATGTCTTTACTGCGCAAAATGTATCATAAAGCCATGGACTTATGCAAAGCTGACCTAAAGTAATGCAGCAAAGAATATAGTTCTGTACTGTTAATGGAATCAGTCAAGGATCTTATCTTTTTAATCCTTGTTAAAAGGAAAGGGGAAGAAGAATAGGAAGAAAAATGAACAAGAAAAAGAAAGAGGAAAAAAAGAGAAGATCTAAAGAAAATCACAGATAAAACAACAAATGTAACTAGTTTTAGTGTATATTCCTTTCCAATAATTCTTTTTGTGGCACATCTTTATTTTATTATAGGCACCTGCCTTTGAAGCTGAATTATTACATTCATAAATACTTTTTATTTCCATACTTTCATGAATAATATTTCCATACTCACAATTTACATAAGCTTTAAGACATCTTTAAGGCTATGACAGGAAATCACTTTTAACAAACTGATGGGGAAACACTGAGAAGCTTAGGATTCAAGCCAAAGTCACAACTTAATATTCATTATGCAAAATTCAAAGTTAACCCACCATTGCTGAGCTTGAGTTTACACAAATTTCATGAGATAAGTATGAATTCTGAGCAAAAATTTAAAATAATTTAAAAAGTTATCCTTTAGAAAAGAAGATCTTATCATTGCAAATATTATATAGGAAATGGCATGAGTTTTGTTGGTATTAGGTTTTGGGTTTTTATGCCTAAAGAAAACCACTTCACTACTCCCACGAAAAAATTAACTGAAACAGTCCTTTCACTGTACTCTCAGTTACTAAAAAATAAATTAGTAAATAAACAAACAAAAAGAAAAATGGACAGTGAAGGGACCTAGAGAGGGTGCAATGAGAGACAGAGTAATGTTTTTGTGCTGCCCTGGCAGTTTATAGCACAATCCAGAAAAGTGTCCCTACAGGAACTGGCAGAATCTGTGAAAAGGGGATGAATACAGCCTACTTGCCGGGATAATTGTATCACACAATGAGGGATAAATTAAGAAGTTATACATGTGATACACCATCTGTGTCTGTTTTTGTTATTTTCTCCATATACATCTGTTTCTATTCAGCTATAGGGCAACACTCCATCATATTATGCAGACCAGAATAACACAGAAAGTTCAGTTTTGTTGACAAAAAGAAACTTCTCTTCCTAAATATATGGTAAGCCAGCAGAGTAATTTTTGATCAGTAAGCTTTGAAAATCACAACAAGAGTGTTGATCCAAATATATTCAAATTTTATGTTTGATATTTATAACTCTGGATGAAGATCTCCAGATTTCAACATGTAGTTGTAAATTCAGTCAGATGCTACAGTAGTAGGTATTTAGTTTTTGGTCCCAGCTGGAATGTAACTGAAATATGGAGAAAAAGAGAAAATAAATTTCAAAATCTACACTATGTACACACAGAGGTTAACCTAAAAACAAAACAAAGAATGATATCCAATTGTATCGGTGAACTTTAATGATTTTATATCTGATCTCAGATCCTAGCTGGATACTGAGCTTGGGGATATTCCTTAGCATCTTTCTCATCCCCTCCTCTCCTGAGCCAGCAGAACAGCTTCAACAACTAATCAGCAAACCAGTACTTGATGTACTTACTGCTTGATAATGTCCCAAAGTAGTTTTTCAGGCACTTCAGAAGTGATTGGTATAACTGTTGCTCATGTAGTTTCCTTTTTTTTTACCCTATAATTACATCTAACTAATCTGACTTTAAAATTCTACAGCTTTTCAAATGCCGAAACAATATAATGTCACACTCAGAGAAAGTAATATAATCTAGTAAATGCAGAAACCTTGAAAAGCTGGACAAACAGCTTGGAGTTGCAGAGTAGTGGAGAGATGGTATGTATTCTTACATTAACCAGAAAATACAGCTTCATGCAGTCACTGTAAATTGCATATGTATAAAATATATAGGGTCCTTCTGAACTATAATTGAGGAAATTGAAGTACAGAAATGTAAGTACTGTCTCTGGTTGCTGCAAATCAGAATGTTATTCAGGAGAGAGAACTGAACCAATGAATCCAGCATTTCTTTTTCTCACTCAGTCACTGTGATAAATTCCATATTTTCTAGATAGTCTTAGTAAGCTAATTCTACCATTTTTGTAGTATTCTCAGATACTGATCTCAACTAGATTTCAATATGTTCCTCATTAACTTTTTAGTTTTCCCTCTGGAAAGACCATCCATCAAAAAAAGCAGTATGGCCCGGAATCACAAAGGAAGGAGCTCTGACAAGGACTGCAGATGTTCATAGTGTGGTCTTTGAATGACTTGTCAGGTCTTGAATTGTTTCTGGAATGTGGATAGATTCTAGGGTGACATTTAAAATAATAACATTGGTAAACTTATTTCCTTCCACGGCAATGCTCATATCTAACAGACCTCAAGACTGAGAGACAGAATTCTTTCTACAATGAATATGTCTTAGTATGAGAGAACATTCCTGAAAGAACAGAAAGAACAAAACAATAATAGACTATAACTGGATTCTTTCAAGGATTCTGTGTTTTCCTTAATGGAAAGCTAAAAGAGGAAGGGTCATAAAATTGTTAAACCCTTTCTTAACACAGTTCTTATAACTTCTGGTTGAGCTTACTATATTTTGGCTTAGTATCCCACTAAGCCTAGTAATTAGGGGAACAAGACAATAACACTTCTATCACCTCAAAATTCTCTCTTAAATATATGAAATAAAGATAAAAGCCCATATTGTACCTTAAAATTTTGATTGTGAAAATCATTATGTGCAATTTGAATGTTCAAACAATGCCTTTAATTTGTGTGTTTATTTTTCCTGTACTGAGCATATACTCAAGGCAGGATGGGGAGTGGGGTCTATTATCAACAATAATACACATGGATGTTGTAGTTCTTCCCTACAAATGACTTGGAATGAAAAAAAATTGCCATGTTAGGGAAAAATAACTAATGTGAATTGGTTATTTCTATGTGCTTTCCCTGAAATACACCCTGGATGACATTTTAGTGGTGCTCTTATCACTTATTGCCAAGAATTCACCATCTTGTGAGAAAATTGTAGAAAGGATTGATTATTTTACAACATTTTCATCTCATGAATGAGCAAATATGTAGAAAAGTTCTAGACACAGATGCCTGAGCTCAAGAAAAAAAAAATTATAAAAACTTCAATCTAGTTTTTAGAGGAAAATATACATTATAACAAGGGGGAAAACAATAAAACAAACAAAAAAAAACTACATACACCTTTTTGGGGATCTAACAGCTGTCGTATTGTAAATGTTCAATTGTCAATTGCACTCCTGTCTATTCCAATGTAATTCCCTGGGGACTCATTTTCTGCCTAATATCATTTGTCATTGAGCATTTGTAGCTCCTAGGTTGAAGACAAATTTAGATATAAATGCTCAGACTGGAACAATGAGGGTTGTGCACACTCTTTGAAAAGCAGCTTAATGATCAGACCAGTCATTCATTAAGTAGGAGAACTGAGTTCTCACTCTTAATTACAGTCCACAGCTTTCCCATTCCAGAAAAATTCCTTACTGGAAGATAAAAAATTGGCAACTGGTAGAATAATTTTCAATTAAAAAAATATGATTATCAAAATCAACAACATTGAGAAGCCATAAAAATGGGTAAATTATGTTCCCATTTCTGGTTACAGAGGTGAGGTATGATGTATTAGGAATTCTGCTCTTTAGTCTTCTATGTTTTTTGTTGGTGGGAACTTTTAAATTCATTCTGATTTTCTGGGGTAGCATTTGGTGTTGTCTTTGGTGTTGTTGTTTCCTCCAGTGATAATATTTTTTAAAACATAAAAAAATCAAGTAATCAAAACCATAAAATCATTTTTGTACATAGCATATCCTTATTAATTCATGGCACTAAGCAGATTTGTCATTATCACTACCTCCCTTATCATTGTGTTGGTCAGATTTGTATGTTCTGTATTGTTTATCCTTTGGCCAGGTAAGAAGCAGACACATTGCTTCCACGTGCCCTCGTTACACTTAGCTAGTGAGTATTATGAGTCACAGTTGTCCTCAGTTTTTCTTTTATTGCCAAACTGAGCAAGTAATTTTGTGGAGAAAACTTTATAAGCTTCATAAACTCAAAGAGCACATACGTTTTTGGGTTTGTAGCAGAGATTTGGCTCAAATTTCCCAATGTACAAATACATTAATATCCGAAATGAACCTTCCAATATGTTTGGAAGGTTATTTTTAAAGTTTTGAGCTGTCAAAATAGATAGATTCTCATTCATGAGGTGAAGCTTATAGTAACTGGTAGATAGAAGAGGGATGGGGAAGGGAGATATCACCATTTCTGCAAAGAGAAATTTATTACCAAATCTTCAGGCAGATTTTTCAAGAATCCATGTTATAAATCTGACTATTGTGTACAGATGATAAAGTGTCAAGTACAGGTGATAACTCATATGGCGTCAGTGTTTCAAATCCAACAGAGCCCTTTGCCTGTATGTATGCTATACCTACAGATTTTCTCAGAGACCTTAGTGTCCCACAGTATTTTCAAAGACCTGAGTGCAAAAAATTACAAATTCAAATATATAATTAATCACAGGTGAAACAGTTAAATTTGCAACTGTACATGAATCTTTATGACTGAAATTTATACCTACCTTCACCATAACTGTGATTCAGGACACTGGAGTCTGGTTCAATTCCACAGTCATCAATAAACCTTTGGAAAAACAATTGCACTTGACCTACATTGAGAGGGTAGGAGATAAAGTATAAAAACAGAAATTTAAGTGAATACCATAAAATCATTCTATGGAATGACATTTAAAGACCTATGATGGGCAGCTTACTGGAACTAATTTCCTAGGAACAGAAGTAGAAACAGAATGAATTACTCAGAGGAAATAAAAATCAGAAAAAATGTGAAAAGTAAAAAAAATAGAACATTGACATGCTATTTTTTCTTTTCAAAATTAATTTACAGATAAGAGTCATCAAGAAAGAATACGGTGATTATGCCAAATATTGATCAAATAAAGAAAATTAATACTATTTCCTTGATGAAAATATGTTATTTTAAATCTTTCTCTAACTAATCTTTTTTATTAAATGAGCTGAATTGTTAACAATAGTGTATGGGTGGGAGGAATAAATAATAGTAGAATAAATAATAAGGATTTCAGACCACAGAGACACATATTAAACCAAAAATAATATAGATGTGTATATACTTTCTGATGGACCCACAATCTCTTGGGGATATTCTTTTCAGCTTTGTATTTAAAGCAGTAGATGTAAAATTTTGGTTGTAGACATAGAAAAGATATTTTGTATCAAAGATGCATCATCTTAATATCTGAATACAGAATTTAATTAAATTTCTTCATAATTAGACAGTACCACTATTATGAAATGTCTTTTCATACACTGAACAGAAAAATATCTAATATAAAGAGCTCTGAAACTACAAGATCCCTAGCCCCCTCATCTGCCTCCCATAAACTCAAGATTCTAGTCTTTCTCAATCATCTTTCATTAAAAAACAATAAAATAAAAATGTAAAAAGATAATCACAACAAAAATTAAATGGGGTTTTATTTGTTGGTTGTGAAAATTTAATATGAATGCATAGAAAATGCCGTTCTAATCAAGAAAAATTCATTCAATTTGGTCCGCTTGTTCTCGGAATAAAGAAATAGGACCTCACAGAAAAACTGGATCTTGCATATATTGCTTGCTAGACTATCTATCACACTCCTGAAGGAATAATTGGATGTTCACTTTGTCTTTTTTATAGTTTATTAGTAGTTTTTTAGTTACTCTAAATCTATGTTTGGTATTCAAACCCACTCTTATTCATCACCTATTTGCAGAAATAAAAGAAAGCAGTTGGCGGGTTTTTTTTTCTGAAAAAGCTCTTGGCCTCATTATCTCTTTATCCACAGCTTGTTTTCTCTAATTTTAAAACATCACCTTATCTGGCATTGAAAGTGTATGATTACTTTTTTATTGGAGTAAATCTATGTACACTTAGTAGATTGCAATCATTTATGATCTCTTTTATAAAAATTTGGTTTCTGCTATCTTGTTTTTGTTTCTGAAATTCAAATCAGTCTTTTTTTTTGTCCTTTTAAAATTGACCAGGAAAGGCAATGTGTTATTACTAGACTTTGATGTGTTTCTTTGCGTGTAGCTGCGTTTTCTGTTTCTGACTGATACAAATGAACAGGACCTGAAGTCAGCAATTAATGCATTAGCCAGTGATCTACAAGATGTTATTCATAAAATATTTTGTCTTTTACAATTTTATTCATTCCATTGTCTGCATCATCTTGCATCTTGTGATCATTAAGCTAGGAAGTAAACTTCAGGCACTAATTGTGTTATGTTCTCAACTTTGAATCCTTTCAAATTACTTGTTTCTGAATGGATTTGCAAGATAGCATTTATCTTCTGTCCTTTAGTAATGGATTTTGCCATAGGAAATGACACTTTATTCCTTCTGCAGTGGTTTTAAGCACAGTGATTCCATTTCCTTTTTATAATATCTATAGTTTGTTATCATCAACATAAATCAAATAATTTCCTACTTATATCTGTGCATATACTGTAAAATTGTCTCCATTAAAACTCTGATACATTACTTAGCTGGTCATATAGAATAAGACTAGGGAGCAGATTTAGTATAATGCACCCAGTATCTACAAAATCCCCAAGCAATCAAATAAATATGAGATAAATCTGAACATAGAGCTTTCCTAAAGTTACCTGCTATGTTAGCTGCACAGCAGTTTTTAAAAATTTTGAATTGATGTAAATTAATGTGAAATTTCCTACAGATATATAATCTAGATTGGTTATTTACTATTGGGCATTAAAAAGGGGAGTTTATTAAAATTTATATTATTAAGAGTCTCACAGCTTACCCATAAGATAAATCTAAAGTAAAAGTGAGTTTGCTGACAGACAGAGTAAAATAAGCAGAGCAGAAAGATGTGCTACTACCTTACTGTGAGCTTGCCTAAAATACTTCTTTAGGAGTAGAACAGAGACAGGTGAAGTGCCTGGCAGCTGCAACTGTTCTCACAAGATCTAGAGGAGGTGAAATTTGAAAGGTTCTTCTCATTGTACATATTCCACTGATTCCCCGCCTGCTACTCCCATTTCTTTTTTTGAAGAATAGTGCCATTTTTCATGTAAAAGATTGGAATGTTCGTGAAGACAGAAATTAGGCCATATTCTTGCAGTCTTATCTTATGTCTTAAGTGTTTTTTCCATTCTCTTCATTCTCTTTCCCTTGCCAGGCTAAAGCTGTAAAAAGAGAGAATCCTTAAACTCTTCTTTCATATGAGCAAGAAACAAAGATAAACTACGTGTCCTGGTTGAAAGGCTTTCTCTTTTGAAGCTACAGGCTTCCTAGAGAATCTCAGGAATTAATTCCTCCCTCTGAACTTCCTTCAAAACTGACACAAAAGGGGAGACAAGGTTTCTATTTTTTGTCAGAGTGGAATTCATTTTTGTTACAGTAGCTAATACAGGGCTAAGTTTTGGATGTATGCTGAAAACAACATTGAAAACACAAAGATGTTTTTGTTATTGCTGAGCAGCGCTTGCTTTCAGCTCCTTACGTGACCCCACCAGCAAGGAGGCTGGGAGTGCTCAAAAAGTTGTGAGGTGA